>CM042794.1:6433066-7033066 GCA_018691245.2 Ips nitidus
CCCTCTGGCATTTTAAATATATCTTTAGAGGATCTTCGTAGAGGTTACGCAAAAAAATGGGATAGTTTAAGAAGACATTCTTAGAAGTCTCTGGCAATTTTTGGGAGGATTTTACTATTAGTTAGAGACCTTTGGTATTTTGAAAATGATCCTAGTGACCTCCGCTGGTTTTAAAAATCCGCGAAAGGTTTAAGAAACTGTAAATGCTTCTAACAATTCTTCGGATATTTTCAGTAGTATTTGGAAGTTTCTGGCATTTCTAAAATGATACTGGAGACCTATAAAAATTTTAAATTTTAAATTATAAAAAATAAAATTTTGATGAAGATTTAGAGCACTTGTATAAGCTTCTGGTAAATTTCGGACGCTTTGCAGTGGTAAATAAAAGCCTCTAACATTTCCAAAATGATTCTAAGAGCCTCTGACAATTTCGGAAAGTTTAGAGCAATTGTAGAGGCTTCTAGCAAATTTTGGGAGATTTTCAGTGGTATTTAGAAGCCTCCAACAGTTCCAAAATGATTCGGACGGCTTCTGGCAATTTTGGAATGTTTAGAGCAATTTTAGAAGCATCTGGAAAGTTTTTGGAGTTTTTCAGTGGTATTTAGAAGCCTCCAAACATTTTCAAAATGATTCTGAGGGCTTCTGGCAATTTTGAGGGTTTAGAGCACTTGTAGAGGCTTCTGTTAAAGTTTGGCGACTTTTCAGTGGTATTTAGAAGCCTCTAACATTTCCAAAATGGTTCTAAGGGCCTCTGGCAATTTTGGAAGGTTTAGAGCATTTGAAGAGGCTTCTGGTAAATTTCGGGAGGTTTTCAGTGGTATTTAGAAGCCTCTAACATTTCCAAAATGATTCTAAGGGTCTTTGATAATTTTGGAAGGTTTCGAAAACTTATAGAAGCTTCTGTCAAATTTTGAGAGCTTTTCAGTAGTATTTAGAAGCCTCTAACATTTCCAAAATAATTCTGACGGCTTCTGGCAATTTTGGCAAGTTTAGAGCAATTTTAGAAGCATCTGGAAAGTTTTGAGAGCTTTCAATGGTACTTAGAAGCCTCTAAACATTTCCAAAATGATCCTTAGTGCTTCTGGCAATTTTGGAAGGTTTAGTGCAATTTTAGAAGCGTCTGGAAAGTTTTGGGAGCTTTTCAGTGGTATTTAGAAGCCTCCAAACATTTTCAAAATGATTCTGAGGGCTTCTGGCAATTTTGAGGGTTTAGAGCACTTGTAGAGACTTCTGTTCAAGTTTGGCGACTTTTCAGTGGTATTTAGAAGTCTCTGACATTTCCAAAATGGGTCTAAGGGCCTTTGGTAATTTTGGAAGGTTTAGAAAACTTGTAGAAGCCTCTGTCAAATTTTGGGAGCTTTTCAGTGGTATTTAGAAGCCTCTAACATTTCCAAAATAATTCTAAGAGCCGCTGGCAAATTTTGGAAGGTTTAGAGCCCTTGTAAAGGCTAACATTTCCAAAGTTATTCTAAAAACAAAAAATGTACTTTTTTTGCCAGAATTACAAAAACATTTTTAAGATGTTATCTTGGCCCTTTTAGTTATAATTTTTTTCCGCAGGCCTCTATGTTGGATAGTTTCCCAAATACAGTACCTCGCATTCTTTGTTGGCTTTGTTGTCTGTAGTATGGCAAAATAATGATGTCGTTCTACGACTTTGTCATAAAAATATTTCCGACTCCTAATAATAAAAATGCTCATATCACACTAGTAATGTCAATAACTATTTTGTACTCTTACAGGGATATTTGGATATTAAGACCTTATAGAGAACAGATAAGTAGGCTGAACGCATATGAAATCACAGACTTAGAATAAGATAAGATACAGTAAATATAAAATATGTTATAAAATACCTATAAAATAGCTATTTATGTAACCAGTTACGAAAAGATCGATTTTGTGTAACGAATGAATGTTTGTAGGGCGAGCGCAGCGAGGTCCTACAATTTGAATGAGTTACACAATAAGACATTTTCGAAACGTGTTGCATACATAATTTTTTCTAATTTTGACCAAAAAGCGGTAAAAACCATCTTTTAAAGTGATTTAACACAAATATTCACTTTCATAGCACCTTGTATAAACAGTGACAACGACATGTTATGATGGATGTCGCCCATATGTTTCTACGGAAATGCATAAAAACAGGGAGTGATGAAATGAACTTTTCATAACTAGTTACATAAAGTGATACTTTATGTAACTAGTTACATAAAGTAAAACGTTTTGTCACTCTAATCAGTTTTGAAAAGTGTCACTTTATATGCCAAAATTAGAAAAAATTAATTAAGTGACTTAATCCATTTTTTGTTCACGAAAAGAACCATTAAGGACCTAAGGTCTTCTAGTGAATAAACAAATTTAAATCACGTATTTTACACAATATTTTATTAAATTTCGATGTCTCATATTAAGAAAAAAACTAAAATTAGAGTTCTTTTTAATTTAATTTGCACCGCGCCCCGTAGATGTGACATTGATGTTTGTTTGTTTACATTTGTAAATAAGCGAATGTCATTCATTCAGAGTGATTTAAGAGTTATTTACATTACTAGTGTGGTATGAGCATTTTTATACTCACGAGTGGGAAGTACTCGTATTACTTTACCGCACTAGTGCGATACAATCAATTATTATCGCACTAGTGTAGTAAAATCGATCATTACGTAACTCAAAGGAAGATATGTAATGAAATAATGTAATATAAAAAAATATACCTCTAGTGAATAAAAAATTGTTTAAATCGTTGAATAATTGACTAATAACAGGACCAAATTTAATAAATTAAATAATATGACATATGAAACAAACCAATCACAGGTTTAAACATGCTTCATTGTACACAATGTTCCAACCCTCTTTGATATATCTACAAAATAGACCAATTACAGCTATTCTGACCATTAAAGAGAGAATTATTGTCATTTTAATAGACAGTTGGCAAAAAAACATTGCAATTTGGCTTGCATTTTGTGACAAAAGATAGGTTTTTCAATTTCCCAATTTCTGTTCACCTAATATGCAGGGTGGACATAAAGAGCTAAATTGACCTATACCGAAATATTAAGAAAGATATTTTTGTATATATTGCTAATACGGTTAAATGGTTAAAGGGTAAAGGACATTTACGTAATTCCTACAAAACCTGAAAAAAACTAATTGGGAGACCTTTTAGCTTAATCGCACAACAAAAAGACCGATAAAATAAATGAACAATCCATACGTATTTTCAGTGAATTTGGTGAAACAACTTACACCACAAACCACTGAAAACTAAAGTATTAACATTACCAAAAAGTTTCTTTTGGACAACAAATGTTCGACAAAAGCAAAATAAAAACTTACTTTAAAAATAAAAAATATTTACTAATTTGAAAGTTGCTGTATGCAATAACAAAATATAGGATATCTCAAAAACAGTCAACTTTTAAGACTTAGAACAAGTATACCTTTTTCACGTAGAAAACGTATTAGAATCATATTTTGAAGTTGTATATCTGTTTCAGTGGCGTAGAAAAAAGTTTGAGTCATTTTAAGCAGCTGAAGCTGAAAGCTAGTGCAAAATAGGTGAATGCATCGTATTTATCAAATTTTTATCAAAAAATCTAGATGATATGATAATCATTAATCAAGAACAAAATTTCAACTTTCACACACCGTATCTTTCTTAATATTAAACATTCGGTATAGGACAATTTAGCTAGACCATATTATTTTGATGTCAGGAATATGCTGTAGCTCTGTCCCATTACTTACGGTCCTATACAGGGTATAAAACAAACACTTATTATATGAGATAAAAAAGTATACAAATATTTCAATAATTAAATTTGATCCGGTTTGAATACTACATTATTATAAGTTTGTACTAATTAAATTAAAAGAGTGATATTTTGATGATTCTTGGTAATCTTCTTATTTTTATCATCGGGGCAACGTGCTTATCGTTAGGAAAATTATTAAACATTTTCGTGCATTTTTAGTGCATTTTCTATTTAATTTCACTGTTAAGTTAAAGTATATAATTCCAACACAAACCTGATGTAATCAACACCTAATAGTCATTAAAAAACCTTAACAAGGTTGGGATTATGTTTATCATGCAGTTGATTCTACCGCAACTAACTGTGCCGGCAACTAACGAAATTACTGCTGTTTTGAAGGTGCAAAGCAAAGGCAGATGTTTCAAATGGTACCGGTCAGGTATTATGAAACTATTATTACCCTTGTACAGATTTTTATAGCGGTTCCACCGTCAGGTGCTGCCTGAGCAGCCAGTTAATTACATATTCACAGCACAACTGTTTAAAACTATTCCCTAACGTAATAGCGTGTTTAAACGTAACATTTTTAATGTGTTTTTAGTTCTTTAATTTTCTGTGATGATGTCATGGACCTAAAGTACCCTTTAATTTGGTGTAGGGACCTAACAAAAACCGGATTGAGTACCTTTTAAGTTTATACGAAACGTTTTTT
The DNA here is from genome assembly GCA_018691245.2 of Ips nitidus. Taxonomy (NCBI): domain Eukaryota; kingdom Metazoa; phylum Arthropoda; class Insecta; order Coleoptera; family Curculionidae; genus Ips; species Ips nitidus. Next base: position 6,437,546 of record CM042794.1, read on the forward strand.
CTCCACTTGGACTTGTGAATAGTTAGCATTTTTCCCAGGTTGAAATCTTGCCTGGCTTTATTAGTGTCTTGTATTCGCTCCTTTTCGTAACGTAATAATGTAATAATTAACGAGTTTTAAGCCAACTTGTTTCTTAAAAGTGAGCCATAACTCAATGTCACAAGATTTTGGCCATAATTTAAGGGATTCAATATTTTTTAAAATATTCTCCTGGTTATTTTAAGAGGATATGTGACTCGCCGTCTGCGTTGACTTGAAAATTCTTATATCATGTTAATTAATGAAATATTTTATCTTTAACTTTTAAAGACCATCTTTAAGACAAACTGGGTATTAACCAGTAACAATTCAAGGGTAATTAAAATAAACTTTATTAATTAATCAAATATCGGTCATTTATATACAGCGTGAGTCAACGATAGAGTAAAGTTCATTATGTCATTAGTTTCGAGAAATACAAAAGTTTTAGAGAATATTGAGATGCATAGTTTAAAATTACTTTTGGATATACAGGGTGGTTCATAAAGGCGTGACAGATAAAATATTACTTTTTTAAATGGAACACCCTATTTTCTATTACATTTTTAAATTCTTTATTAATACTTTTTTGTTAATAATGTCATAAACCTAACAGTTTTTCTAATATTTCAATTTTTTCAGCAAAATATTAGTTTTTACTATGATAGAAAATTGTCAGTATCACCATTGTTTCTAAAAGTAGAATACTAATATTTGGTTCAAACGTTCTACAGGGACGACAAAAAAAATTTATCAAAGTAAACTTGCGTTAGATGCTACAGGGCGTTCAATTTTTTAAAATAAACCTTGACTAATTCAATTTAAGAAATCTCGACTTTTTTAAATGGAAAACACCCTGTGCATTATTCTCTTTTCTGATAGCTTTTATGAAACACTTTAACTTTCATTAAGTATGTCATATACCTAATATTAAGCACATCGCTTTCTGCGATGTATTTATACTTTTTTAATTTTAATTTCGTTTTTGTTATCTTAACTAAACTATAAGTTTTATAACTAACTTGCTTACGACAAACCAAATATGCAGGTGTTGCCAAGCTTTGACATGTAAAATAAGTAAGTTAGTTAAAAAACTATCATTATTTATTTTTATGACTTATTTTTGTTAATAGTCTTTCTAAAAGCATATACAGTGTGTCCTGCATTTCATGAGTACACCTTGATATCCCAGTGTGCAGAAAAATGAAGTATTTGGCATAGTAAACCACCAAATACGGACACGCTGTACATGATGTACCCTGATGATATCAGCCCATATTCGTCCACTGCTGAACTGTAAGCTTAATTGTTTCCACATGTGCCTGGCAATTTGTGTCGATACGTTTAATATCATCGGATCATCTTGTCATCCCCTGCTTCTGCATGCGGCCTGCCTCCACTCCACTGTTATTCCGCATTCTTGCAATGTGTCCTGCCCATTTCTACTTTGGGATTACTATTATTTTTACTGCATCAATCACTCTAGTTTAGCTACGTAACTCAGCGTTTGTAATGTGATCTCTGAGGGTCAGTTTCAGCATTAAATTTTCCATTCCACACTGTCCCACTTTGTGTACAGCCTTTTTGGTTAATGTCAAAGTCTCAGCACCATAAGAACAGGCAGAACACATTTCTTCATAACTATCCTCTTTAGACAAATTGGTAAATCGGACTTACAATATGTACCTTAATTTTCCTAAATCAATCCTACCCGTCTAAATCTCGGATTTCGTGGCCAAGATACTTGTATGAGGTAGTTTCTTCTACTTGGATGCCATCTTTGTATACTTCTTCACTGAGTACAAGGTTAGTCATTAATGGGGTTTTTATCACATTAATTTTTAATCCGACATTATGGGATGCAGAGTTTATCTTTTGTAGCAGGTTCATAGCATGACCTGATAATAAGACTGTCATCTGCAAATCTTAAATGGTTTATGCCTCTTTCACAATAAACGTGAACGTAATACTAAACACATAAATATAAACAGGAGAGTATGTGAGGAGACGAGGTCAAGGAAGAAAACGGTCAACCATGGCTAGAGATGACGGATTCATAGAAACTGAAACTAAGAAGCGGAAGAAGAACAAGTGCTCGGACCGTTAGTAGAAGGCTTAAGAAAATTGGTTTGAAGGCCTATAGAACCAAGAAAGCTCTATTACTCCAGCGACGTCATCGTGTGGCCAGACTAGGCTTTGCTAGGGAGCACGAAAATTGGAAAAATGATCAGTGGACCAATGTTTGTTTACAGATGAGAGTCGATTTTGTGTTAATTCCATCGACGGCAGGGAAAGGTTATATCGCCGCCGAGGAGAACAAGATGAACAATTTAATTTTACTCCCACCATCTCCTATGGTGGAGGCTCAGTGATGGTCTGGGGTGGAATATGCTTAGGGACACGAACAGAGTTGGTGGTTGTTACTGGAGCTTTTTGCAAGAGCATGTCTTACCATTTGCCCCCCCATATCGGAGAAAACTTTTTGTTAATACATGACAATGGCCGCCTTCACAAGCCTCGTTGTGCCTCCGACTTTTTGAATGTCGTCGGAATAAGAACAGTGGCGTGGGGGGTATGTTCTCTAGACATTAATCCGATTGAACATGTCTGGGACATGTTAGGTAGACGATTAGGGTCGATAACACCTGCAGTTCAAAATCCCGAACAAGTAGCAGCTGCTCTGGTTGAGATTTGGGACAATCTGCCTCAAAGACATGATTGATAATGTCATCAGAAGCATGAGGAGAGGGACGACTGCCGTGATAAAGGCGCCTGGAGGGCACATGCGTTACTAAAACAATTTTGAAAATTTGTTTGCTCTACAGGTTCTTATATTCTTGGTGTTTTGAATCTTTACCTTCATACATATTGTTCGTTAATTTATTGTTGTTGTGATTCTTTGGACCAGTTGACCTTTAAACACTCTTCGGTTTATTATAAAGCACAAATTGGACCAGTCCTAAGCGTGGATAAAGTGTAAAGGAAGCATTAAAAATTACATTTAACCAAATGCAAAAAAGTGACTTTTTAATTACCCCTGTATACTTTTATGCATTATTTACACAATAAGCTAATAGGTAAAAGTGTGACGTGACCAATATTTAACTTAAAGTAAAAAGTTCTTAGAGAAACGACATGAATTTCATATCCAATTCGAGTGTCGACTTTGGTGAAATTAAGATAAATATTCACCTTTTCTTCGAAACCCTGTATTTTTTCTAATAATTGAGATATCAGAGCGAATAAAAAAAGAAAATGTTGAAATGAACGGGTGACAATTTGATGTTATAAACTTTTTTCAATTCTCAGTTGTTCTCTCCACAGAGTGTCTCAAATAACACCGAAAATCCTTACTTCCTTTACGTTCCTGTATATGACATAAAGACAAACCATTTAAAAATGGTATTCAAATATGTGCTTTCATTTTCCACTATCTACTATGACCCTGTATGTAAAAGCTAGAAAATTTACAGAGCAACTTTTTAACCGTTTAGAATAAAAGGCTTGGTTTAATAAAGATAAGAAATAGTGCCTTCTACTTACATAACATTATAGGAAAAACGTGTGAAACAAAAATTGCATATGTGTGGTTCTTCCTGGTCGTTGTTGGTTTCATTCTTAGTACTTTAGATTAGTGCTCTGTTTAATATACTGTCTACTAAGCTAGAGTATATCTTAAAGATAATAATTATTGTGGGCTCTATATTAGTTTGCACTTCTTTTATACAGTTCCAATAACATATGGTCATGCCTTATAAAGCTTTATTACCAGAATTTATTAAATCTGTTCGACAAAATCCATGCAAATCATTGAAAAAACAAGAGAATATGGCAAAACTTCATACTTGTGTTTCCTGGATAACAGCAAGGCTTATGATTGTGTCAACTGGAGACGACTTTGGAATGTCCTGTCGCAGATGGGGACTCTGCGGCATCTGATTCACCTACTAAAAGAACTATATAACAATAACATAACACTAATGAAGGTGGATGGAAGAACCTCTGAACCTTTCAACGTGGAACGTGGTGTACGGCAGGTATATGGAGAATAAATCATAAGGAAAGCCTTGGACGGCTGGGAAGGAGGAGTTGTCATAGGCGGCAGAAGGATGGATAATCTCCGCTACACTGATGACACCACACTTAGAGCAGGAAATGTCGAGTCTTATTAAGCGAGTAGAGAGAGTGAGCTTGGAGTTCGGTCTACAACTGAACTGTCAGAAAACGAAACTTATATTAATAGATCGCACGCACAGCATGGAAGAAATGCCTAATATTAAAGATGTCGAGAACGTGGAGGAAATAACTTATCTAGTTTCCCACATCAGCAGAAATGGCGGATCAAGTCAAGAAATCAGAAGAAGGATAGCTCTTGCCAAAACGGCCATGACCAAACTCAACAAAATTTGGAAAGATCGGCATATAACAACCACAACAAAATGCAAATTAGTAAACACCCTCGTTTTTCCAATTGCGCTATACGCAGCAGAATCCTAGACCTTAAAAGCCACAGACATCGCCAAGTTGGATGCGTTTGAGATGTGGGTCTGGAGAAGACTATTGAGGATTCCCTGGGCAGACCGCAGAACTAACGTATCCATACTCTAATAACTTAACATCCAAGTTAGATTGTCAATAAAAATCAAACAACTGATTCTCAAGTATTTTGGACATGTCAGGAAAGATGACAATCTCGAAAAACTTATGGTCCAAGGGAAGGTAGAGGGAACACGACCAAGAGGACCAAACTACATTCTCCAAAACGATGGCTGGACCAGGTGAAGCAGTTTACAGGAAAATCTTTCTAAGAATGCATCTTAGAAGCACGTCGGATAGAGAGGAATGGAGGAAAACTGCTAAAAACACAATGAGACTAACATAGGATCACGACGCTTCAAACATTAAGCTAACGACTAGAGAGAGAGTTTGACAAAAAATTAAATGTGTTATTAAGATTTGTTATACATTGTTATTTACAGGGGTATTAGAATGTTTAAATAGTATTTTAAATGGATGACAAATGATAATGCAAAGTTTGATATAACTTCGATCATAATATTATTATATTAATAAAAAAAAGTTTGTCAACAAGTACATCAAAAATTACATTTTCTGAAAAATAAGTCTAGTTACAAGAAAAAATCATCATAATGTTACCAACAATTTTTTATAAACGTAATAAATAAAATAACGAAAAATTCTTGCTTTCATCTTGTCAGCTTGAACAGCTTTCAATGTGACCAACCCGATTGAATTTCATTTAGGAAGTTGCAATCACTTTTTTTTGCAAAATTTGATGCGAATAAAAAAATTGGAAAATTCCTGACATGTCGAGCGCAAAAAGTTACCAATATTAACACTGGAATACGAAGCTTCAAATGGTTGTTCGTTTAATTCGGAAATGTTACGTGACCGCATTGTAATGTTAGATAAGTTTTACTTAGACATGGTTCAACTAACCAGCATTCGTAAAACCAGTCCTTAGCGCGCGATGATTTAGTAACATCTTGGTATTGTATAGATTAATATATTGGTAATAAAGTGATAAAAGAATCCAGTTTTTGTTCTTACTGAACTTAACGTCTTGTCTTTTTTCAGAAGATATGCTTCAAACCAGTACAGAGTGTGCGCCTAGATGGAAATAGGCACCTGTCAATTACTAGCGTCATGGCTTCTGGCGCTATTCACAATGGTTCAACCGCTTCCAGCTAGTGAGACATTCAAGATCACCCGGCATAATAATAGCGACATATTTGCGTACGCCCAAGGTAAGATTTACAGCCACTAATTCGCAGAAATGTTGTCTCATTTTATATGTATAAAGGACTGAACCTTCGTTAAATTTAAATTTACCGAGCAGTATTTCATGCATCTGACATTGGCCTAAATGGTTTTATAATTTAGTAGAGGTATAGCAGTTTTACAAGTATATCGGTTACTGTCTTTTGCCCCTTAAAGTGTTTTGTATCTACCATTCATTTTTAGTTCAAATTAACTACCTTAATTAAGTGGCGGTAGTTACTTACTTTAATTTGTCAGTATATACAGGGTGTCACAAATTCGTGTCTAACTATGGGGATCTCAGAAACGGTAAGAGATACAGAGTTGGTTCAATGGAGCCAAAATTGCCGAACTTGGAGTTCAATCTAACGCCGTTTTAACATTTAAAAAAAAATCCGATTGCTTCCGGAAATATCCCAAAAAATACGGAATATCGGAAAAACATTTGTATATTATTGTAACTTTTTCCCTCTAAAACCCGACATCGTCACATTTGAATTCCGACGTTTCGGTTTTGCCAGCTATCATCAACTTAATTTTTTAAATGCCAACATGTTTTTTTTAATCAGATTGTGCTTTTTTTTCTGATTTAAAACTGTGATTGTTACTCAAAGTTTAAGTTAACAAAATAATTCGGAAAATTTGATTTTTTGCTTGCATCTTCGGAAGTACCTTCTTTTCACTTTTCAATTTAAGTAACCCCTTTGCTTTCATTTAACCAACTCTGTATCTCTAACGGTTTTCGAAATCCCCATACTTAGACACGATATTTGTTCGCTTTAACCCTACATCTTTTTACGGAAGTAAATATTTCGTTTTTAAAAAAATCACTAATTATTAAATAAATATTTAAAAAAAGAATATCCATATTTAAAATAATACTAAGGCAATACGCACCAGTCGCGGTTTCGCAGCGTAGGAATTAATACTTGACGAGACGTGCCTCGTGACGTAAAGCTGGTTTAGCCTGACGCCGTTCTTACGGTAATGGCGATGACTATTTAGTTATTTTTTTAGTACTAAATAACTAGTTTTTTGTGAATTTGCTATCGGTACGTTTACGGTAAACGACCTAACGATTATGTTCACAAAAGTTTTTACCAAAAATAAATTAAATTAGTTTTGTCAGTTCTAAGGTAAAAAGTTAATAAATAATTAGAAGTTAACGTTTAAAGGATGTAAGTCTTTGGTAGGTTGAGATTTTTAGCATTTTCAAAATTACTTTATAGCACTCTGGCAATTTTTCAAAAGCATTGTTCAGGACATTTTTAGAAGCTTCTGGCATATTTTGAAAAATTCTCAGTAATATTCCGAGGTTTTTGGCAATTTCAGAATGATTCTGAACACCTCTGGCAATTTTAAAAATGACGTAGATCGTTTAGAACTATTTTAGAAACTTCTATCACATTTTGAAAGGTTTAAAAGTAATATTCAGAGTTTTTGGTATTTTCGGAATGCTTCTGGCGAATTTTAGAAAAGTCGTACATCGTTTAGGACCTTTTTAGAAGCTTCTGGCACATTTTAAAAGGTTGTCAGTAATATTCAGAGGTTTTTAGCATTTTCAAACTGATTTTATAGACTTCTGGCAATTTTAAAAAAACCGTAGATTGTTCAGGACATTTTTAGTAACTTCTAGCACCTTTTGAAAAGTTCTCAGTAATATTCAGATGCTGTTGGCATTTCCAGAATGCTTCTGGCAAATTTTAGAACAGCCGTAGATCGTTCAGGACCTTTTCGGCAGCTTCGGACAGATTTTTAAAGGTTCTCAGTAATATTCCGAGATTTTTGGCATTTTCAAATATATATATAGATCTCTAGCAATTTTTGGAAAACCGTGGATTGTTCAGGACATTTTTAGAACTTCTAGCACCTTTTCAAAGGTTTTCAGGAACATCCAGAGGTTTTCGGCAATTTAAAAATAATTCTAGAGATCTGTGGCAATTTTCGAAAAAACGTAGCTAGTTTCAGATTCTTTTTACAGGCTTCTTTTCGGAAAATTCTCATTTCAGTGTTTATCTCGAAAACAACAAAATTTAGAGAAACAATTTTTGTCAAACAAAAATCCGTTGTTGCCACTAATGTGGCAACGCTGGAATTTCAAAAACTTAGATATGTTTCTCTTGCCCCTCTTAGTTATAATTTTTTTGTACCTCAAGCACCTATGATGGATAGTTACTTAAATACATCGCATTCTTAGTTGGCCACCCGGTATATTTGAAACTCCTTACTACCTATTAATTCATTTTTTTTGAAAATTTTCATTGAATGCATATTAAGAAAAAGAAAACGTGAAGAAAATCGTTTCTGCAACGTCCCGGCCAGCGCCAAAACTCGTTTATTTGCCTAATTGGCCCTTAAAGTAAGGGTGGCTTAAATTCTTTCCCGATTTATTCCGCCATATATTTTAAAACACCCTAATATCCTTTTAAAGTGGTTTTGAATTTTATTAGCTCGATGTACGCCGCCTCCGTAGTGGTGGCAACCTTTTTCCAGATGTCTGGATTAACTTTCTATTCATATGCTCTTCAATTCGTCATGTTTTCCGGTAAAGTTTGCCTGAAGAGGCCTTTAATTGGGTTTGGAGCAACGTTAGGGTGAAATTGCACGCAATTTAATCGCAAAAGTATTGAATAGTTGCCCTAAAAAGCATCAGAAGAGAGATAAAATGCGACACCTCGTTTTAAGATAGCATAGAGGGTAAAAACCTATAGATGGGGCTGTGTATGTCCGACAAAATGATTGATACATTTAGGAACTCGAAGGCATTAAAAGGCAATTTAATTGATCTGCGAAAAGCATTTTACAGTGCTGGGGTTGTAAAAGGGTCATAACTCAAACCCCGAATATTTGAGAATAATGACAGCAGCACATAAGGACTTTCAATATAAATATGATTTTAACCAAAATGGCTTCTAATAATGAATTTTCGAGAAATTAGGTTCTAAGTCCAAAATGGACTTAACTTTTTAGTCCCTCGTAAATACGAAATAAGTGGAGGTCTTAAGACACACTTTAGACCAACCAAAAGGGCCGCTGCCGTTTTAAGCAGCTTTCGTTATGCAGCCAAATTGGGCTATCCCCGGGCTCGTAATACACTATAAATCTAAGAGAAGGACACTTATCAAGGGCTTAATTCCGCACACCTTAAGTTTGGATTATTGATCAGCGTAACTGAATATTCATTCCACTTTACTTAAGGAAAACATCTTGAAACTTGAGAATTTTTTTGCCAAGTCAGTTAAAGTTTTAATCCAGTTAAGGGTTAAATTATAAACTTCTTGGGGGTGAAATAACAGGGCTATTAGCAAATCAAAAATATTTTATTTTCTTGGTTAAAATAATTACATAAAATGTGACTTGTTAGAGCAATTATCCAAGTCCTCCTCCAGCCAAAGACCCCAACAAAGCACTGTTTATCTTTGCCGTTCCTTCTAATTTCTGTAAAACACTTGAAGCTCTGTAACCATTTTCGTCCGCTGTATATTTAATAGTGTTCACTTGTCCAGAATCTGATAAATACCGATACTGACCGGTCACCCTGTAATAGGTTTTACCATCCAGGGTGACCAATTTAGCAGTTTCATCCCTTTCTTGCCCGTCACTGATGCGATATCTAAAAACCGCTGAAACAGTTTTTAATCTACACGTGGAAAAAACTTACTTGAAATGATACCCTTCGTCATTGTGCTCATTGACGAAATTTAGTATTTTTGTGACCGGTTTTGAGTTTACCAAATCAGTAAAAACTAACACTAAACCAATACAAAACCAAATACGCATTTCCGTACCGTTTGCAACAGAAGAATGATAATAGTAAAGTGCGGAAAGCTCAAGGCAGACGAGGGATTTATAGTGATAATTAATTTTTTTAATAATGACAGGTTGATGTGCGAATATTTTAATTTTGTATTATATACGTGCGTAATGTGTAAATAATAATAGTTTTTTCAATATTTTTTCTTAATTTGATTGCATCATTCACTTGCAATAAAAGTGCAAGTTTAGGTCAGCTGAATATTAATTTGTATGGTAATTAACTAACATGTATCCTTGTTTGTTTATAAAAAAAGATGAGAATGCCAAAGCATTATTAATTCTTAAGTAAAAATGCGGTCACAAAGTTAAGTTTTTTAAATTTCACGTAGTTTGACAATTGAAATGACTGACAAAATGGCGTTCCAGGCCTCCATTTTGAATTTTCTGTCAAAATATTGACTTGCACCTCATTTTAAAGCAAATTTCACGTAGTTTCAAGAAATGACTGACAAAATGGCGTTCCAGGCCTCCATTTTGAATTTTCTGTCAAAATATTGACTTGCACCTCATTTTAAAGGAAATTTCACGTAGTTTCAAGAAATTACTGACCAAATGACGTTCCAGGCCGCCATTTTGAATTTTCTGTCAAAATATTGACTTTCACCGCATTTTAAAGGAAATTTCACGTAGTTTCAAGAAATGACAGACAAAATGATTTGAATTTTTTCATTAAGAAGGATTCTAACATTGTTTTTCGTAATTTTAACACAATAAGTAATAGCTGTGACAACAAAAGATTGGCAATGTGCGTAATAGACTTTGGTCTACCTCAACCTTTCCTTGTTCAACTTAACGGAATGCCTTGCTTTACTTTATGGGATATAACACTGTCGTTCACGTTCAAAAAAGGATATCAGAGCAGCTACAAGCTGCTGACTTTGTTTACCTTAAGCCATGTTCATTAACGTGACCTCAACACTCTTAAACATCACAATAATAAGTACTTAATATTATTATGTACACAGACACACACTAAGTAGTAAATAATGTTTTCAACTCCTACAGGGATATTGGTTCATTCTTTAACAGTTTAGAGAACGGATAAGTAGGCAATCGCCAACGGTTGAACGAATACAGAATCCCAGACTTTCCACAACTGTGCGATATGAAATAAACCAATCACAGGCAATTTTCAGCGTGCGATATGAAATAGACCAATTACAGCTAATCTCGAACGGTATCAATTTCTTATTAGAAAAACAGATTATTTTGTGACAACAACGAGATTTGAATTATCACTTGACAGAATACAAATATTATAAAAATTTGTGTACGATTCTAAGATTTAAAAAACTAAATTTTAACAGGTTTACTACTGTAAAGAAGTTGCTAGAATAGATTATGGGAATTCTAAGACTAACTAATAGAAATCTTCTTCTAAGTATGGTTCATTTTTTTTCCCGTGGCGGTTACGTCATCAAGTGCTCCGCCATATTGAAATTTACGCACGTCGTTTATTACAAGCTAGGCTATCCATCTTTTTAATCACCTGTTTGGACGTTGCCGTATTGACTAATTCCGCCTTTAAACCTCACAATATGTATCTTTCATTAAGCAATTATAAATGAAAATGAGGAAACATTATTGTTTTGAAAAACAACATTCTAAGAATCTCACCTGTTATGCATGCAATAAATGCTTTTTTTTTCGAAATCTGTATAATTTATCGGTCCGATTATTACTGCAACAAACAATACACCAGGTTCACATCTGCTCGTGGAAGGTGTGGCAACATAGGGCACAGTCCCAACTGACAGTCGGCTAAACATTCTAAACAACATTTTGAGGTTAGGAATTTTAAAAAGTTGAAAAACAGCAAAAACTACAAACAGAAGAAATAAAAACTTAATTTAGGGTTGTTTAAGTTTATTAATTAGTGTTGTTATTGCGAGACCTTCGTAGAATTCAAGATTTTTCTTCACCAAACTGGAAAACTTGCAACATTTGGTTGTAAACAAAGGCGGAAAGTTCCAATCAAATTTTGGCTTGGGAACAACAACCACATTCAATTTAAATTATCTGGAAAGAACATCACAGATAGGTGCATTCAAACGAGTCATTAACAGCCCAATACCAACGTTTCAAGAATTATTCCATAAAATTTGCAAGAAAGGAAAGGCAATGTGTGTATCCTGGGGACTATTAAATCCTAAAGCAGTGTTTTAACTTATAACAGAATTGTTGGTGTTTTTTAAGAACTTGCTTCTGGGTTTTGTGATATAGATTGCTTATTTATTTCGTTTTGTAAATTTACCCAGCATTAAATACATATCAATTTGGTTTTGTTGTGTGATTTATTTAACATGTTTTTTCAATTTCAGTTCAATTTATTGTAAGAGCAGGTAGGTACCTCAGTTAAAGAAATTATCTAATTTTATGATTGTTTATGAAGAAAACTAGACTTCTTAGATAAAAAAGAAACTTGAGTGTACTTTTTAAAGATTTTATTTGTATATTTCATAATGTGTAAATAATACAATTAAAATAGTAATTTAACCTACTATCTGATGTAAAAGTATTTAACAGTAGCACCATCTGTTTCTAGCCTTATAGTCAGAGAAGATACGGCAAAATTTATAAGGGCTTATTCTGCAAAATAATGGCATTTGATCAAATTTACATATTAAGTAACTTGTATCTTTCTAATATTACCTGAAACTTATTAGAAATTTGTTTTTTCAACACTCTGCATATGGATTTTGACAACACCATTATAACCATAGCTTCAAACACCTTTTGTTTAGAGTCTTTTAGAGCAATTGATAATGGGACTTTTTAAATTTGGACCCTTTCAAAGCATGATAAGCAAACTCCAGATTAGGCAAATAAAGGTACCTGAAACATAAGCTATTTAGTATTAGCAGCTCATTAATACCTCTACCAGAGTCCTTTTTATAGTATTAGGTAAATCACCTTATCAGCTTCTGCTAAATACACCTTTACTCTATATCCATGTTTCTTCGAGAACCACTGGCTTGAATAAACTTGGTTTTTGTAGTGTACTTGTAAAAACTCTTCTTGGGAGTAAGTAAATATATGGGCTGTTTCATTGTGACAGTGTTTTCTATTAGAAAAGGCATCATTTTCTGTTCCACAAACTCTAGTTCCTTCAGAATGTTTCACTCGGCCCCTTGATAATTGTAAAGTGTATTAAGAAAGTGGCATTTTCAAAACTGACTACCGAAACACACACAATATCTAGTCTCACACGTAGTATCGCAGTTAAAAACAAGTTAAATCAAAATACTCCTTAAAATATTGTAAAATTTACATCAAAAATAAAAAATGTCTCTTTGTTTACTTTTTGTCAACAATGGCGGCCGATTTTCCGAGCCTTGTCGTCCTGATTCATTGCCGACGTGACTAGATGACGTCAAAATTCTATCGCGCTCGGAACGCATGTAATAGACAAGAAAGGCAAATGATGACGTAACCGCCACGGGAAAATAAAAGGACCTTACTTTAATTTACAGTAATATCAATTTTTGAAAAAACTCTTTCTTTCTTCTTTAATAAACAAATTATACTTTTTGCAATAAATAGAAGAGTGACCTGTTTGTAAAAGATCTCACTATCCACATAATGTTTGTATTATTCAGTAAGTGAATTTTTTTTTTAAACAATATGTATGTCTCTTAAAAAATATATGGATTTCAATATGTTTACACCTTTACTGTATTTATACAAGATGTTCTTACAGCAAGAGAATTTTTATTGCATACTTAGTTCATAAAAATGTAAGTGAACAGCATGATAAGAGAATAGTGCTGTTAAAACGCAGTAGTCTAAAGTTACAGACACGCACTCCATAAATGCACTTGGTGGTAACTATTATTCTCGTAACTCTTTAAGCGATATGGTTAACACTTCCTTATGTCGGTTAGTTTGGTTATCGTTCGCTGTCAAACCGAAACTGTTCACTCAGATTGTAAACCCATACAACGTTACTTTATGGCTTCATTAAGATACTCTTCGAAGGAAAAAATTAGTTTTGATAGAGGTTGTTTATTGAGCGAGCTTTAAGTGTACACCTGAAATCCGGTTAAAATTTATAGAATTGGTAGTCAAAGTAATGCGGGCTGAATAAGATCAGGAAGGCAAGAATTTTTATTGCTGTTTCAGACCGTAAAAGTTTAAGATATAATGTGTGCTCTTTGCGAAACTTCAGATAGTGATAATAATTAAAGTTATCACTTTTTCAAGGATCTCCTAAACTTGACATTTTGTAAGGAAAGGATAACAATAAAAATGATAATGTATCTTGTCACCGTAAAAAATACAGACGATTATGTTGATTTTTACTGTCGCTCTGAAGACCATGTAAATTTTTTTCTAACATTGCCAGATAGTTTCTGACAATTTTAAAAGGTTTGTGGCAATACCAGAATAATATCAAAAAAGTCACTTTTTCTATCTGAATTTAGTCTACTTAGCTGCATGCGAATGTTTATTCTCAACTAGTTCTTAGAAGTTAGTTCTTAGATTCTAAGTCTAAACAATTTTTGTTGCTGATCATTGATCATTGTCTTTCTAAATGTTGTCATTCTCGAGTTACATTGGAGTGGTTAGTAAACATTGGAATTTTCAATATTTGGAAGGCTAATAGCACATAATAGCAGGCAAACGATGGAAGATAGAGTAAAAACGGTTTGCAAGTTCCTATCTTACTTTTTGGGGATCTATGTTGGTATTTACAAAAACTTTTTGTTTCTCTGCTGCCGGAACCATGGGGAGATTTAAGTTTTAAACTTTATAAACTGTTACAGGAAAGTGTTTATTGGGCAATTCCGAAAAAAAAATGAAGCAGAGAGGAACAAGGATGATATCCCGGCGACACGTGTTTCTGCTTTTTGGCTTCATCAGGCATGTAACTCCATCTGTATGAAAGGAGATTCGAAAACCAACTGACATACACATAGTAAAACATATATCCACATCCACATGTGGATCATCTTGCGACCGTTTGTAATATCCATGTTTGTTTTTGTCCCTCCTTTTCCACGTTACACCCGTATATGTTTCACTAGGTATATGTCAGTTGGTTTACGAACTTCCTTTCATACAGATGGAGTTACATGCCTGATGAAGCCAAAAAGCAGAAACACGTGTCGCCGGGTCATCATCCTCCTTGTTCCTCTCTGCTTCACCTTTTTTGCGGAATTGCTCAATAAACACTTTCCTGTAATTCATTCCATCCGCGTAAACACCATTTATAAACTATAATTGTAAGGGTCGCCCCGACCCAGGGCTAATGTAGCCCTTTTCCAATTTTAATTAGTTTTTAAGTTACTTGATATGATTCAAAGTTTTTTCGTTTTTTTTTTCATAATAAAGCTCCTGCAGATGGGTACTTATGTGCCCGAAACATGTAGAGCGTTTTGACTGTTACCTCTGTCTTTCGGAGGGCAAAATGAATATTTTGTGGAGAAGGTGGTGTGTTTATTCATCAAATTTATGCATTCACCAGAGAATCATACTACTACTTTACTCATACATAGTAATGTTGTTGCGAATTGCCAAACAATGCGCCCTGGCAATGAAAAAACTGACAATTGCGAGATTTTATCTAAAAAGCTTTGACATTGCCAGAAACTATGTGGAAAAGCAGGAAACTATCTGGCATTGCCAGAAACAATCTGACACTAGTCATAAATTATTTGGCAATACCCAAAAACTATCTGGAATTTCCAGAAACTATCAAACAATTGCGAGAACTATCTGGCTGAAACTATCTAGCATCGACAAAAACTATTTTCCAATTTGCTCTAAACAATCTGGCAATGCTAGAATCTCTCTGTCAGGGCCAGAAACTATCTGACAATTAAAAAAAATATTTCGAAATGACAAATTATCTGACATTTGTCTCTTATTGGTAAAAGATTTGAGGCTTAACATCCAAAATGATAAGTTTCAAAATCAAAGTGAAGATAACTTGTATTTTTAGCAATAAAAATACTCGAATACCCAATTTTAATATGAACGTGCAGCACTCAAATTCATCAAAAAAACCCAGTAAAGTGTAACATTTGGTGTCAGAAGTGGAATAAGTGAGTGAAGAATTGTGCTGTACGTGAATGGTGAATACAAGACAACAAACGGCAAAAATGGACGAACAACTGGCGACATTTATGGCGACAATACTACAAAAGATGGATGCTGAAAAAGAACAACGACAGAAGGAAAAACAAGAGGAACAGGAACGACGACAACAAGAAAAACAAGCGAAAGAGGAACGACGACAACAAGAAAAACAAGCGGACGAGGAACGTCGACAAAAAGAAAAGCAAGAAGAGGAATAACGACGACTTAAAAAGAGCAGCAAGAGAGACGCTACCAACAGGATGGGGAACGACAACAAGCTATTCTGCAAGCTTTGGAGAAAAACCGCACAAAGTTACAATCCCATATCAATCAACAACTGGAGATGATAGATCATCAACAAATTTGGATAAATGGAGACTCAATTTGGACAAGAGATTGCAATTTTACGGAAGGAAATCATGCGCGTTCGCGAGGAATCGAGGAACTTAGTCGAGGTATCTCCGATAGGAAACTGCCCGAAAGTTCGACCGGATGCGACAATGAATTGTAAGGTGCCAAAGTTTAATGGGGAAACGTCGTGGGAGTTGTACAGGAAGCAGTTTGAGGCTGCCGCCGTGGCTAATGGGTGGACCGAACATCAAAAAGCCACCGAGTTGGTTCTGGCACTACGTGGTAAAGCTCTCGAAATACTCCAGAACATCTCCGAGTGTAAACAAGGAGATTACTATTCCCTTGCAAACGCGCTGGAACTAAGATACGGGAATAAATACTTGACCCAGGTATACCAGAGCCAATTGAAGAGTAGAGCTGAAGGGTCATCAGAGACTCTGCAAGAATTTGAGGCTGAGATTGAGCGACTAATCCGATTGGCCTATCCACAAGCACCGGAAGAGTTTCTGAACCATATTCGTGACGCCAAAAGATTATTTATAAAACAATTTCGTGATATCCTTCACCAACACGTCTTCGAATTCCGGCTTAAAGTACTAAAGTATGACCCGAGTTTAAAGCATCAGAAGTGCAGAGGTTCATGGATGAAATGCTATACCACTGTATCAAATTTTTGTAAGAAAGAAAACGAGCTTAAAATTGCTGCTTAGGGTATCAAAGTTGAATAAATGACGACTAGAGTAGAGAAGAAGAGAATGTTAAACGCAGAGTATGACAGGGTTGACCCGTTTTCAAGAATCTTAGGTTGTTAGACAAAGGAATCAAGATCGATGGAACATATCTCAACAACCTTAGATTTGCAGATGATATTGTGCCGATATTAGACGATATAAAAGAGATCGAGTCAATGCTTCAGGTGCTAAACAAAGAATCAAAAAGTGTGGGTCTAAAAATAAACATTGCAAAGACAAAAATAATGATTTCAATAAATACACGGATCTGTCATCAAAAATGGAAAAAAATACAATTACCTGGGTTATTCATCACTAGAAAAGAGAAACCAATCAAGGGAAATGACAAGGCGAATAAAACTCTGCTGGGCTGCATTCGCTAAACTTGCAAATATATAAAGAAATAGCGATATTCCTATTAACCTAAGACGAAAGTTTTCAAAGCCTGTGTTCTACCTGTCACAACTTAGGGAATGGAAACATTTGCTAGTACCCAAGCAAGGACCCACAGATTTCAGAGTAATAGAGAGGACAATGGAAAGAGAAATGCGGGGCATCAGTTTGAGGGATATAATACCAAATGAGGAGATTCGGAGAAGAACGAATGTAACACTACGGTGGACGAAGGATATAAAGAAAATAGCAGGTGGAAATTGGTATCAGAAAGCGCAAGTCAGGAACCAGTGGAAGAAATTAGGAAAGGTCATGGCTATGTTCAGCAGTGAACGACAAGTAGCTGAGGAAGAAGAAGAAGAAGAGAAAAAGTGTGGAGAATTTGCAGCCACTAGAAGGTCAAATGAGAAGCAAATTATAAAGGTTGTGCATGCGAGGTTTGCTGAGAAGACTAGCTCCTAAACACTTAAGACAGTTGAGTAAAAGCCTTTGGTGAAGTTCAAGTTTGAAATGCAGAAGATGTTGAGCATGTTAAGGGTCAATGTGAAAAACTACTACTACTACTACTGTAAGACCTCAAATATACAGCGTTTGAAAATCTAGCAAGCATTAATGATCGGAAACATCTGAAATACCGAAATGTTTTACAAAAGACGTGAATGAAGCAGCAGAGGCAAGAAAACTTGAGGAGGTCTGTTAAAATAGCTGTGAAACTGATAAAGCCAAAGAATATGCGACATACGACAGGTTCTGAGATATACGATTTTTTTAATTATTTTGGAAAATGCCTCAAAATTTTGAAAATTCCGTATCTCCGCTATCTTTGGGGTCTGAGCGACTGTTTAAAGCTTAAAATGTTTGAGCTGAAATGTTCTTTTACTTCGTAGTAACCCCAACATTATTGAATATACAAGGTGTTCAAACAATACAAAGAGGTAAAATTGAAACTAACGCTCTGTCAGTGGGAACCTCGTTTACGCGGTTTTAAGTAAAAGTAAACCTAGTCCAATGGATGCAGAAAGTTATTCTGAACATTTTTTACCTCTTGCAAAATGTCCGTAATTTTAAAAATTTGGTTTCACGGAGTTTCTCGAAACTTAGTTCAACTTGAATCTATCGCTCTGCTAGTTGTAACATACACACATAAGCGATAGAAGTAATATGTTGCTCATATATCAACAATAGTTTCATCAAAATTGAACTCTAAACTGTGAACCTAAATTTAAGTTAGGAAATTAGTTCCTAAACTTGATAACATCTTAGCCGTTACAAATGCGATTTTTTTCACATATCTTAACGTACTTCCTAAAGTATAAACTGAACTGACATTCGGTTAAATCATATTAAGTTTGTCTTATTTAAAGGTATAAATCATTCCTCAATTTCAGAAAAGTGACAAATCTGACAACATTGCCTATATGACAACACCTGAGATTATTAACCTTTGGCATACTTATGCAACGTGCACTGCACATTACTTAATAGATCATCAAGGAAAATGTTATACAAAAGTACTCGTATTACTTCTTGGCTTTAGCAGTATATTTTCCAAATGAAATCACTTCCAGATGAAGAAAATTGATACACATAATTAAGTACCCCTAAGAGGTAATTAGTAGAAAAATTTCTTATCAATGTAAGCTGTCAAAACCTGCTTGGCAAAGATACATAGTTAGGCTGTAAATTTCTTTATAACTGTAGACTGGCACTTAGATCGAGCGCTAGTTATAACAACCCATAATTGAAATAAGTTGAAATAATTACAAGAGATTAGATGTTGTCTAAGTTTAGTGGTGATTAATGTAAATTGATGAGGTTTTATATGAAATGATTTGAAATTAAATGCAATCTAATATTAAATCTAGTAGTTTAGCTTCATCAAACTTACATTACACCGCCCTTTTCTATGATAATTGAATCCTAGGCATGTGCAATTAAGCAGTAGTATTCCCATTGTAATTTTGCAATGGATTTCTCATTATTCTTCATTAAACTAAACCAGGAACATAGGCCAAGTGTGTAAGAGGAGACCACCTTAATGACTCGAACGTGCTAATGGGCCAGGTAATAGATTCGAATGAGTAGGCAAATCGACTAGTGTATGATATAAATACCGTGATGGTAAGCTAAGTGACAACAAATACCATTATGGCAGTTAGTAAGGCAATACCGTGCTCGCAAATGGTTTTTGTGGCCATTTTTGGTTGGGTTGGGTTTACGTGACTTGAAGTAAAGTGGCCATTGTATGATAATGCTCTCCAAGATCAACTGTTTATCTAAGTGTTCAATAAAATTTTACTTTCCGGAATCTAAACGCTTTACACTGGATGATAAATATCAAAATTTTTATGTTTTTAGTTTCTCAGGGTATAATGCAAATTTTCAGCTTGTGGTGTCAAAGAAACGCATGGTTGTCTTTTACTGATTGAACGGTTCTCAGGTGCCATCAATCTGTTCGATTTATTGTGCGTACCATCAAGTATTTCCAGGAAAGACATGTTCTAGCGTGAGTTAGTAATATTCAATAGTATTTTAATATACAGGGTGTTTTGTTTCAGTTCTGAATTCCCCATTTAATTTAGAACAGAAAAGCTATCCAGTTGTTTTCCAGTAAAAAATTAAAAATCATGAAAATGTATCCATAAAATCTACTAAATCGTCAACTCTGTTTATTATTCAATATCTAAATTTTTATTCATTTAGTTTTTTTTCAAAAATTATATTCTTTATTTGATAGAAACAAGCAGTATCTTGCTATTTTTTCAATAAAGAACTGGATAAATCAAAATTTGACAATTGAATAGAGACAAAACTTGAAGATTAATGTATTAATTGTATATTAGGGGAGGCCTATGTCCAGTACTGGACGCAGAGGGCTGATTGATTATGATGATGGTGATGATGTATCTCTTTCTTGGTTTTAGTGTCTGGCAAAACGACGAGAAAATATTTTCCTTTTTCTAATTTGAAATTGACCAATTCATCTCATCTAAAAGCACCGCTAATCCCCATTATTAAAGCCTCTTTCATCCACTCGTCGTCGGGAGATTCGTTCAAAAACTTCTCTATTTCATGTCGTTCTAATGTCTTGGACTACTTGGGTTTGTATCCGTGTGATTTGCTTTTCAAAAAGCTCGTTAGTTTGCCATATTTTAAAATGTGGATTTCGAGCATCGAGTATTTGGTCCATAGTGACAATGAACCTAATTTTGTTTGCAAATCTAAAAAATTCATCCAAGACTCAAACTCAAACATTTTGAACTCCTTGTCGTAAGCATCTCGGGACTTTTCTGGTAATTTTCATCGCTTTCTTCCATTTTCTATACTCTCTCATAAAATTTAGACACCATATTTGTCCCAAAATATGGAAAGGTGTTTGGATGATGTTACCCCGGGAACAAATATTCAGTTTACTCATTAATCTAAAAATAAATAATGAACCACATAGTTATATCAAGTTTATACGGTGGCTCTTGTCATGTAACTTTTTTTAAAGTTTCTAGCAATACCAGATAGTTCTAGACAATTAAAAGATAGGTTTTCTAATTGCCAGATATATTATGGCAATGGGGATAAACAGTAATTTTTATTTTACTGTTTTTAACAGCTTGAAATAATGAATATACAGAGGTGGTTTTGCAATGTTTATTTAAAGCTATAATAACTGAAAAATTAAGGATTAAAAAAGTATTACGTCACATGCAATTTTTCACTATTTGGCCACGTAAATACTTAATTAATACCGCATCATCCTATTCCTTTTTTAATTTTATTATTTTTTCTTTGAGTTTCTTTACTTTTCATTGCTCAAGACATCAAAATTTATATTAATAGATGTAAACATATTGCAATAATACAATACAGTACGTAAGTATTCTAAATATTTCTACCTCTGCCGAGAAATCTGCAAATTCGGAAAACATGGTGCACATTGGCAAAACATAAACCTGCAAAAACTGCCTTGTAGTATACAAGATGTTACATATTCAGTGCATTAGCATTCTTCTTTCTTCTTTCCACTCCTGGACATAAGCTTCCCGTTCCGTCTTCTATACTTCCTTATCGTGTGCCATCTGATGTCAGTCTCTACCAGCCTTCTGTCTAATATCCACTTCATCCAAGCTATTTGTGCTATGACATCCTCGACTCCTGTTCTTCTTTTGATCTCTACGTTCCCGACATTGTCTCTAAGATTTATTCCCAACATCATTCGTTCAATGGCTCTTTGCGTTATTCGTATTATCTTTGCGGTAATGTACTGCACTTACCGTTCAGCTGAACGGGAAAATTAGAGGCTTTGCTTCGCTCAGCCTCCAAACTTTGTCATCGATCAGTAAAGCTTACTTACTGTTCTTGTTCTTGATACTTAATATACTATTCTTTTCACATGTATTGGAATATTTTTATCCTTAGTATATCTGACCGTTGTATTGTAGCTGCCCATGTTTGCTGAACTCGCCTATTGATTTCAGTGGTTTGATTTTTTACTCAATTTAATAATGTGTCTCAAGTAAACATGCTCTTCACATTTTTGTATGACGTGATCTCTAAAACGTATAGAAACTTTTTCAATTTTATTCAAAATTTTTGTCTTGCTCAGATTCATGGTTAATCCTATTTTTCTGATTTTATCTTGAGATCATGTCATCCATGTCTCCAACATCCTGACTTATGGAAACCACATCGTGCAAAAAGCGAAAATGGTTTAGATATTTGCCATCAATTTTTATGCCTTTACTGCTCCATTCCAGTGACTTAAAAACATCTTCCAATAAAAGAGTGAACAGTTTTAGGGAGATGGTGTCACCTTGTTTAACTTCCGGTTTTATATTTGTTATTTTATCGTTTACCGATTTTGTAGCTATTTTTAAAATTGATGTTGCGTTGTTGTAGATATTTTTAAGCAGGAGTACGCAATCCCTCTGTTATAGTCAACAAAAACAAGGTAAAGTGGTTTGCTGTATTTATTGCATTTTTCTATCAATGATTGGATTGAGATTGATGAAATAGGAAAGAAACGGAAACTCAATATCTATGAGAACCTGATAAAAAGCAGTCTACTCTACGGCGCAGAAACCTGGAGGATATAAACCTGGAGGCCAACCGAAGAAAACTTGAAACGGTAGAAATGGACGCTTTTAGATGGATTTTACGAATATCTCAAAGAAAGAAGGTTCGAAACCAGGAAATTAGACAACGAATAGGTATAGACGGATCTTTAACAACCGTTATTGAAAGAAAACAACTGATATGGTACGGCCATGTTTAAAGAATGGATGATACAAGACACGCCAAAAAAGTTACGCAGTGAGTACCTCAAAATCTCAGGAAACGTGGACCTAAGAAACATGAAAAGAAGGTATAACAAGAACAGTGAGTGCCAGGGATTTGACAGAAGACCGATAGAATGACCGGAGGACGTGGAAGTTAGGCATCGGCAAAGTCGTAAGACGTTCTAAAACCGATACCTTAGATTTCGTCACTGAACCAATTTGGTATAAATAAAGCTCGACATTCGTTAGTAAGGCAGACAGTCAGAAAACTCCGTCTCGTGCCACAAAAGGTAGTCGTCCCGAATTCTTTAACCCACATCGGGTTTGTAAACTAATGAAATAGTAAATCATTCTTCTGAGAGATATGATCGATTGCCTTTGCGGAATTTAGCCTGTTCAGGTGGTTGGCAATAAATCTAATTTGCTTGTATGTAGTCTATTTGTTATTATTTTTGTTAACAGTTTGTATGGATGTGGAAGCAGGCTTATAGGTGGATAATTTAAAATTTTTGACTTATCACCTTTTTTTATGTTATATAATCATCTGAGCGTTCTGCAACGTTTCTGGGATGATACTTTGTATCAGACATTTATTGAGGAGAATTTTTAATCATTTCACTTTAACCATAGATAATCAAATTTATAATTTTCTCATAAATCTGGTCGAACTCACTTTTCTACAAAATTAACAATTTGCAATCTGTAATTTGTTTGCGTAAAGCGCAACAATCCTATGTTAAGACCGCTATCGGCAAAAATGTGTTTTCTTGTGTTTTAACAGACATTTCTGGACTTGGAATTCTGTACTCTACCTTCTATTTTTGCACTGACAATCCCTACAAGTTTTATCTTATCCTTCTGAATCATCCTGTAGATCCGCATTTTTATGTCGAGGAATTTAGTCTACCTGGTGTTCTAGGCGCCATCCTGCTAGAGCAGTTTCAGAAAAAAAAAGAGGTGCTTTATTATATTTATTAGAATTGCTCGGAGCCGTTGCTTGGAATGGTTTGTGGGACACTAGGTATACCGGAGGTGAGCCACTAAGAAAGAACACACAAAAATTGTATTGAGTAATAATGCCAAATAGAATACATTTAAAATATTTGGGTAATTTCGACTTTATTGCATCTACATGTTATCAGTAGTGCGCTATGACAGACAATCCAATATTGATCGATTCTGGAAAGTATTTGGAGGCCTTGACAGAGATGTTGATAAATATCATGAAGAAAAAGAGATGGAAGAAAAACGACGAGAAAGCTAAGGAAACCGAAAGTAATTCTACTTTTCCTTCGCTTAAAAAAAAAACAAAAAAATCTGATACTAAGTTTAGATATTTTTTTTTATGACTAGTTTTTCCCTAAAAGTAGGCGTTATCGAAATATTTGCCATTAAGCATTAGAAACTAAAATTTGGATGGCTGTATCATGCATACAGTCGAAGATAAAGCAAACCGGTTTGCATATTTTTATCTTAGTTTTTAAAGATTTACAGAAAATTACTGAAACTTTGGTATTTCTAAATCAATTTAAAAATACCATTATAATATGGATCTCGAAAAAGTGAGATAGTAACACGCAAGCCGTTTTGCTTTTCCAAATATTAAAATTTCCTATGTTTAATGATCAATGTCCCATAAAGTACTACATTAAAAAACTGATCATAACAGAAATGATCTATCTATCTACTACTATCAATGTGAGTAGAATCTAAAAATATTATCAGTTGCTAATGTTGTTTCGTTGTTGCTACTAACTTCATGTTTAGAAAGAGGACCAATCTAATCAAAAACGAACCCTGTTGAATTGAATTAACTGCTTACTTTTGCCATTGTTGGCGGTTTATACTGTAATTGACAGCTCTTATGGATGTTATTGTGTAAAGCTGACAACTGTTCAACTTTTTCTTACCGTAAAGTTAGTTTTTCTAAGACTGAGAGATAATATTATTCTTACTTGGTCGAAAACAGTTTCGAACATGGTCGCTTTCGTTACTATCTGTGTTTGTTTCTCATTACCTCTTCAAAGAAAACAGTAGCATAATAGCATATTTCTCTACGATTGTTTAATTCAGAGTTTTATTAGACTAAAAATCAAAATACGGCTGAACAATATGTCATTATTGCAGTTAAGTTTCAGAGCTAAAAAAACAAATTGAGACAGTCAGTGTAATGAATAACCTTCAAGCATTTAATACGAATTACGAACTGACGAACACCGTCAATTATGCATATTTATAAAACCATTAAAGTAAAAATTGGTTAGTGAGAGCTTTAAAAAGGCGCGTACAAGTTGGGCGCAAAATTTAGGCAATACATCATAAGTTTGACAAGGTACCTAATTTTGTCTGGAGATTCAGGTTTAAAAAGCCTCCTGACGAACCGTTCTTTTACAATGGGATCAATTAATTACATGCCCCAAATATGACTTAAGGAGGTACCTACACATTTGTAAAATATTTAAAATCTAGGAATTGTATGGAAGAGATTCTTATCCATCTTCCGATTCTTAAGTTTTATTTTCCTGGATCTCATCATCGGTCTTTTCCCAGATTTTATTCCAATTACAGTATAATAGTATATTACATACTCAGGTGGAAAATGTTTGATTTCTGTCGAGAGATTAGGTAGTTTTATCCCAAGACAGAAATTCAGAACAGACTTTCTACCGTGGTTTGTATACTATTTTATTTTCAACCATTAATCATTACATATAAAATCTCATCGAACTTTTAATAAATCATTCAGATGAAACATTGATTGCTAATAGTCTCTAACAATAAGGTAGTATAGGTGCACGGGTAGTTATGACTTCAACCATAATAAACGACTGGTGATTTGTTTACAATTTTGACAACGGCATTATTGTGCTATTCCGTCTTTAATATTTTGAGCTGAAACGTTTCTTAAAGTGCTTTTAACATGGAGATTTTTGAAGACGCAGATGTTACTCATCATCACCTGTTCTGCGAGCTGTTGCAGAGTTGGCGGCACAGTCTCTTCACTACAAAAAGTAAGTCCAGATATGACAAAACGCATATTGACATTCACCCGGGTGGAAAGTGACATTTACCCGGGTGGAAAGTGAGTACTTTCCACCCGGGTGGAAAGTAAAAGCAGGTAATTTTCATCTTTCCACCTAGTTTACACATAAAAAATAACGTTATTACATACCTGGTTGAAAATAAACTCTTTTTTCTACCAATGACCGCAAGGAAGCTACACTTGCTGCGCACACTTTTACATATGCAAAGCAAAATTCTCAATACAAATTTAGAATTGAAAACATAATGTATAGTTATTTCATTCGTAGAAAAAATTTTGTTACTAACTCGTGCGCAAAGTGGTTTTCCCGCACTTAAAGGTTATCCGCTTGTCTAACTGCTTTCACGTGCGGGAAAACATAACCTTGCGCACTGATTAGGAAAACTACTATTTAAGAAACTATTCCTGTGACTTATTGTGTAAATGCCTGTACTATATTATATGAAACCATAATATAGTAGGCGACATCAACTGTTTGGACTATAGCATATTAGATTCCCAATGTATGTCTAACGGTGTCGTTTTGCATTTGACTTTTTCTGTATGTTTCTATCAGTTGGTAACCAGGAATGCATTTCTGTAGTTTTAAGTATTTTTTTATTCTTCTCTCCTTCGTTTAGCGTCCCGTCTCTATAGAACCTTATTTCCGGATATACATAACTTCCAGTCGCTAGTTGTTGTGCGTGCATGTTTTCTTGCTGTCCCTCATCACATAGGGGATAGATATACTCGGTGTCCCTTGATGAAAACATCAATCGATATGAAGAAAGACTACAAAAGAAATGGTATGAAAACTTAATACACTAGAGTAAGTACCAACTTGCTTCATCATTTTCATCATCTTCAGCTTCTCTCCCTTCATCTCCGGACAAAAGCCTTTTCAATTCGACGCCACTCGTTTCTATCAGTAGTCCGACTCATCCATTGGGTACTCACCAGTTTATGGATGTTATCTTTCCACCTCGTTCTCGCTTGTCCTATTTTTTTTTTGTTTTTCTGAGCCTCCACTTAGTATTCTTCCAGGTTCATCTACCATCATTTTCATATTAGCCTTGCCACCCGTTTTGCGACGTCAATCACTTTTGTCCATTCGTTCGTCTTTCGGTCTTGCAGGCGTATTCCTAGCATTTTCTTATTCAGTTTTCTTTAAGCAATCTTTACTCAATCCACAGTCCCCTTATTAAGGTTCCGCGTTTCTGCGGCGTACGTTAAAGTCAGTAGAACATCAGTCAAAAACCGGTGTTTTAAGATATTGTGGAAAATTTAGAATTAAAGACATCACTAAGTTTTCCTTATGCTGTTCATGCAAGCTGAATTCTTCTGGAGATCTCTGCTCTCTGACTGTCTTTATCGAAGGATATTCTTTGTCCGAGGTAATTTTGCTGGTGTTGTCAAAGTGAACATCTGCAACATTATTGAAATTTTACATTACACTTGTTATTGCTCTGTTCATTTGCAGGCGTAGTTTTTTGTGGCACCTCTAACATGTTTTTCAAATCATCCATAGTCTCGACAAAAAGTACAATATCGTCTGTATTTATGTTAAAACCCTTGACTTCCCATTTTAGTGCCTTAGAAATATCTTCCAAAGCTGTTATGAATGTTTTAGGGGAAATTGTATTTCTCTGTCCCACGCCTCTCCGTAAATTGATTCGGAGGAACTCCAGCTCCCTGTTTGTTCTACAAGTTCCTAAAGGTTCCTATCAGGAACTTGAAGGTATGAGACATCAGTGAGATCGGCCTGTAGTTTTTAATATCTTCCTTGTCTCCCTTCATAGAGTATAATCACCGTCCGGGTTTTTCCATGCTTGAAGAAGTCACCTTTATCTAAGCACCAACACCAACTCGCTTTCTACTCATAGTGTAAAGATATGGTGTTAACTTTCCAGCTATGCCTGTTCGTCAGCTGTCCGTGTATTCCATTTCTATTCTGTTTACAAAATATTTTCCAATCTAGTTTTTTAATTGAACCTGTAGCCTTTCTCTGTTTTTATGAATAGAGAATATGTGAAGATATTTTTCATTTTCATATTTTTGAATCTTTGGCACAAGTTTCTCAAAGCGTCACGTATCTCTTTTACTGCTGATACTGTTATTCTTACTATCTGGAGGATATCTGGATATCTGGAGGATCTACGTAGAACTATATGTGGATATTTGTATTGTATGTTTTTAATTTCTCGGTTGTCTTCTGATAGCATTTTGGCAAAATATTGGTTCCATCCTTTTGGTGGGGTGAGAGAATTGCTCTAGTTGTGATAGTTGTTCCATATTTCTCCGATTTTGTGTTGAATTTCTTTATCCCACCCATATAGTTTTGCTATTTTTTGGTCATCAAGATAACCAATATTTCCAGTAAAACTGAATTTCGGCATTCCTTTATACATTTTGTTTTCCAAGCTGTTTATGTTATATTATGATGATTCTCTTGGATCTTCTAGTTTATTTGATCGCGTTGTTTGTGAAGTTGTTCTTCCTTTTTTAGTAGTCATATTTTTAGCTTATATGCGTGTCTCCTTATTGGCATTTTTTAGGATAAAGTTCAAAGTAAAATGGGATGACATAACAATGTAATATAAAATAGCTATTTATGTAACCAGTTACGAAAAGATCGATTTTGTGTAACGAATGAATGTTTGTAGGGCGAGCGCAGCGAGGTCCTACAATTTGAATGAGTTACACAATAAGACATTTTCGAAACGTGTTGCATACATATTTTTTTCTAATTTTGACCAAAAAGCGGTAAAAACCATCTTTTAAAGTGATTTAACACAAATATTCACTTTCATAGCACCTTGTATAAACAGTGACAACGACATGTTATGATGGATGTCGCCCATATGTTTCTACGGAAATGCATAAAAACAGGGAGTGATGAAATGAACTTTTCATAACTAGTTACATAAAGTGATACTTTATGTAACTAGTTACATAAAGTAAAACGTTTTGTCACTCTAATCAGTTTTGAAAAGTGTCACTTTATATGCCAAAATTAGAAAAAAAAT
This sequence comes from Ips nitidus, assembly GCA_018691245.2. Lineage (NCBI taxonomy): Eukaryota > Metazoa > Arthropoda > Insecta > Coleoptera > Curculionidae > Ips > Ips nitidus. Next base: position 6,466,038 of record CM042794.1, read on the forward strand.
GTTTTGAATGTGGCCTTTGCTTCTTTATTTCCCACGTTTGTCTTCAATACAAATTTTTTATTAACTAAATACGACATCCCGTCTCACTCACTTACACTAAATTATGTCATATAAAATTAAAAAACTATAATTAAATTTTATTAAGCTTAGCATAAGGTAATTGATGATTTTGCATCAGTTTGGGCGGGCCAAATTTTAATTAATATACACCGCAAGTTGCTGTATTTACGAGTATAACGAGCGTACAAAAAATAAAACCGTTTAATTTTCTTTGCCTTTTTAATTAAGGGGGGAGTTACTTGAATGGTTGCCATCTTAATTTGGCGAGAGCAGATTCTTGGATTTTTATACACCAGTTAGTAACGCGCTGCCACTTTGTTGGTAACGCACATGCCTAACACAATTAGCGAGTTCATAAGGGCTCACTAATGGTCACCTAACCTAAAACAGGTAGCATTAAGGAGGGAGTCATCAAAACAGCTTGTGCCAAAGAGCATAATCTGATTCACATCATCGGAGAGTTCAATGATAAGCTAGTAACATTTTTAATTAAATGTATCATTAATGAACCATTTCAGGACAAATCGACCAATTCTGGTCGATTTAGCCGCAAATTGTAATTTCGGCATCGAAGATTGTATATTCCGATTGTAATGCAAATGAATTATACAAATTATTGAAAAACTGGTTTTTGGTTTGCAATTACTTTTTGGTACAGTTTGCTTGCGATGATTACCTGTCATTAACTAAAGACCAACCGCGACGTAGCGATATGTTATTTCAGGAACTTTTCGTTTTTTGCAGTTTGGTTAGCGGCAGGAAACAAAGAGCGTAATGAAGGGAAATTTGCCGTTTTAATGTTGCCAGATTAAGACATTTTTTTGGGGTTTTAAGTTTTAAATTTGGTGTTGACATGAAAAGGTTTTAAAATATTAAGGTATTTTTAAATACGGTTGTACGTATGGTCCATTTATTTTCCCGTGGCGGTTACGTCATCATTTGCCTTTCTTGTCTATTACATGCGTTCCGAGCGTGATAGAATTTTGACGTCATCTAGTCACGTCGGCAATGAATCAGGACGACAAGGCTCGGAAAATTGGCCGCCATTGTTGACAAAAAGTAAACAGACATTTTTTATTTTTGATGTAAATTTTACAATATTTTAAGGAGTATTTTGATTTAACTTGTTTTTAACTGCGATACTACGTGTGAGTTTGCGATCGGAAAGACTCGCAAATTATTGGATCCAGGCAGGCCAAGATAGAAGTGGGTCGAGAGCCATGAGGGAGGCCTACGTCCAGCATTGACTTTTTAAGCGCTGGTTCATCATTCTGGTTGAGTCATCATGAGCCTAACGGAGCAACCGAATACTCTGCAAATCAAAGGGATTGAATTACCTTTGTTAACAATGATACTTACACCTATAGATGCGATAAGTGATTTAAACTTACTCTGAGTCAGTTTATCAAAAAGGTGTTCAAATTGTTTAGAGTTACTTTACGTGTTACGTCACAGCATCATCATAGTCGTTTAAAAAACTTTTTTTAACCAGATCTTCAAAAACCACTTACGACGGATCTTTTGGAAATAATGTTAAGTAACTTGTTAAGCGCAAATTTGACGAGTTGCAGGGAAGACAAAGTCCTATTTTGCCTTTTTGAAAGGTCATAAAATGGCATTGTCAACATATTGGCGACCTGTGTCGAGACCATACGAAACTTATTGGTCTCCATTGTGAATTATTTCTCCTTTCCTATCTAACAACCTTCATACATCAACTAACATCTAGCAATAAAGTATAAACTAGTTTCCGATAAGCCGAACGAACCAATGTGCATGCAAAGCTAGTTGAATATATCAGACCATATCATATGACCATATGGGTCAGGTGTTGAACTGTGTGGTTGAATGTGTAAGGGAGGATTATGTTGAGCTTTGTAGACCAATCACACAAAGGAGTCTCTTTCTGTTCTTTAATAAAATATCTAGTACATCCTGGGATTTCATCATCGAAAGTACTGATGTTAGTGATAAATTTAAACAATTTTTAACGATCTTGGAAAATGCGTATTAAGATTATTTTCAAGAAAAATCTTATATTATGAGATCTGACCAATCCTGTAACATTAAGTGGTTGAGCTTAGGGCAATGCGGGAGCACCTCAGTCTTTTATGTGAGCTCAAATCACAATACAACATTCCAGATATAGAAAATCTGTGTAAATACCATCAAAAAAAGTATAGGCAATCTATACATGAGGCCAAAATCAGGGCAAATGACAACTTAATTCTCATTTCTACAAATCCCAATAAATCAATGTGGCAAATAATAAGTAGGCACCGTCATGGGATCCAGGATATCCATCAAGAGGAATCCTTGCCCAGTCCTAATTATTTTAATAACTTTTTTTATAATATAACTGATCATATAGTTTGCAGAGTTTCAAATTCGGATACAGATCTCTCAGATACAAGGCTGCGTGTGTGGTTACAATCTTTAAGATGGGGTATCCGGGTCAACCTGAAAACTACAGGGTGCGTATTATTGAAACGAGGGAAGGGAATTATCAAAAGAAAGACCTGTAGAATGTAACAGGAACCTGTCATTGTCAGCTTCTTCTGTCACATTCTATCAAGACTTCTCTTGAGAATTTTGTTCCCTGCTTTCAAGAATAGGCCCCCAGGTCAATATCTCTTCTACCTGTGGTTTCAAAAGTTGTAGAGAAATGTATGGTCATTCAAATGGTGGATTTCTTCAATACTGAAAATATTGTTTCTCCATGTCAGTTTGGTTTCCGAAAAAAGAGAAATACAGTTCAGGGCATAGTAGATCTTGTATCTGACATTTTAGACGCCTTCCACAATAAGCAGTATGACCCTATTCCATTTTTGGATTTGAGCAAGGCCTTTGACTGTGTCGATCATGGTATTCTCCTTCTCAAACTTAAATATTACAATTTTGACACCACGAGTCACTTGATTAGCTCATACCTGGAACGCAGGCATCAAGTGGTGAGGGTGGCAGGTGCATCGGCAGTGAGTGAGATTAACATAGGTCAACCCAAGGGTCAATTCTTGGGCCTATATTGTTTTAAATATACAGTGTGGAACAGCCAAATGGAATAAATTCGATAACGAATAAATGAGAGCGTGTTGGGAAAAACGCTTGGACACGTCGATTTGTATTTTTAGATGCGCATTTATTAAAAAAAATAAAAATTATATAGGGTGTGTCATGTTACAGTGGCCGATACCAACTTTCTTATTTTAAATACAACACCCTGTATATTATTAGTTTTTTGGATTCTTCAGAAAATTCTAGACATAATTCATGTACAATGTCCCATACCTATCTTCAACTGTTTCGGAAATATTAAGTGTTTTCAGATGTATTACAACAATTAACATTAAAAAAATAAAATTATTTTATTTCACAAATTCGCTACATTACACTCAATACTTATTTTCACGAACATTTTGAACATCTCTTACATTGAAATTAATGTTTTTTTGTTTTTTTTTTTACATTATTTGTGAAATAAAATAATACAACTAGGAAATTATGTAACTTATTATTTAGGATCTATTTTGTTTATTCTTTTGATATTTTGATTATGACGTGCGTAGCACGGAAAGGCACGTTGGTTGTAGTCCAGCTGAATGCGGACCAAAATTTGTAGTTCATTTATTATATTATATTTATCAATTTATGTCCAAATGTCAAAAATATTTCCTTTCATTTAGTATTTATGAACGCTAAACAACTCTATTTTAAGATTTATTTCTGAAAGGTGTGATTAGGATCGACAATAACACCTTTCTGTCACCAACTTGATAAAAAGGTGTAATATGATTTAACTTCAAAAGTATCGTTAGAAAACGTAAAAATTGTCCAACTTCATATTGTCGTTGGTTAATCGCAATCAGCTCATTGAATGTTTGTATCTGCAAATTATTATGGAAATGCATTAAAGATTTCTTCAAAATCTGACAAAACTAAATGATGGAGTTTCAGAAAATATGAAAAGAAGATTGCAGAATCAGCACAGTGTTAAATAATAAATATAAATTATAATTAAAAATAATAGTATATTACATACTCAGGTGGAAAGTGTTTGATTTCTTTCTTTATCTCGAGACAGAAATTAAACTTTCTACCGTGGTTTGTATACTATTTTATTTTCAACCATTTATCAAAATCTCATCGAACTTTTAATAAATCATTCAGTTGAAACATTGATTGCTAATAGTCTCTAACAATAAGGTAGTATAGGTGTACGAGTAGTTATGACTTCAACCACAATAAACGACTGGTGATTTGTTTACAATCTTGACAACGTCATTATTGTGCTATTCAGTCTTTAATATTTTGAGCTGAAACGTTTCTTAAAGTGCTTTTAACGTGGAGATTTCTGAAGACGCAGATGTTACTCATCATCACCTGCGCTGCGAGCTGTTGCAGAGTTGACAGCACAGTCTCTTCACTATAAAAAGTAAGCCCAGATATGACAAAACGCATATTGACATTCACCCGGGTGGAAAGTGACATTTACCCGGGTGGAAAGTAAAAGCAGGTAATTTTCATCTTTCCACCTGGTTTACACATAAGAAATAACGTTATTACATACCTGGTTGAAAATAACAAATATTGTAATATTGTTTTTTCTCAAAGAAGGATTTTCAGATACGGATTTTAACATACTTTCGGCAACAAACAATCGCACACTACTGCAAAATTTGGTGCCAATTTGTTACGGAACGCATCTAAACTGTAACATATTGTAAACAACTGATTTTCACATTTTTACAAGTTCGTTCAAGACAATACTGATTAAACCAAGAACATAAAAAAGAAAAGTAATCCTGCATTTCACTTTAACAAAAGCACGCACTATCTAAACAGACTATTGGAAAATCGGTTTCCACTTGCTTTAATGCGATTAGCCTTACAAAAATAGTAAAAATAAATCAAAAGTAACTAGCTTGAGCGCGTCTAAGAAGTAATCGGTAGTCGTTAGGACAACCGGTATTTGTTTCGTTAATGAGTATAAATGTCCTAACACCGTTCGAAATAGGTTCGGTTTTTCTCCCAAGTTTACATCACATGACCGGTTCAACGAGCTAGCTGATTGTGGCTTGATAAAAGCATGAAAAACGGCCGATTGAATGATTATTTTATCTTTTTTTGTCAAACCATTTGATCATAAACATCATAAAGACGTATAAAAACGGATAAAAAATGAAAATACACATAAGAAATAAACCGATATTTTTTATTTATTGTTGCGTTATGATAACGCCCGCCTATAATGCCCTCAGGTTGTTATGAACACTATAACCTACAGCGTTTCCAAGGTGTCATTTATTTATAATGTATAAAAAAAAACATTGAAATCTTTGACAAATGTAGCATTATATAACAGTTACACCTAAATATAATCAATATATGTTATCATAAATCAATTATACTGAAAGTAGGAAAAGTTGCAGTTTTTTTGACGTAAAACAGTTAGTTTAATTAATGACTACACGATCTGTCCCAATTTATTTTATAAAACAATAGGTAATTTGCACCTGCTCGAAATACTTCAGTCGAATTAAGAATAACTGATAATTAAAGTTTATGGTTAGCTAAGTTATTTAAACGATAGAAATAGAGAGATTCCAGAACGCTGAAATTGTTACCAAATTCTTAAATAACATATTTTCCTGAAATGGAAGAGACAAAGGGAAACTACCTAATTACACGCTAAAGAACATTTGGGACAGAATTTTCTTAATCTCACGAATTCAGAATTCTCTTTCCTAAAACTCACTACACTATGATCATGATTCCCCTTTTCTTCTTTCATTGATCAACTTGTAGTTCTGAAGGACTTGAGATAGGAGCAGTTCCCTAGGTTAAGTTAGACTATCATTTTCTGATTTTAAGGTTAGAATTTATTTACCTTTGACAGATGAGAATTGCACAACAACGCAACATTGATTCGAACAAATATACGAATATTATTTCATTTTTTTCCAAAATACATGCAGAAACCAGATTAAAAGTAAGTTCAATTCAAAATTATGTAAGTAATGCAGTAGATGAATTCAGATAGGTATCTGAGAATACTGCTCGGAAGTTTTTACTTTTTATTGGATTTTTTGTCGGTATCTCGAGCATGCAATTACCAATGTTTGCCAATTACACTGTTTTTCTATGGAGTTTCTATATTATGGAAAAAATATGTATATATGAGTTTTTGAATGAGGTGCAGACTGACCATATTTAGCCGCAGTTTAGGAAAACCACAGCCACAGTTTAGGAAACTAATACAATATAACATGCCAGCATTGTCTCCTTCAATGAACGTATAAACTAAAAGTTTTTTTTTCAACGTTATGTATCTGTATCTGTAGAGTGGGGAGGGTGAGTGTAGACCCACAGCACTTAGGCCACATGTGACCCATTGTACAACCTCCCGAGTTGTCATCCTAGGTCACCGTCCATCCTGCCTTTCCCAGGAAGGTGGACAGGTCACTAGGGGACATCTCTTTTATGTGGGCAGGTGTAGGCCAAGACTCACCGAACACACACTCTCTTATTGACGATAACACCGAACACTCGCATAAGAGATGCCCGACAGTTTCATCTTCCTGATCACATATCCTGCATAGAGGTGTGTCCACTAGCCCCGTAGTATGGAGGTGTTTTCTTAGTTGACAGTGGCCAGTCAGAAATCCTACTGTTAAGCGTAGATTTTTCTTGGTCATCGCCAAATATTTCTTCGCCGCCAGCTTTCCCAGGGTGACCCTGGCAAGACTGCATCCTTTGATTCCATCCCATCTCTTTAGGGATTGAGCATGGGTGTAGCGTTTGGCTAGTTACGCAGTTGTCGAAATCATCAGGTCGTAGGTGTCACTGGGTCCTAAAATCCCTGGCTAAAGAGTCGGCAATGTGATTACCTTTGCTCCTATCGTGTCCTTTAACCCATCTCAGGATAATATTGTTATCTACGGAGGCGATAGCTAAATCTTGGTGGCACTCTAGTACTACGTTATGTATCAATCAATCAATCAATCAATCAGCCCTCGACGTCCACTGCTGAACATAGGCCTCCCTCATGGCTCTCCACCCCTGTCTGTCCTGGCTCGCTTGGATCCAGTTGTTTGCCATTCTCTTTAGGTCGTCGGTCCAACGTGTAGGCGGTCTTCCTCTGTTGCGCTTATCGGTACGTGGTCTCCATTCTAGCAACCTTTTTGTCCATCTGTCATTTCCATGTCTGCCCACGTGTCCAGCCCAGCTCCACTTCAGTGAGGTTATACGCTGAATAATGTCCGACACTCCGGATCTTCTGCGCAGTTCTTGGTTTGTGATATGGTCCTTCAGGCTCAGCCCAAGCATTGCTCTTTCCATTTTGCGTTGTGTGACTCTGAGTTTCCTCGCCGATACTGTTGTTAAAGTCAGGGTCTCTGCGCCATAAGTGAGCACCGGCAGAACACACTGGTCGAATACTTTTCTTTTCTGGCAAGTAGGAATGTCACCCGTAAGGATATCTTTCAGCCTCCCATAGGCCGCCCATCCAAGGCCAATCCGTCTATGCAGTTCACATGTCTGGTTGTCCCTTGATATTCGGATTTCGTGACCTAAATATATGTATTTGTCAACTTGCTCGATTTCATTATTTCCGATGTTTATTGTCTCGCTCATGACAAGGTTTGTCATGATCTTGGTCTTAGTGAAGTTCATTTTTAGACCAACTTCAGAACATGCTTCCTCTAACTCTCCTAGCATCTGTTTCGCCTCTCTTAGACAGTCTGTTGTTAGGACTATGTCATCTGCAAAGCGGAGATGGTTAAGTTTTTCACCATCGATGTTTATTCCTTTATTATCCCAGTTAAGTTTTTTAAAAGCATGTTCTAAGACAGTTATGAATAGTTTAGGAGACATGGTATCCCCCTGTCTCACCCCTCTGCCGATTTTTATGCGGTTGGTGGCTTCGTGTAGTTTAATAGTCATGGTAGCATTTTTGTATATATTGTGAATAAGTGTTGCGTATCTATAGTCTATACGACAACTTGTTAGGGCGTCCATTATAGCTTTCAGTTCAATGGTGTCAAAAGCTTTATGGAAGTCTATAAACAGGAGGATTAGTGGTCTGTTGTATTCCACTGTTTTTTCTACGTGGGTTTTGATGCTTTGCAAGTGGTCGTTTGTTCCGAACCCAGATCGGAATCCCGCTTGCTCCTTGGGTTGGTAGAGTTCAAGTTTATTTTCTAATCTTGACGTTATGATTCTAGTAAAGAGCTTATACAGATGACTAAGAAGGGTTATTGGGCGGTAATTTTCCAGGTCCGTTATGTCTCCTTTTTTGTGGAGCAGTATGGTGGTTGCTTCGTACCACTTGTCAGGAATATCACTTTCCTGTAAGCACATGTTGAAGAGTTTCTGTAGTTTCTGCAGTAAAAGAGGGCCTCCCATCTTAATCGCTTCTGTCATCACTTCGTCTTCACCTGGAGATTTGTTGTTTTTCATCTTTGTTAGTGCTCCTCTGATTTCTTCGATGGTGATATCGGGCATCTCTTCGGATCCTTGGTTTATAACTCCCTGTATACGTGATGTTATGTCTGGGTTCAGCTGTTCTTTGTGGCGGCTTTTGTATAGATCATAATAGAATTCCTCCGCAATGCTTAGGATTTCCTCTCGGTTTGAAGTGACACTTCCTTGTTTGTTCTTTAGTTTTACTATGTCTTTTTTGCCTTCGGTTAGATGCCTTCTCAGTACTTTCATGCTTTTGTTCTGTTCTATTGTCTCTTGAGTCTTCCTACTGCGGTAGTTTCTGAGGTCGCGTCTGGTTGCCTTTGATATTTCCTTATTTATCTTCTTAAGCTCAGCAATGTTGTTGCTCCCATTTCTTCTCATTTGGTCGCGCTGGGCAAATAAGTTTTTCGTGTTTTGGCTTATTTTGTCTTCTTTTCCGCCTTTCGAGTAGGATGCCGCCTGGCTTTCTTTTAGCGCGTTGGTTATAGCGCCGTTTAAGCTATTGATGTTTGTGTATGAGTTGGCGCTTGTTTGTAGTATATTCGTGATCTGAGTTTCGAATCCTTGGGTGTCGCTCGGTGTTATCCATGTTTGTTTAGACTTTTTCCTTATCAGTTTATATCGTTCTCTGTCAAGTTCCATTTGGACCTTGCAGCGCACCATTCTGTGGTCGCTGCCAGTTCTGCAGGTGTTTAATACTGTTACATCTTTTACAATCTGCCGTTTGTCTGTGATTATGAAGTCTATCTCGTTTTTAGTCCTGCCGTTATGTATACATGGTGCTAATTAATACGTATTTCGTTTTTCGAGCAATTTTTAAGTTTATTGATGGCCAACACGACGCTCTTTCGACCTATCCCCAATCGACTGCTTTTAATGAGGTGATATGAAGAGTCTTGCTTATGAGACAAAATAACATAATGATGCGGCATTAATGGGGCTGCTCCTAGATTTGGGAACGCCATTTGAAGTTTCTAACTCATAGAGTTGAGTACAGATGTCACTAGATGTTGCACAACAATTATTATTTCTGGCATCCAGTTGACTATACTGGGAATACTGGAATGAAGGTTTTGTTCTTTGGTTAACAAGCCCTATAGCGTCTCTGATGAGCCTTAATACGGCGAAACCAGTCAGAGGATAGGGATTGATAAACAAAAAACAAAACCTCACTATTTTTAACTAATCAGATCGGTGTTTACCGAATGATGCGGCATTAATGGAACTGTTCCTAGATTTGGGAACGCCATTTGTACTTTCTAACTCATAGAGTTGAGTACAGATGTCACTAGATGTTGCACAAGAACTATATACCCGGATTATTAAAACTTTAGTTGCACGTCATCAAGGTGAAAATAGGCGGGGTTGTCAATGTTATAAAAAACGAACCCAAATTGAAGAATATGTTTTATATATTTTTCTTACGAAATTAACTGTGGTAGCTGAGGGATATCCATTTTGAAACTCGACAATACTGACAAACCAGGAAATTTAGGAAATGCAAAACATAAATTTGCGCACTGATTAGGAAAACTAGTCTGTAAACTTAGCTAGTATAGAAAACTCAACTTTAAAATTATAGCAAAAATAACCAATCAGGTTCTGCTAATAAGATAAATGGAGTCAATAATTTAGCAATTTGTATGTAAACTGCTTAAAGGACATAATCACATAAAATACTTTGAAAATCTAAGCAGTATTTCGATCATTGACAGTAAGTAACCATATAGATACACATATCTCTTATCGTTAAGTAATGTGACCACATAATTGCCGGCTTAAAAGCATTGGGAACTGAAATTTGTAAACTCAGAACTATGCCAGACGATAAAACAAGATTAAACCATACCAAACGGTTCATGATTAAGTTCCTAAGTAAATAAAATAGCGAAACACACCTTTTTGATGGTAAATTCCTGCCGAATCTCCGCTTTTTAAACCGCATAAAATTTAGTGCACGTAGGTTGCACAAAAACAGGCAGTTACTCTATAGAATTAATGAAGAATGTAACGAGGCTGAGGTAGTTAAATAGTTCAGGTTAGAAATATCTGTTTCTTTGGACGAACCTAGTTTCTTGCCATATGTTTTATCACAGAATCGCACGCGGTGGCAGCTAAATAGTCAGTAAGCGCCAATTACGTTGACCCATTTAAGGTTACATTACAATAAAATGTATTAAAACATTTCAAAATAGGTATGAGCGCGTTTTTTTCAAAATCTAGTTCTTCAGTGATCATTCAAGAGCAATTACCATGTATAGCTCAGAAATAAAAGTTTTAATGTGTTCCCGTATTTCTTTTACAGAAACCAAAGAGAAAACATGCACAGAAGATACCTGTATAGTAATCAGCAGTGGTACTGCCCAAGCAATTTCCAAGAAAGACTTCTGTACCTGCAGGTGCCATCCACAACTTCCAACATTCAGGGAAGATTTAAGTATTTGTGTCGATGATATTCGAGGTGAGTTTTAACTTCTGTTGGTCAATGAACCAAAAAATTATAAATGCCATGAAACAACTGAAGCTACTAACGGCATAAAATCGGCCAATCGCGTTGTTATTTTAATGAAAAGGAACCGCTCTTGGGGTGCCATATGGCGCTCGCCTCGGAGAATGTTGACCATCAGTGTAAAGTTTTTCATCATCACTAGTTATGCAAATGAAGACAATGATGACCAATTATAATAATTGAGTTTAATCTGAATCTGCTTGAATTGGTTAATTTAGAGGCCATTCAGTTCCATAATGGTATCTAAAAAATCTAGGAATGCAACAGAAATGTGTTTTAGCTTATATGAACAAATCAGATGAGAAAGAGGTTTACACACAGTTATCTGAATTTCTGGTCTTGAACTTGTATACTTGTATAAACCCCAAATATATTTATAAATGAGATCGTTACGAAGTGAGAAATAAAGTAAATATTTAACACAATGATTTACAATTGTTATATTATTATTGTAGGAACTTGAATATTTGGTTGGATCTTAACCACGAGAGAAGGCTTAAAAAATTCTTATTTATACATGGTTTTTCACGAAAGGCGTACAAGCTCTAACATATGCAACCAATTTTTGAGAGCTCCATCCACACCATCCACACTTGGACATCCTTCCTAAAACCTCCTCAAGCCTTTGGATAACGTAACATACTATATTTAACTATGTAGTGCATTTTTTTGGTCTAAGTAGGCACATTTAATATTAATCTAGAAATTGAATGATTAATTATACAGAGTGGTAAAATCTTGTGAGACGGATGGACGGTTGGAAGATGTGACGTTGCCGCTTATACCCAAATTTGATGTTTTAAACAAGACACCCTGTCTATTATTGTATTTTACAATCCACTGTTTAATTCTTATTATTTTTGTAAAACCCTTTCCTAGACCTAAATCTAATTGTTTTGCAAGTTGGAAGTTATTCATAATTTTTTTCGCACAAACTTGGCTCCAGTAAAATTTTGATTACTACTCCACTGGGATAAGTAGAAAATATAAATTTTAAAAGTAATTTACTACGGGGTCTTGAATGAAGGTTTTGAGTAAGAAAATTTGTTCTAAATTTTCTAAAAGCCAGTTATTATAATAAACGTAAATTTAAGCGCAAATTCCAATGCTCTAAATCTCTACTAATGCAACAAGTAAGAAATTTAAAACATTTTAATTAAAAAGTGACATTTCTTACCTCTTTAAAGTCAATATCTTAAAATAATTCAGTTCTTGCAAAAATGCGCTTTTATTTATCAAACCTTACTTCTTAGGAATAAGAACATGATTTATTTGAAAAGAGGCTTTTATAAAACTGAACAAAACGCAAAAAGTTCTACTTAAAAAAAATAACTTTCTACGATTTTTATGTTTAGAAAAAAAAATCACTAAATTCGACAATCTCTGTATAATGTAGAACAAATCTTCCAAAAGTCAATTTTAAGTAGAAATTAAGCTAAGTTGAGGTTTAAAAGTGACAGATCAAGTGCAAAATAACACATTCTAAACTAAACGAGTCTAAGCTGTCTTTAAACTCAACTTAACCAATGTTTAACCCAAATCAGCATGCATATACTCCGGGTAGGTCCACTGATTCGGCCCTTCACCAAGTGGTTGGCAGAATCGAAAGATCATTGGACAATAAATAATCCACCCTGGGTATATTCATAGATATCGAAGGAGCGTTTGATAAATCAACCTTTCCGACAATTACCCAACAACTGAACTCCAGGAATGTACCCCTGGTAGTAGGAGAATGGACACTTAAGATGCTCTCCAGTAGAGCAATAAGTATCAATGTAGAAGACATCACAGTGAGAGGACTGGTCATGAAGGGATGTCCACAAGGAGGGGTCTTAACACCCCTTCTTTGGAACATAGTTTCATGTGTTTTGTAAGGAATATTTTGCTTTCATTTTACCTCTTCTTTTTACTGTTTTTTTATTGTGCCAATTAAACGTCCGAATATCATTTGGTTGTTAAAACCATTTGTCTGTCTTGTGTACAATTTACCTGAACTTTAAAAGAGAAATTTTTTTAAATTCATAATATTTGATATTCCTAGAACTAAATACTTTTTCGCACATACCACCTGTTCTTAAGTAGTACAAAGTACTGTTTAACAGAATATGCTGATGACCCGAACTTACTGGTGGGTGGATCAGATATGGGGAAACTGCACGAAAACGCAAATTAGCTTCTTTTTTCTCTTAACCTTATCGCATACACGGTTTGAAGGAATTAAATTTCTTTTAAATAAATCCAAAACAAGTTCATACTATGCTATACAGAACAAAATTAAACAGAATCACTCCCAAAATCTATTATTGTTTGTGACAATTAGTTTGTAGTATCGCAGAATACTAAGTTTCTGGGCATTTATATTGATGAATTTCTTGACTGTTTTTTCAGATTGAAAATTCTAATGATACACTTAATGTGCTAATGTATTCGTTCAGTTTATGAATATCTAGATAGAGCAGCTAATAGAAGTCTGTATTTTGCAAATTTTTATCGTAGGTATGCAATTATTTTTTGGAAAAACAGCTAAAAAGTGCAATACATTTTCATTATTCAAAAGAATATGAAGAATCGTTAATAAAATGTCATCATTGCAATCCTAATGCTGAGGAGTCCTTAAGTACAAAGTAATTTATGTTTACGCCTTCTGCATATAGGAATGGGATAATTATGATTGTTATGAATGTTTTAAAAATATGTCTCAATTTAAACAAGGATGATGACTGATGAGACTGATCGATGTTCATTAAACATTAGTAAATCAATCATTTATGTCAAACATTCCAAATGATATCAAAATAAAAATGCAAAGTGACTTTCAACACAAACTGGAATTGTTTTACCAAGTTTGCTGAGTTCGGTCCTGGTTTTCTGCTAAGAGTTTATCATCAGAATCAAACCGTCTAAGCTGGTTCTAAAGCCAAGAGATTGGAGGTGCAACAGGGTAGTTTTAATAACATTAGAACCTTAAGAACTTTTAAACGTTTACAAAAAGTTTTACCTTTACAGGACTTGTCCTTTTCTTATGATAAACCCACTGGGAACATCACACAATAAATCAGGAAACTGTATCAACACGATTTTAGGATTACCGTGAAAAAAAGACTATACAATGTGGTTCAATTACTATAGGTCACTATTACTTCTAAACAATAAGGATTAGTACAAATCCGGTTAAATTAGACCAAAGTTGACAAACTCGATGACAAGTTAACATTTCAAGAAAATGATTAATTAGAAAATAGATTATGATGCCATACAAGCAGTTTAGCTAAATCATTATTTACCATTTTATTAATTTCATGCAGATCCCTCCTTATCACCAAGTACAGTACAAGTGCTTTACTTGATGAGCAGGAGATAGGCATTCAAATTCACGGTGTGACAGTAATTAATCTGAGATATGCGGATGACATAGTTATTTTAGTTAGAACACAAGAATATCTACAGACGCTAAGTAATAGTAGACATAGTTAGTGAAGAATATGGACTACCACTGAACCACTGGGCGTTCGAAGGTACCACAGAGACGTGGAGAAAGGCGGAACGGTGCAGACAAGCCAGGGAACCCAGCGACTCCAAGGCAACATCCAAATGGTTGATGTCAAGGAGTCGCTGGGCTTTGAAAACCCTGGTTGCAATTCTGACTGACATTTACATCTACTAGGAATTGGTGATAGCCCTGTTTGTTCACAATGTGGGACGCCGGAGGAAATATCATATCACCTATTAGGAGTCTGCCATCGCTGGTCGTCTATCAGGAGGTGCTTTTTTGAGCCACACTGTGGTGACTGAGTGTGGTGCTCCACACTCTCCTGCAGAGAACTGTTTTCCTTGGAGTGGGGACGGATCCTTGCCTTCGTTATGGAAACGGGACGACTGGGTGGCGTAGGTCAGAGGTGGTAAGGTGGGGAGGGTTTGAGGGGAAACGGCAAATGGGCCTTGATGCTTACTCGTCGGACCTTTTTCCCCCCGCATTACTACTACTACTACTATCACTAACCCAAAGCAAATCAAAATTTAAGCTGATAACAAAAACGCCCCAAGACATTCGGAGGATATATGTAAACAATCACTCTATTGAATGAACAGACATAGCCATTAATGAAAATAATGAAGCTCACAAGAAGTACGAATCAGAATAGAACAGGCCAGAAGCACATTTGTAAGAATGAAAAGACTCTTTCTGCCGAGAAATAAATTTTCGTCTAAAATTAAGATAATAGATAAGATAAGATGCTATGTGCTTTTCATACTATTCTATGGGATGGGGCACAAACTTTGTGGGGAAATGACATGAAGAGACTGAAAGTGTTTGAGATCTGGATTCACCGGAGAATATTGATGATTTCCTAGGTGGAGAGAGTAACCAACGTAAAAGAGTACACATAAGGTGTGAAGTGAGACGTGTGCATAAGGAGAGTGAAATAATTCTGACAATACAAAGAAGAAACTTCGAATATATAGGACGTCATGAAGGGAGAGAAATATCAAATATTATGCAGAGAAAAATCCAAGGAGATGAGATCCATAGGAAGAACACGAAATTTATGGTTGAACCTTACGGAGTGATTTAAGGGTGCAGTCACAACGAATTATTTAGAGCGGCGGTCTCAAAAGTAAAAAAGGTCCTGATGATTGCCAACCTTCGGAACGGAGAATACACCTAAAAAAGAGGCGAGGAAAATATAAATAGCAGAGGCCTTCACAGTCTCTTGAAGAACACAGTAGGATCAGATATTACTGTTTTTATATTTAACTTTCTAACTTAAATAAAAACGAAAAGGAACTACACAACCTGTTTTCCTCTGAATGTATTTTTCTATAACGAAATGCCACACTTTTTAATGATACCATCTTGAGTCTTAGTGACTAATGAATATTCTGTCAGCAACTCAGTTTGTTCGACTTGTCTGCTACTTCCACTGTTTGTTTTTTCTTGTCTCATTAAATTGAATTTTAGTTATATTTAACAAAATAGCTTTAAAATAATCCAGTAAGCCTAAATAATACCTATCCCAGTCAATTAGCCTTAACCTAACTAATCTTCAATAATAATTAAAAACTTCAGTAATGGTATTTCATCTGATCTGCTACAACGTAATTTATTATTTTTTCGGCAACTCAATTTGCCATAAAAAGCTTACATAACAGCTTAATGAGCTACGCATTAAGAATTAATTAGTAAAGTAAAATTAACGTTTTGGTTTAGTTTGCGTTAAGGCATGAGATCGACCAGTAAAAGCTTTTATTCAAAAGATGATCTTACAAAAAGAATGACTAATTTAGCCATTTACGTTATGCCGTTAAAATTTTTCGTATTAAAGTCCCAATTACTGCACGGCAAGAATGGCAGCATTTAACTTTTGGAAGACTAAATAATGGGTAAGGTGCAATAAACTGCGATTAAAATAAAATATTATAGCATTCAGCATGTAAAAGATCCATGCGATTATTTCAGTTATCCGTGCAAATATTCAAAGAAAATGAAAAGAATTAATGGATTTCACATACATAAAAAGTACTATAACAGCTTTTTTTATATATGCAATTGTTCAACTCGTCATAACGCTAATTATCCGTAGCGGCAAATTAATTATAAACTAATTAATAAGAATTCAACCAGTTTTGCTCATGCAGTACTCTACAATCGATTCTCATGTTACACTATATAAAGCAGCCCATTACGATGTCAGTATCCATCACGTAGTATTATACAACACAGTTATGGGAATTTCTATTGCTTTATCGTTCCTAATCAATATGCTGGTCGAGGGAAGAAAGGCGAGAAGAAGAGGAAGCTAAGTGGAGAGCTAATGAGTGGATTTCGAGCTGTTTACCAATTTATAATCTACACAAACATTATATGTTTGTAAATCTTATTGGGCTATTAGCATTGGGAATAGATAACTGTTTAAGCACACATTGTACGTTGTTTGGCAAATGTTTATGTACCCTGTTTTCTTAGGTAAAATACGGGATGCCTGCATAATACAGTCAGTTTTACGGGATTTCTAATTTTATAAATGGTTGGTTTCCCATGTTAGTGTTTTTTGCACTCAGTATGATAGATCTTATGTGAAACATCCAAAAACAACTAGTAAATATGCATCACGAACAATAATTATAAATATTTCTCTAGGAGACTGCTCAAAAGGAGCTCTACTACGATTCAATTTAGAATCACTCCTCTTTTAATTATTCAGGGAATTTATGGTTTTTTCTGCAGGACTAACCAAGGCATCTTAGGCCCAGTGGTTCAACCTTTGAACCTGGTTCAAGGCAGAAACATCACTTTGGTAGCAATGTATTTCATATGGAAAAGTTCAACTACCAGTGGCAGTTCAATTGAACCGGTTTTTGAACTGTCATTGTACAACCGGGCCTTAGTCCAACCAAATATGAACCTAGTTTGCTATATAGAGCATATTCGAAAAATGCTTCATTAAATAAATACAAGATGCTAAAGTTTTGAATTTTTTTCCACTATTTTGTTTCTGACATTTTACTTCAAATTTGGGGTAAATCCTTCTCTTTGTCTCTATTTTATTCCTTTGGTTATATCCTCTTTTAAGACTACGAACAATTTTGTAGTGCTCGCAAGTAATTCTCTCCATCACATCGCTCCACATACATGATTATAACAAAGAACAAACCTGCGCAAAAACACCTCAATGTGGACGGAGAACCATTAGAGAGGGTTACAAGATATAACTATCTAGGTACAAACATCACCTGAACGGCTGATTATTGCAGCTTTTGTCAAAATTAAAAAGATATTCTGTAGCTGTAACCTGAGTTAATCTTTTAAAATACGCATGCTGAAGTGCTATATTCCCAGTACTGTACTTTGCCGTAGAAACTTGGATCCTTAACAGAATGTACGAAAGAAAAATAGAGGCATTTGCGATGTGGACCTACAGAAGAATGCTCAGAATATCGTGGATGGAGCACACAACCAACGCGGAAGTGCTTACTAGAATGAATAAAGATTTGGAGGTGTTGAAGGAAGTAAAGAGGAGAAAGATTACCTATCTGGGTTACATAATGCGGGGTTCTAAATATGAGATTCTCCACTTGATAATCCAGGGGAAGTTTGTGGGCAAAAGGTCAATTGGAAGAAAAAAATTATCTTGGCTGGGAAATCTGCGAGAATGATCTATTCAGTGCAGCAGTTTCCCAGAATTGCCATGATGTTAGCAAACTTCCGATAATGGAGAAGCTACATGAAGAAGCAGAAAAGCGCCAAAGACGATAACAAGGCTACACGTAACTCCATCTGTACCTTTAAACTCTCCCTTTTATTAATAAAGTATTTTTTGAAGTTTATCTTAGTTAACCAAGTTTTTTTATACCAATCAACCTTAAGCGAAAGGTCTATGAGACTTACATCTTACTCTTCAAAACATACGGACTGAAAAGACTCAGAGAGCCAGCCTAAGAGATCGCATAAGAAATGATGAGATTCAAAGAAGAACCAGAGTAACGAATGTTGTGTGAAGAGTAGTCGAACTAGAGTGGAGATGCGCAGGTCAGGGAGCAACAAAATAATGCAGTGGAGCCCAACAGCTTCAAAAACAAATGCAGGAAGACCTCCAATCCGATGGCGGGATGACATACAAAAATAGCGGGGACAAATTGGATTCAGGCAGCACTGGATAGACTTACATGGAAACTGTTGGAAGCCTTTGGACTTTCCCGCACGCCGACTGAAGTTCTCGCTACGCTCGGTTGGGCATCAGTCGAGTGCGGAAAAGGCACTTTCCGCACGTGATAGGAACAACATTTTTTCTATGAGCGTTTCCAATAATTGGAAAAAACAATAATTAAAAATAAATGATAAATTAAAATTGAAAAACAAATTTTTAATAATAGTGAATTTAACAATATTCTTCTTTTATACATATTCATATGTATGCATCTAAAATTAAAACATTATAATTATTAAGTACAAAAATACAACTTGATTATAATCTTCAAACTTGATTACCATAAATGAGTTATTAATGTGATGAACACCATAAGTTTATAGTACACGATACTTAAATTAACATAATTTAATTTTCCCACCCTAGTGCGGAAAAGTCTATTTTTCGAGAACAAAAATAGTGCAGAAATATTATCATTCGCGCACGCTCGTAGAAAAATAGTTATTTACCTAACAAATGCAGAAAGTGGTACTTTCCCGCACGAGACTGCAGTTAAAGTAAAATAACTTAAAGGAAAAAAGCAGTTAAAGGAAATAGTATATTACGTAACTAGTGCTGTAAGAGGCTCTCATGGAATTACACACTCGCCGCTACGCGGCTTCGTGCGTAACTTTTTCCATATTGTGCGTAAAATGCTTTAGAGCACGTGTGACGTACTATACTTTACCTACGACCAAATAGAAAGTCCTGTTTTCGCAATTCATATAATTCAGAGTAACTTTTCATTAAAAAAGTATATTTTCAACGTATTGACATCATATTTGTACTAATCATAGGTATTATGCCACTAAAGAAAAAAATAATAAAGCTAACTTTACCGCATCCGGTGCGGTGCACCCAAGTATGAAAAACAATATACGCTACTGTAAAAAGTTTGGGTTATAATGCGTCAAAAAAATCAATTTAATTCAATTTCTCATACAAACATTTTTCAACTAGACGTGATTGTATTAAATGAGCATTGTATGGTATCATCAAAATCATATACATAATAAGATATCTTGTCAATCGTAAATGCTAAATTTTGAAAAAAACTTCTACTAAACTGACTACGAGTACTCTTTTCCTGGACTGTCAAGAATAAAATTGCATCTGGTACTGCAGTTTCCTTCGAATTTTATAAACATAAACACTTACGCAGAAAATTCAATTCGCGTATAAAAAAACTGCTAATCACCGCCTTAACTGCTCTCAATTCCATACACGTCTTACTTTGAAATCTATCGACTACTTTCCCTGTATTGATTAGTACTACTCGCATTTTTTTCCTGCGCCCATGACGCGGAAGTATGTACAAAAAGGAATCTAAAACTGCCTGGCGTTTTGTGACGCCAGTTTCGAAGAACGGTACCATCTCAGTGACGACAGGTACTCAACCTGACATATAGCCCCGCCAAGTACCAGAACCATACTACTAAAAATGCCACACAACTACTTGAACAGGTCTCGGTAATAATTAACGTCAATGGTCATGAAGATGAAGCTTATTGTTCTTGAAGATTTGGTACAACTTTAAGATGGCGTGTTTGGTTGCAATTCGTTTCATTATCGATAAATTGCTATAATTTCAGTCTGTAGCGGTATCACAGGCCGTATATAATACAGGTGTGTGTTTGCATTAAATTAAACAAGTCTGAATTTGGCGTGTGAATATTTACGTTTCAATTTGTCTGCAGTATATCTGCCTTTCTTCTTTGATTACCACCCACGATTATTATAGTAATGAATATTAATAAGGTGCTTTGCATTTTTTATAACTATAGCTAACCCGACCAAATGTGCCCGTCGGTTATTTACAGTACAGTTTTTTCGATCTTTAGTTATTTATGCTCGCAATTAATTTTTGAACTTTTTCCATGGCATTTCCATAATTTCCTACGCAACTTTATTAATAATTAACATTACGAATATTTTAATTTAAATGGTGGCCCCCTAGGGATCTATTTAATATGAAAACGCGCTTAAGATTACATACTTCAGTAGTAAATCAAATATACTTTTCAGTATTTAAATAATTTTAGTTCACTATTGCACTGGTAAAGTATAGTTGTACTAAAATCATTGCAGCCAAGATAACTGATTAGAAATATTAAATAGCAACAGTAAATACATTTTTACTCATTTAATATTATATGCATCACTATCTCTAATCATCACCATCAAGTCTGAATCACCATTCATACAACTGTGGGAAGAGATAGTACATCCAAAAATATGAGAAAAAGTTCCTATAAATATACTCTCGTAAATGCCCCTTCTTCAAGATACAGGCCGTCAAAGTTAAAAAATCAAATTGTTTTTTGTAAATATCTCCGGAACGGTTTGTGGCATTGAGAGCAGCTTTTGCAGGAATAGTCTAGAAACGCAGTTTTTTTAGTGTTAATCGATTGATTTTGCTTAAAGCAGTGGCGGAAGTTTTGGGTTGACAATCTTCTTCTTTGCCCCTAACTTCTACCCCACTGAAGAAATGCGTGCTTTAAAAACGTGTTCTAAAACATTGTATTATAATTTCCACCAAAAATTCCTTTATAAAATGTTTCCAAACACCGACCGTATTTGAAGAAAATGGTATTTTAGGCCAGTAAACTCACGTGGAAACTTCACGTAGATAAAGTCATACAAAAGGCCACTGCCACTATGTGGCATCTGCGCCGTGCTCTGATGAGAAACTACTACTACTATCACTACTATTCCGTAGCACTACAACCCAGGGTGGGTCTTGGCTGACTTGACTATCTGCCTCCACCTGGAGCGGTCGTGGGTCATCTCCCTCCATTCTTGCTGGTCTACACCAAGGATAACCAGATCCTTAATGATGTTATCTCTCCATATGAGCCTGGGTCTTCCTAGTGGTCTTTTTCCTATTGGTGCCTCCTCCCATACCCGTTTTATTAGGCGATTGTTTTGACTTCTTTGCAGGTGCCCTACCCATCTTAGTCTGCCAGATGTCGGGGCTTTGATATATTTGGGCAAGCTCAGCATTGCTTCTCATCTTATAATGGCCGGTTTCAGGGTCTCGAACGGGACCATATATCATGCGCAGGATCTTTCTCTCAAACCTTCTTAGGAGCTCTGTGTCGCGAACTTTCAGTGTCCATGTTTCACTGGCGTATGTTGCTACTGGTCGTATCATTTTTGATAGATTCCGGTTTTGGCTTTTCTGGTGATACATTTTAATTTTAGCAGGGTTTGTACTACAAATGTACATTTGTTTGCCTGTGTGATTCACTGTTTAATCTCTTCCTGCATATTATTGTCTGCTGTTATCACTGCGCCCAGGTACTTGAAGGCTTGCACATGCTCAAAATTATAGACGTTCTACCTGCCTCGCGCGAAGTTGCGGGAGACATGCATGTATTTAGTGTTTCCTTCATTTACTTGTAGACCTATTCTCTGAGCTTCTTCGTCGATCTTTATGAACATTTGCTTCACACTAACAGTACTTTCTCCTACAGCACCTATGTCATTTGCGTAGGCCGAAATAAGTTTGGGACCTCCTGGGTCAAAAATCTCAGCTTTCACTGATGCTGTTCTTATTGCTTTTTCTTGTGCAAGGTTAAATACTGGCGACAAAGCATCCCCCTGTTTTAGACCTCTGTTAATATGAAATGCTTGGCTGTACTCACCATCGATTTTCACGCGGCTTTCCCCCCTTCCAGGACGCTCTACACAGTGGAATCAGTTTGTGCGGGACACCAAGTTCCCCCATAGCCTCCCACAATCTTACTCTAATAACACTGTCATATGCTTGTTCAAAGTCTATGAAAAGGGTATGTAGGCTCTTGTTAAACTCCCAACATTTCTCCAGAATCTGACGGATAGTGAAGAGCTGGTCAGTTGTTGATCTTCCGCTTCAAAAGCCGCATTGATAGTCTCCGGTAATCTCCTCGGTATATGGAGAGACGTTGAAGCAGAATGTTTGAGAATACTTTGTAGACGTGACTCAGCAGGGCAATACCTCGGGAATTTTTACCCTGCATTTGGTCGCCTTTTTTATGGAGTGGGATGATAACACCTTCCTTCCATTCGTCGTGAATGATTTCTTGATTCCAGCTCTGTTGCACGAGGCTATATAGGTATTTGTATGGCTAGATCGTCCCCTCCATGTTTCAGACTTTCTGCTAGGATATTATCATAGCCTGCCGCTTTGTTATTTTTAAGTTTCTTAATGGCTCTAGTTGTCTCCTCCATGGATACGGGCGGGATATTAACCTCTGCTGTTTGGAATACAAGACTTTCGGGTTCTTGCTGCACCCGTATGTTAAGCAGCTCGTCAAAGTAACACTTTCATGTGTCCAGTACTTCTACTTTGGAGGCAGTGACTGAGCCATCGTTACGCAATAGCATTGTGGCACTTCTGTGGCGGAAACTCTTTTTAAGCCCCTTTACTTCCTTCTAGAATCTCCTTGCATTACCATTCTGGAAGTCAGTAAAGTACTTTTTCGGTCGCATGCTCTTTTTTCTTTCTTATGATCAGCTTACGTATTTCTGTTCTTACTTCGTTAAATCGGGTTATCGTCTGCTCTGATGGGCTATGGAGCATTTTGATCCGTGCTTCCGTTTTAATAGCACTAAGATTTTGGCGCTCGTCATCGAACCATCGAATGTCGATGAGAAACTGGGGCCTAAAACCATACATTATGAGGTGGTTATACACTGCTGTTAGAAGGACGAGGATCTGCTATCGCTCCTTGATTTGGTGGCCGACGGTAGAGAAGGCACATAGAGAAGGTATTCTGGCGGATTTGCAAAGACTAGCCTGTCTTGCTATAACAAGCGCAATGAGGACGACACCGAGTCTTGCATTAAACGTCCTTCTGGGCCTTACTGAGTTTTCTCTGTGGGTGGCATGGAGGCCGCCGCGGCACTGCAGTGGATGAAATGCTCTACAAAGCGTGACAACCACCGTGAAGGATATACAAGTATAGCGATCGCCATGCATCGGCATATTCTAATCCTGGGGACAAAGGTGGTCCCACTCGACGGCAGACTTAGATTCGAAAGGTAGCTTAAGGTGAAAATTCCAATTTTCTCATCTATTTTGACTTGATTTATTAGCAAGGCTTTTCCGATTATTGTCTCTGAAGTTTTGCAGAGACAACATTTTTACAAAATGATGAGGAGGATCAGGATGAATAGGATTTTATTATCCAAAAAAACCTGTGCTGTTAACTGTTAACAGAGAAAGTGTTTTTGTAATAGATTATGCAATCTAAAAGGGTTTAGTTTACTTCCCCACAAAGAGCTGTTATACCGAGAAAATCAAATAACATCTCCAAACAAACAATAGTCTCTCTCCTAATATCCAATATTTGTTTTTGGGTCTGCTATAGGAACAATTTTCCAAAACTTCCATCCTTATTACGTGCTCTCCTTCTTTGCCTTATCCATCTAACTATACCTACTGTGTCGCATCTTCGTCGTATTTCTGTCCATTAGCGTATGTCCGGTTATGTTCCTCAAAATCTTCTTCTCTGTTGTTTTTAGTATATGGCATAAGTATGTCAACAAATCTGTCATGGCGGAGAAACATGCTCTGTAGAGTCAAATCATCATTGTGTGCACTGTAAACATGCCAGAGGTCAAGGTTTGTTGGTACTTCAAGACTTAATCCGGAGATCCTTAGCTGACACCACTGTGTTGTTGTTGACACATATCTTCGGAACCGCACGCTGCTAATTTCTAGGTAGAAATGTTTGCAGTTTTGATCTGGGGAAAGGAACTGTTGTCCTGTTCTTAAAGTGGCAGAATATCATTTTTGTTCCGATAGGCAAGCAGTCATTAAAGTACTCTAGTGCAGAAAAGGTAAGGTGGTTCTGGAACGTATAACGAACCTTGAGGTACTCTTGCTGAAGGATATCGTACTCGTTTTATTGACGTTGTAACAATATTTTGGTTTTTTTTTGGCAAAATAAAGGCAGAC
Source organism: Ips nitidus (assembly GCA_018691245.2). Taxonomy (NCBI): domain Eukaryota; kingdom Metazoa; phylum Arthropoda; class Insecta; order Coleoptera; family Curculionidae; genus Ips; species Ips nitidus. Next base: position 6,490,702 of record CM042794.1, read on the forward strand.
CGATTGTTTAGGTCGTGTGGTAGTAATACATATAACAGACAATCAGTTATCATTCATTTATTTGATTTTTGGTAGAAATCTTAGTAGAACTTTTGTACTTCTGACCTTTGCAATTGTTCCTCCGGTAGTACATTAAAAAATTTTAAGAACCCACAACCACTAACTTTCTGAAATTTTATACACTACACACAATCTTATAAAAAATCATTTATGCAATTAACTTAAATAAGTATCCGAATCCGAGGATGCTCTAAAATACCAAGGACATTACACTGTCAGTAAACGTTAAATATAGGTATGTTGAGCGTGAATGTTAATTGCAACAGCCCCCTTAAGATCAACATTAACACAATATTGTCAGATCAAAAGGGCAAAAACAAGATTTTGCACTTACTAAAATTGCATTTTTATAATCAATCTTCATTATTCGAGTGACTGCTTAAATTCAAGTTGTCTGCAACTTCTTGAAGAAGATAAGTAAAACAAATTTTGCTTTTGTCTGCCATGTCGGCTTAATTTTCTGTTCTAATAATTTTAATTATGTATATAGGTAATAGGAAACCTATAATACGAAAACTTCAAATTAAAATCTAGATTTTTTTTTGTTAATATATCACTTAGTGCACATCTCAACTCAAACCATGTCATGTCTCATGTCTAAAACTCTGTTTTGTTTGGCTATTACATGATTAACTTCTCTTATTTCAATACGGATCTCATCACTTTCTACTAAAAAATCCATCTCATTCATCTCGCGTACTAATGTTTACACAATGGCGCATAAATTTAAACATTCATTGTCATGGTGCAGAGTAATTCAGCAAACATCACTTTCACGATTCATCTCGAAACTCATTCTTCACTTTTAATTTGAATAAGCAGGTAATTGATTAATTATATACTCCCATAAGAAAAGGAAAACGAGCGTTAACTTTTATTTTCAATATTGTTTTAATTTACTTTCAGACTTTTAGGAAGTTAACCTGCGGAACTGAGGAATTAACGTGTAACATGTTCGCACATTTACAAGACTTTTTGTATATTTTTTTGCGTCACAAGCCTAAATTTTATCCTAATTGACTACTTGATGACAAGAAACTTTACATTGTTGCACCTTTTTACTGATTTTATGAAAAATTCATCAGTTGCGTGAGAAGATAGAAGGTATAAACTGTAAAGAAGCGGTAAATTGGTTACTGCTGCTTATCATCTGGCGTTTCTACGTGAGTGAAGGGCCCAGGTTTAATTTCAATGTGACTGTACACACAAACTTTTCAATTTACCATGTGTTTTCAGTTTTTACGTTAGCTAATGTAAAAATGTTTGTATATGCTTAGTAATGTTGCTATATTTACACCATTAAAGAATGTAAAACGTAAGTGTTCCGACCACCACCTGACAAAGGCAAATCCTACAAATTTAGACACATAAATATTTAGTAGACTGATAGCTAGTACTAAAGGAGTACTTTACTAATATGACAACTGACATTTGACAGTAGTCATGAAAAGAGAATGCTTGAGCTCACAATTTTCTTTTGTCACGTGATAGTTCTTCTAACTTTCGAGAATCAGACTGTACCTATCATTATTCACTCGACAATCATCAACTAACTACTTTGGAAGATCAGGGTGACCTAAAAGATCGTGAAGTAAATAAATAACTATTTTACTTACTCAACAGCATAGTTTAAGCGCCAGAATATGATGTCAAAATTGACGTTTGTCATTCACTTGCCATATTCTTCACATGTTTTTATTATTTTAAATGGTGCACCCTGTATCAATCGACAAATTTATTTTTTCTGATCTCAAATAGTCTTTTTCTAGGTTACGTTGGTTACTTTCCAAAAAAATATACGTTTTTTTTTTTCCTGACGCGCCAAACGTTGATTTTTAATTGTTTTTTATGAAAACAGGCATATACAGAAGAAGAAAGAAGTCGTTTTGGCTGTTTTCATAAATTTGACAAATTTTGCGTTACACTTTTAATGCAATATTAAAAATGACACTTTTAATACTGAAATGACCACATTAACTTTGAGTCAAAACATCAATATTTATTTCTTTAAATTTGACACGTTTTGACGATGACCATTTTCTTTTACTGTGATTTTGACAACTTTTGATAGTTTTAGCGTCAGAAAAATACTTTGGAAGATTTTAACAATTTCTTCTCAAGTCAAGCCCTGAGATTTTTGCCAGCGTTATCAAACCGTGCGCACGCCCCTCCAATTGACTAAAATGGCTGCAAATGGCATGAATTTTGACTGTTTTATTATATTATACAATTATGAAAATTGACTGGAAATAGCGTATTAAATCAGTGTTCATGATTCTTGACTATTTTTTTAAATTTTTTGAGTGAAAGTGAGTTGAATTGACTCGAGTGACCACAAAATAGTCCAATAAATCCATTTTCATAGCATTTGACTGTTTTCCAACGGTTTAACCCTAAAAGTATACTATTTTTTAACGTTTTGACTTCAAAAATTGTCTAGAGTGATTGCAAAGAGTCAGAGGTCAATTTTCATACAATTTTGAGTTTTTTTAACTATTTGGCATTGAAAATTGATTACAATGATTACAACTGAAAATCGACTAAAACGACTGTAAGTAAATACTACGGAAACTTGTAATAAAATTTGACTGTTTTTAAATGTTTCGACCTTGAAAATTGACTAGAACGACTGCAAAAGTTCCAGGGAGTCGTCAATTTTCATTAAACTTTACCATCTTTCTTGTATACTTAAAAATTGACTAAAATGACTGGAAATCGCAGGTTAAATGTTTGTTCATGATATTTGACTATATTTTTAATGTTTTGACTTTGAAAGTTGACTAGAATAACTGTAAATGATCTCGTAAATCAATTTTCATGAAATTTTACCATATCCCAATATTTCGATCTTATAAATTGACAAGAATGACTGGAAATAGCGCGTCAAATCAATGTTCATAATATTTGACTATTTTTTTAATGTTTTGACTTGAAAATTGACTAGAGTGGCCGCAAATAAATTAGTCAGTAAATTTTCATGAAATTTGACTGTTTTGCAACGTTTTGATCTTTAAAAATGACTAGAATAATTGCAAATAGCCGGATAAATCAGTTATTATTGTATTTGACCCTTTTTAGAGTTTTGACTTTGAAAATTTGCTCCTACGACTGAAAACCGTAATTCATGTAAATTCTTATTGTTTTGAACAATTCTATTAACGTTTTGAATTTGAAAATTGACTAAACGACTGCAAAAGTTCCAGTGAGTCGTCAATTTTCACTAAACTCTACCACCGTCCTTGTATACTTAAGAATTGACTAGAATGACTAGAAATCGCGGGTTAAATCTTTGTTCATGAAATTTGACTGTATTTTTACATTTTAACTTTAGAACTGTATTGTTTTTCAACGTTTTGACTTTGAAAATTGACTCGCACGACTGAAAATATTAAGTCAAGTCGATTTCAATGCTATTTAACTGTTTCTTAACATTGTCACCTTAGAAATCGATTAAAACGACTCCAAATACTCTTGTAAGTCAATTGTTTCAAAATTTGTTGTGTTTTTAAAGGTCAAGAAAATTGCCTAAAATGATTGAAAGTTCGTAGGTCAAGTTTTATGATATATGACAATTTCTCAACGTTTTGAACTTGAAAATAGACTAGAACGACTGATTGCTTGGAAAAACATAACCGGAGTAGTTTTTGTAGACCTATCAGCGGCTTATGACACCGTGAACCAAATGGTCCTCTTCTCCAAGATATATAATACCACCAAGGATTACGAGTTAACTAGAGTAATCGAATCTTTATTACAAAATAGGAGGTACTATGTAAGTCTAGAAGGCAAGAAGAGACACAAAACAACGGTCATATCCAGGGAAGTGTTCTTTCCTCAATGTTGTTTAACATATACACCAACGACCAACCCACTCCTGGTGATACTGAGCACTTTCTCTACGCCGATGACTTGGCCATCGCAGCTCAAGGGAAAAACTTTCCGATTGTTGAAGAGATATCACAAAATGCCCTATTACGGATGTCAGCCTACTATAGAGCGAACTCTCTGAAACCCAATCCGTCAAAAACCCAGGCATGCGCCTTCCACCTGAACACCAAGGCCGCCGGAGGACGGTTTTACTATAGAACACACACCCCAACCGAAATATGTGGGAGTAACTCTGGACCGATTCCTCACGTACAAATTTTACTGTCATAAGACCCGACAAAAGGTATCGTCTAGGAACCAGCTCCTCAAGAAATTAACGGGAAGTAAATGGAGAGCTCACCCCTCCGTGATCAGAACAACAGCTGAAGCATTATGTTTCTCCACAGCGGAGTATGCTTGCCCGATGTGGAATAGGTCTGTGCATGTAAAATCTATCAATGCTGCTGTTAACGAGACATGCAGGCTTATGACTGGCTGCATGAGGGCCACTCCGCTGGATAAGCTCTATAAAGCGGCTGGATGCGAAACACCAACAACTCGACGACTAGCTACTGAACACACCGAAAGATTTAGGCAAACATTTGATAGCCGTCATCCTCCCTATGAAGCACCCGAGCCGGTGATACGATTAAAATCAGGCAAAGGCTTTCTGAGTACAGTACCGATAGACCCACCAGAAGTCTTCCCCTTAAAACAGGAACCCTCAGCAGGCTCCAGGCTGGGCTGGAATAGCTGGAAATCACTCAACCGTCTCAGAACCGGAGTTGCCTCTAGACGAACCTCGCAAAATGGGGAATTATTAATGAACAGGATGTCAAATCTGTGGGGCGACACAGACTATGGAACACCTCCTGGTTTGCAAGAACTGCCCAAGCTCATGCTTTCTCGAAGATTTATGGCTTGCTAAAGATAATGCTCTGGACGTAGCCCGATACTGGGCTGACAAATTGTAATATGGACTCGGACACGAAAAAGTAAAGTAAGTTTGAAATCAGAAAAAAAATTGTTCGAGTGAGCAAATAATATACAGGGTGTTCCATTTAAAGTAATCAAAACATGGGTAAAAAAGTTTAAAAGTGATATTAAAATAGGTCAATGTTGACATGACGATTCAGGAAAAATACTGCAACTTTGCTAATTTAAATTATGGTGTTAGATCAAAATTAACAAAGTTAGCCATTGATTAAAATATAAACAATCACACTATATTATAAATTTTCATGAAAAGTGAAAACTAATACCCGAAGAAATATATTGTTTTCTTGTGTCGTCTAAAATGCATTTCAGAATTAATTTAATAATAAAAGTTTATCGCTAGAAGCCACTTATGCCAGAAAGCACCAACCGCCACTTAAAAGACGATACTATTACACTACTACATTATTAAGCAGTGCAATGTCAGTAACCTTATAAAAACAACGGATCTCCTCTAACGACGGCCTTCATCAATGCACGATGAAGGTCACAACCATGACTTTATTGCGGCAGTACCGCCCGAGGTACCATAACGATTGTGTCGTAATGACTATCTCAGACAGCAGACTAACATGTAGACGATGGATGCTCTAATTTTACACTTGATTTTAACCCATTTTGCAATAATTGTGAAAGTGTTTTATTTGAATGTACAGTAGTCATTTATGAGTATAACGTCAAGCAGCTAATTGGCGTAAAACTCCAAAAGTATTGGAGAATTTAACTGTGGATTTGGTTGAGCAATTGGGTCCTCGAGTTTTACCGCTGTAATTGGCTCTTCTGGGAGAAGATAAAATTGAATATACGACAGTGCTCCGCGGGAGATTGCATTCATTATGCATTTATTTAGTATAATGAAAACTTTTAATGTTGTAAAAGTGCTTTTGAGATAATTGTGCGTAATGTTACAATAAAGACTTCACCGTAAATTAATTTTTAAAGAAAGTCGCCGATGGTTTTTAGATGTGCCGCAATGAGTGGAGCTAACACTCCACTATTGTGAAGAAAATGAGTGATTTACAATAATGGTGGGTAAATCGGTAATTTAGAATGCACGTACTCTGCCATAGAAGTCCGAACAAAGACAATTGCCTTATATTAATGGAAAAGCGCGTAATAAAAACGACCATTTCAGACGTATTCGGAAAGTTTTTCAGTCTACCGGAGATTCTTGTTTCGATTTTTACGGAACTACGTTGCTTTCCTCGGTCTTTTACTGCATTTTTTTTAAATCATGCTCTACGGATGGTAGGAAAAACAAGTAAGCTTACCGCTGCTTGTTCGGTTTGTCAAAGAAGTGTTATGATTAAAATAGATTGTTTGTGTTAAGTTGACGAAGCGTAGTCGTTAGAATTCCCATAATCTGGTATTTTAGAATGTCAACGTTTATTTATTAAGACCGTGACATTATGGCGTTAGTTTAACTATTTATTATTTAATTATACAAATAAAAATTCCACCACCTACCAAAACAGATTTTGCATTTTTGTCGTCTGTAAAAAATAAAATTTATTTATCTTAAAAAACATCAGATAGTTTTCAGAACCACTAGTTTCGTTTATTTATTAGAAAATTATGCTTAATGCCGTAGCTAACGGTCTCGGAAATAGAATTGCATGACATGATCCGCGGACTGATAATAAATGGGGAAACAACAATTTTCAAGAATTGATCAGTTTTGTAAGAAGGAATAATGGAAACATCTGCATGATCTCATCGTTGAGAGGCTAATGTGAAAAATTTTTGAGCAACAGCGTTTTGACATTATTCTACATGCTGAAACTTTGTTGCAACACTATTTTCACGTCAGAAAATAATTGGAACAACAATGACGCCTTACCTGGCTACCTTTTGATAAAGCATTAATGGTCAGGTACACATTACAAATGATTATATCAAAGAAATGTGCAAGTAATTGGAATTGCACGCTGATGAAGAGTTTAGAAGGCTTTTTAACAAAATCAAGTATCTACTGAACTAAAGAATTCAAACCACAAACGCAGACCCTAACGCACTACCCTTAGGGCATAGCGGCGATAGGGAAAGACAATTGTAAAATGTTGTTCTCTAGTGACGATAAAGATGCAGATGCACAAGATATGAATGAGTAAAGAGAATCATGTATTCTAAAATTCAAAATTATAACCGTTATTACAAAATATTAACCGTATAAGAAATTAAAAACAGAAAAATCAATCAGAAAAGTAAAGACGGAATAACGGCGGAAGCACTCAAAGAAATGGGAGAAATAGAGATTGAAATAATGTTCGGGATATGTGAAGAAGTCTAGAACACAGGAAAATGACCATATGATTGGCGCAAGCTTACTTTAATTCCTATTTACAAAAATGATTCACCAACTTCCTTACTACCACCTTCCAATTACCAAAGTTTTCCTTACTATCATTAACGGGAGATTAAAAACGATTCTCTTACCACAGATCCCCCAAGAACAATGCGGATTTGTCCCTGGAAGAGGTACACAAGAACATATTCTCTAACCTTAGCTAGATAATAGAGAAATCTAAAGAATTATTATTATTAATTACTATAAAAACATATCTATGCTTCGTGGAGTACTCAAAGGCTTTCGACAATGTAAAGTGGAGTAAAATGTGGTGCATATTAAAAGAAATGGGTACCTCAGAGCATCAGTCTATTAAGATAACTAACAACATAGCAAACGTAAGTGTCAACAACACATAATCCGATATCTTCAAACTAAAGACTGGGGTTCGTCAGCGGTGCATTATTTTCCTCATACTGTTCAATATTTACAGCGAACACATTATGCGCTCTTTTTTTGATGAATGGCAAGGAGGAATAACAGTCAGTGGGAGAAAAAGCAACATCCCCCGCAATGCGGACGATACCTTAATACTAACGTCCTCAGCAGAAGAACTCGAACACATGATTATGCTAGACGAGACGATTATGAATATGCTAGACACGGTTAGTAGAGAGTATGGGCTCCACAAGTGATCATCATCGACAAATGCAGAAATAAGCAACCGGAGAAACGAAATGTAGCAGGATATGAAGTCGTTTCAACTACTTGGACTCCGTTGTCACAAAGCGCGGAGGGTTCGAAGAAGAAATATGCATACGCCTAATAATGCCTAGATCAGCAACGGCCAAGCTTACTAAAATCTGTAAAGACAAGACAACAAATTTTAAGGCTAAGTAGAAAGTAAAAGAACTCGAAGAATATTTCCACTGCGATGGATAGATCAAATAAAAAGTATCACCGGGTACTCCCTCCCTGTAGCAGCACATGTAGGGCAATTTCTTTGCTTTCTCCTACCATTAAAGGGTGAAGGTTTTCCTATTTTACCTTCTTTCTTTCGATGGACTGTATGGGGACGTTTTACTCTTTGTTTTTCTTTTCTTCGAATCGAAAATCGAAAAATCGATTTAACGTCCTTACGAAAGATAAAGGACAGAAGAGGAGAAGGAGTGTACATATCTATCCTGGTGATGAAGCCTTTGGTACTAGCAAGAGAGCAGAGGTTGACAAAACCGTTATATGCTATACATGCTGACTCTTCCAACCAGGAATGCCCTTGGGGAATGACCCCAGAAATCGCTAAGGAGATAGTATGTATATATCTCTGGATAATCTGGACTTGAAAACCTGAGTTGATAATAATAACTGATATGTTCAGTGGACCTCCACAATCGTTAATGTTTCGATATCGCAGAGACAAACGATCTCAATGTCTATATAAAATTGATGATAAGGACCTATATGGGCAGAGGAAGACTTTTATGGGTATAAAGATTCATAATTTTAATCGCTGATTTTTTATTAGAAAATTTAGAACTGCCACTCGCCCACCTGAATTGATTTGCTATGATCTTCCAAAGCTGATCGAGTTCAAGAACCAGTGTGATCTTTTGTTACTGTTCTGCAAGGTAAACGGAGGTTACATGGTCTTGTATTTAAGTTATTAAAGAACAGTACAATACAACAATGTGTTGCACCGCAATAAAGTTGCCAAAGGGCGTCACTATTTAAATATAATTTTGAATAGTGATAATAAATATAAGAGATCTAAAGCGAAAGAAGGTCTAAAGTACTCTGCACGTTGTAAAAAATTTCAAGAGCTCTATGCTGGCCAGGTATAGACTGGGTTTTCATGGTAATGAACCTAATATTTGAACCTAATTTTGCTCATACTGTACTTTACAACCCGCATCTTCAACTGTCACAATGTTACATTTTTGCTTACACCACTGACTAACTCGGAAGTAATTAACATCATTGATGGTCTAAGAAGCAAGAAAAAAGCAAGTAATGATGAGATGGTTCGTTTAATCCTGGGTCGTTTCAATCAAAGCTACATTGAGAACGATTGAAGCAACCCACAAAAAAAGAGGATCCGGATTTTATGGACAGCTCCAAGTCAATATGTTCATAAATACAGCTACGTTAACGTGATTTTTAATCGATCTGATGGGTTTTCACTTTTTTTCTGTATGATCGATGGGCCTTCGGTTCCATCTTAGAGCTGTATAGAAATTTTGACTGTCTGCACCATCAGAATTTCTTTACAAAGCTTTCTGAGTGTGATGTAAGATGTCCACCACTGGAATGGATGAGGTATGTTGTTTTTAAATGATCGCTACCAGAAGATATTTTTGGTGATCCGAGTGACATTTGAATCCAGTGGCCAGTATGGGTGTACCACGGGCTTAGCCTACATCATTTTGGTCAAAAACAAATGGCGGCCAAAAGACTTGGTACGCAGAAACGAACGCAAAGTCCAATTTTACTTTTTCTAGGACCAGACAGTTTTAAAGTAAGTAATTCTCTTAAGAAATTTACTTGCTGTCTCGATATGCTGGAATAGAATCTCGCAATACATTTGTAGGCGTATACCATATAGTACATTTAGTGTCACATACGTGGGTAGAAACATTTTGATTATATCATCATGATTATATCATGGGTAGGCAGTGGGCTAAACTAACTTTACTAACGTAAAGAAAACACAACATATACGCCCCGAAATAACGACCCTCTTCCCTTCCTGACATAATACTATGTCTACTATGTTTGATAAAATTAACTTTTCTTCCTGAATAAGATAGATATGTTGAGTAATAATTCTAGAATCCATCAAATACTGAATATTAATGTAGGACGGATAAAACATTAATGATTATCCAGTGGATAAAGCGTACGACAATCAGTGTTAATGGAACAGATATTGGACATCCCCTGGAAAGTTGCGTGTTCTAGAAGGTCAATATATTCACAAACTACTTCAGAATAGTAGCCTGGTACCTCATCTTGATGATCAGTTAGGTTTTGCTCAATTGGCATCCGTTAATATTGTTTAGCTTGTAAAGCTACTATTAGCTTGTAAGTTTAAGAGCTTCTTCTAAATCGAAAAAATCTGATGACAAAAATTTCATAATGCATATTAGTATTTACACATTACATTAGTTAATTACAAAAACTACGCAATGTAAATATTTTAACAGTATATTTTAGATGTTCAAGTAGTATTTTTAATTCCATAAACATCGATGCCACAATGCATTCTTGCAAAGGTACTACCAGCGAATCGGCTTTTAATGATTCGATTGTTTTGGCTTGTACTTGATGGCAACCTGCTCTTTTCCTTAAAACAGGTTTCAGTAAAATAGTAAATTATTAAGCCTCTATAAGAATAATTTCAAGCAAAATGTCTATTAATGAAGTTGTAACTGTAAATGACATGCAATGTGAAAAGTTCCAGATGGCAACAAATTGTATCAATTATTAGAAGGTATACCTTCTAGATTCTTTTTAAATCAGTATATAATTTTAGCAATAAACTGATAAGTAAAATCTTATTAAAAACAAGACAACAACGTGTGCTATTTAAAGAAACAAAACAAACTCTCAAAATTTAGTTAAGTGGTTCTCGGAGCCCTATTTGTCCAACTTTCGCGGCTTGTTATATGTAATGACCCATATAATTCAACTTGTATACAGGAAAAAACCAAACCCAGGTGGTCTGAAGTTCTTAATTACTGCTAAAAAGAGATACTTCTTTTCTTTATTTCTGTACTTTTGGCAGTCAGAGAATGAATACTGAAAATAGAGGTATAATTCAATGAGTCAAAATTATCTTCAAGAAGTCTCATAAAAAGAAGAGTATTAATTGAATGTTAGTTCTTTTTTACTTTAATTCGTACAATGAATATTCAAATTTGTACTCATGATTAACTTAAACCATTTTTTTTTCTGCTTGGCCCTATGCCCTTATTTGAAACGTTACCCGGCAACATGTTTATCAGATTATTTAAGGGTACTCTTTGAAGAAGCCACTGTGCTAATTTGCTAAAGAACAAATCAAAACATTTCTCTAGTTTTCGCTTAAATTTCTTCAAAATTTAATTACCTCAGTTGTACAATACAAACTTAATAATTATAGTTAGTTATATTAATATTTTTTATAGCTATTTATGTACCAAGAGCGTTAGTTAGAGAAAACATAATGTTTATCATTGACATCAATGACATTATACTCTCCCTAACGCCTGTGGTGCAAACAATGTTTTATAAAAATGGTGACGATTTGTTTTTTGTTGATCAATCCCAATTCTCTAACCGGTTTCGCCGTATTACGGCTCATCAGAGAGGCTTGATACCTAAAGAACAAAACCTTCCTTCCAGTATAGTCAACTGGATGTCAGAAATGATAGTTGTTGTGGAACAACTGGTGACATCTGTACTCAACTCTATGAATTAGAAAGTATAAATGGCCAGAGAAACCGTTCAGAGAATTGGGATTGATAAACAAAAAACAAAACCTCACCATTTTTAAACAGTCCGATCGGTGTTTACCGAATGATGCGGCATTAATGGGACTGTTTCTAGAACTGAGAACGCCGATTGTACTTTCTAACTCATAGAGTTGAGTACAGATGTCACTAGATGTTGAACAACAACTATACAATGTTTTATGTTTAGGTGTACCTTTACCAGTATGTTGTTTGGTGTTTACTTTACCTGAATGCACAAACTAATGTATGTTTATTATCTAAAAGTCAAGAGCACCCTAGGATAGGGAATACGAAGAATTTATAACATGGAACAATGAAACTGTCACTGCTAATATTAAGAAAGGTTTGAGGGCGTTATAAGCGGTCATTATGATAACGCCCACCTATAATGCCGTCAGGTTTTTATAGACGCTATAACTTAACTATAACACCATTTCCAAGGTATTATGTATTAATAATGGATAGATAAAACACAAATTAATTAGTGTTATAACGATGACATCATCATCGAAAGTCCGAGACTCCAGAAATCATTCAAGAGCTTCGTATCTTAGTAATATAATTAAATTAGGACAATACAATTCATGTTAGATTAATATAGATTCGTAGAAAATGTGGGTCTGTCAGAAGGTAACTGAGAAAGAAATTGATAACATTATTTAGAACGTAGAAGAACAAAAAAACTTTAAGCAATGTTGTCAGGTCTACCGTTCTACTGTCTAACTAGACAGTCACGTGACAGATTTTGCTGGTAAACTGGCTCTAAAACCACGTAATCTTTGTCACTAAAGTCATAGGAAATAATTGAAAAAACAAATCCTTATTTTTAAAGTATGGTTTATACAGGGTGGTCCAGTTTTAAATGTCAATAATCCGCTTTCCGATAGTCCATCAAAAAATAAGTTGACATACATTATGGCATTTTGCTGAAAAATGCTTCCTAAGGAAGATACCGTCCTTTTCTTTTTTCTATTTTTAATCTGATTTCTAGAGTCCGGATTAAAAATCACTAAAACAGTTAAAAAAAGTGCTTAAAAAGCCAAAGCATTTACATCAAAAAAGCATACAAATGTGTAAAAAAGCACAAGACTCGTTTAAAGATGCAAAAAGTTCTAGACATTTTTTGATGCTTTTAAACTGCTTCAAATTTCACAAATTTTCTGAATCATACGGAAAATCTTAGACTGTTTTTATAACTTTCAAAATTCTTTTGAACTACTTGAGGAGCATTTGGAAGGTTTTTGGACATTTTAAAGAATATATTGAAGGTTCTGGAATGCTTTAGATGCATTTGGAAAATCTTTGACGGTTCTAGAATTTTTTGGAAGCTTCTAGACTGTTTTAAGATCTTTTGACAGCTTCTAGACTAGTTGAAGAGCATCTTTCAGACTGTTTTAAAAGCTCTTGGAAGCTTATAGACTGTTTTGACTGCTTTAGAAGCATTTTGGAATTTTTGTAGTACTTTGAACTCTTAGTCTTTTTAGACTACTTTAAGAGCATTTGGAAGGTTTCTGGAGAGTTTAAAAAGCATTGAAGGTTTTGGACTGCTTTTAAAGCATTTGAAAACATACGGACGGTCCTAGAAATTATGGAAGCTTTTAAACTGCTTTAGAAGCATTCGCAAGCTTTCAGACTGCTTTGAAATTTATTGAGAGCTTCTAGGCTAGATGAAGATTATTTGGGAGCCTTTAGAGTGTTCTAAAAACTTTTGGAACTGTTTTGGAAGTCCTTCGACTGTTTGAGGAGAAGCATTTTGGAGTTTCTGTAGTGTTTTAAAACCTTTTTAGACTACTTTAGGAGCATTTGGAAGGTGTTTGGATAGTTTAAAGAGCATTAAAGATACTGGAAAGCATTTCAAACATTGTAGACGGTTCTAGTAACTTTTGGAAGCTGTTAAACTGCTCTAGAAGCATACGAAAGCTTTTAGGCTGTCTTGGAATCTTTTGAGAGCTTCTAGATAAGTTGGAAAGAATTTGGAAGCTTCTAGGCTGTTTTGTAAACTTTTGCAAGGCATTTTAAAGCTTCTATAGTGTTTTGGAATGATTTTACATTTTTTTAGACTACTTCAGGAGCATTTGGAACTGTGGAGACGACTTTGTGTTATTCAACAAACCCTGTATGACGTATTGGCAGCCCAGATACCAGGGTTTTTTTTGGGTTTTAAAACGTAATAACTCAATTATCTCGTATACAAAGTTTCAAATCAGAATTTTGCAAGAAATCTTTCTTTTCCAAATTGAACAAGGAATTTAAAAAATTGTCATTTTTGAAAAATATATAGTGACGTAGAAAATAAGACGAAAAAATAAAAACCACCCCTTGTATATATGCAACTACACAATTTTGACTTTGAATATTAATTTCATAAGCGCTTGTTCCAAATTTGATCAAAATTGCTCCAACAAGAGTACCATAAAATAGCAACAATCAACTATAGATTAGAAAGTCAGCCTCCGTGACGTCATTTGACAGTGTGTCACATGCTCATTGGTTTGAAAACAGCAATGATGTTACGTGAACCAGTGTCATGTGACTTAACAGAGAATTGTTGAGCTGGTATTTTCAAGAAATCCTTTAGAAAAACATAATTTTCGATATTCTCACTATACTGCTAATTTGTACCATAGCACATGGCACATCATCGTAATTAGAAAAAATAACCTAATTCAAACCTTCCAAAAATAAAATTTTCAATATAACCGATGACTAACCTAATCTAACTCCCAAAAGAAATAAACTTAGTAAATATTTTATGTAAATCAATTGCAATTTAGTTTGTATTAAAATTAACACCTGTTTATACCCATCTGATATAAAAGACTATCTAAGCGTCTATAGACTATTTGCTCAGTAATAAAGTTCCAAGTTTAAATTACTCAGCAACCAAACAAATAGTATAGGAAAATCGTGGGTTGACAACACCACAACCTACCATTTCCATAAATAAAGAGAGATGAAATCACAACCTCATGCTTTGCATGCAGACTTTATGGGAGAAATAAAGACAACCGTTCGGTTTGCGGCATCTTCCACATCTTGTTCGAGGTGTTTAAACCCATATTGAAAAATGGCTGATTTATTCATCATAGATGTGCTCACTCAGTGGTAACACCAGCTGACGCTAGACAACGGTATTCTTTAAGATTTATTTCAGGCAAAGTAGCCAATTTAATTGTTCTCTATTGATGCCACTAAATAAATGGTAGTCTATGCCGGTCGATCACAAAGTTTAATGCAAATGTTAACTTTGAAAACAAGAGAATCTACTTTGTAACGATTTATAGTTTTTCAAACTCCTGTTATACGCAGTAACAATAAGTTAGCGTTCAAGGCAAAATAGCAAGTACACAGTAAATTAAAAGCGCACAAATGCCTTATTTGTTTTCAGTTGGCAGATTGTAAAATTATTTGCTGTGGGCAAATAGGCCTTTTGTTGCTTCATTTAAGCCCAGTTAATAGGAAACCAGATGGGATTAGTTACCGCGTGCCTGCTGCCACGACTTATAAAATCCTTATAAAATATTTGTTTTATACCGGCATTACTCGGTACACTTCACGATGCAGATGTTTGATAATACTGTGATGGGTTAATACGGTCTCATTGTCACGGTCTTATGAAATAAGTGATACAGATCCTGATGATATTTCATTTTGTAATGGCTGTTGAAATGAGGTCTAATGATTGGTATTTACAGTTTTGTGATGGACAATTTAGAGAGAGGTTGTAATTCTATTAGTAAAAAAAATATGGTGAACAGACATTTGATAGTACATGTAGGTTTGAAAAAAGCCACAAAATCATTAATATTCTGAATTGAATGCTCCAGTATAAACTAGTATGTCTTTATACAGCATTAAACAACGTTTTCTTTTGTTCTTTTTCAAAATGCAGGAAGTTTAGACAAATTTTTCTAGTGTAAACCCATCTTTGAGAAGTTTTGTTCCGATATTCAGAACGTATCAATGAATTTTCACTTATGATATAGTGAGTGAATCGTGTTGGTTACCGGAAGAAAAAAATTGTTTAAAATTATATCAAGCCACATACTTCTTCTTCTTCTCTTCTTATTCATATTTAAGATCTCGCGATCTGTTAGTTTTGCAGGTTCCTCTGGATCAGTTCCTGGGAGGTGGACTACCAGCCATCTCTTAGGTGGTCTTCCGGGTGCTCTTCCCTATTGGTTTCCTTTCAAGTGCGATGTGTGGCAACCTCTTCTTCCCTCTTCCATTCTTCTCACGTGAGTGTACCAATATCTTTTTCTTTGTCTCCCCCATCTCACGATGTCTTGCACCCCACATTGTTCCCTAATGTCAGTGTTCCTAATTCGGTCTATTCTTGTTGTTCTCATTATAGTCCTGAGCGTTTTCATTTCAGCTACTCGAAGCATTCTTTTCGTTTTGTTGGTTTCTTTTCTGGTTTCTATTCCGAATGTCATGATTGGCCTGATACAAGTCTTATAGATGCTGACCTTTATTATCTGCATATTATCTGCCTTAAGCAGCCCGACATGGCACACGATTTGTTGATCTGGCTTCTTAGGTCCTTCACTGAGTCGTGATAACTCGACAGATCCATACCCAGATATTTGAATTGTGAGACTTGCTCGATGATTTTGTCCTGAACTACCAGCTTACATCTTACGGAATCTTTAGCAAAAGTTATGCTTTTTTTTCTATAGATATGGTCATGTTCATCGCTTGTGTAGTTGTCTCTGTAGATCGTCCTCCGTTTCCGCGAAAATAGCTGCATCATCGGCGTAGCATACCATGCTAATTCTGTCATTCTGTCCCATTCGGTATCCCATATTTAGTGATGATACTTCCTCTATAATTCTGTCCATTAAGAGATTGAACAGAAATGGGCTAAGGCTGTCACCTTGTCTGATCCCTCCTGGTGTCGGTATCTCTTCCGTATAAGCGTCTCCTGCCTTTACTTTAGTCATATTGTTGTTCATATTGAGACTGCGGACTGCTCTTACGATTGTGTCTGGCGTTTTTTTCTCTATCAGTATATTTATGATGTCGGAGAGGCGAACCCTATCAAATGCCTTGGTCAAATCGATGAAGCAGACATATGCTGATGTATCAAATTCGATTGATTTTTCTTTTAGTTGTTTGCTAATGAATATGGCGTCGGTCGTGGATCTGTTTCGTCTGAAGCCTTGTTGTTCTTCCCTGTTTGTTATTTGAAGCCACACTAAAATGAGGAATCAGCCAATCAAGAGTATTAAAAGTTCCAAGCAGTGTAATACATTTTATGCATTGTAGTCTTTTAAAAATATCTATACAATAATTGAACTTAATTTTGAAGATTTAGTTAAGGTCATAATTGCCATCACAAAAATAGTAAAATGCTAATTCACATCTCAAATTAAATTAGCAAACCGTTTTAAAGGGTCAATAATTGGCAGATTTGTCCTACTAATAGATTTTATTGCTATACAAATTTTATGACAAAAAGGTAACGTTTTGCAGGTTCGTAGATAAGTAGTTGTAATTTCCATATCCGACAAGCCAATAACTCAGTCACTAAAATCTTTGTTTCATGTTGGTCCTTACCGTTTTATGTTCCTATTCGCTTCTCCAATGTCAGTGATGCATGATGACGACAAACGCCTGAAATTATAGATATTTATCGTGTTTAGAAAGTTTTCGATCCTATATTCCGACAGAACAATTTGTTTGTAGGTATGTTTAATACAAAAACTTTGTTGTAAACTGATTGGAGATCTTCAGTTCCTATGTTTTAAAACAGTTATAAAGGTTATAAGCTTCAGAAATCATTTATTTAATGTTTTGTGTGTTTTTCTTTAATCTTAAGTGATATTTACATGTTAACCACTTTATCAACTAAGAGATAAATTTCAACCAAACAAATCGTTGCACATTTCATAGTTAGAAGTGTTAATTTGTCTAAGCCTGTTGTTTTACACTCAACAAGTACATAAGTATCAATTAATCAAAGAACAAAATTCTAAAGATGCAATACTGATTACAAACATTTTACTAGACAATTAGCAAATCCTTAAAAGGCTTTGAATGCTTTAAGAGAAAAAAGGAGACATTATTTGTGACATACGGAAATCCCTAGTTGAATGTTAAACTGTAAATCTCGTAAACAATAAAACTTCCTCCAGCATTTCATCTAAAACATCAACAACCATTTGCGATACAAAGCGCTTACCGGAAAAAACGTCTTTTTCAATAGTAAATCTTACAAAAGCATGAGCTATTCAGGGAGATTTATTTGACAATTTCAACCAGAATTGGCTACAACCGATTCAGAAATGAATTTTCTTGAACAGGTAGAAGCTGAATGTTTCGCATAATACAGCTCCAGTATTATGTCTTTTTGCACAAACTTCATATTTGAGTAGTTTTTTATATCGTCAAAATTATAGCATACTTAAGATGCAACCGGTTAAATTACTTGATGCAGCTGCAGTCTTCAACAAGTTTTTCGACTACATCGGACATAACACTTAAAATTCCAGTTCCAGTAAACTACATTAAGTACTTTACGTTTACTATCGGGAGTTGTGACTGCCTTAATTCCTGAAAATTACTTGCAATAAGTTTTTTGCTGCCAAATTAGCGGTCCATCAAACGGCATTTAATTCTTTAATGGCGAGCAATTACAGTGGTGTCAATTTGCTGCAGGTCAACAAAACTGATACTCATTATAACTTTATATAAGCTGGTCTTTTACTTATCAACTCAATAAAAGTTATGGCAAATGAAAAAGTGGTACTTTCTTAGAATTGCATGAAATAGACCATGTAGACAATCCTTATATTTTGGGAAACAGTGTTTAATGAAGCAAAATATGTTTTTTGTACGACTTGTCTAATTTTGAGTGATTACAGCACTTCCTTACTTTTTGGACTAGCTAAAGCTTCTTTTACTGTCATTGGGTCATCAAAAGTACTCAATGATTGCTCTGTAACATGACGTGACTTAATCAGGAAATTATTTCTCAATATGAACCCTATTTGATCTTCTCAATGGTGTTTCAACCAAATCATCAAAATTCTGACTATCATCCTCAGCATTCTCATTTTGGATTCGTTTATATTCATCTGCAGAATCTTCTTCATCCTCCTGTGGTTTTTTATCTTCTGGTTCAACATCAGTGTGTGAGTTCAATATGTCTACTGGTACTGCATCATTAGTGGTACTTTCTTCATATGAATCTGATTTTTTGCACACGGGAAAACATTTTCAAAGAACACTACATCACGTGACTTTATTATGTCTCCAGGACTGGGACCACAACATCGCGTGAATTTGGCACCTCTTAAAGGTCTCCAATTCTCGCCATGTTTTGGCTTTCTATCTGTTTGTGCATAGAATGTCCGACACCTAGAATATAGTCGATAAATAGAATTCTACTCTACTTATATCACACGGAGTCCCAGTGCAGGTTTGTTTAGATCAAATAACCTGTAGCCTTTAGTTTCAGTACAATATCCAATAAATATGTAATCTTTGCTTTTGGAATCAAGCTTTTTCCTAAGCACAACTGTAACATAAGCTTGAGCAAGACATCCAAACACTTTTAAGTGTTTCAATCTCGCTTTATGTCCGGTCCATTTTTCTTCAGGGGTACCTCCAGGGATTACTTTGTGTGGTGAAAAAATCTTCAAATAAACTGCTGTGTTAACAGCTTCTGCCCACATACGTTCATCTACCTTAGACTCATGCATTAAACATCTAGCTTTCTCTAGAAGTCTCTCTCAGCTACACCATTTTGTTGGGCGTATGACGAACAGTTAATTCCACTGTGATTTCAAAACTTTCTTAATGCCTGATTCACATACTCTGTGCCATTTTCAGTTCTAATTTTCTTGATTCGATGTCCAGTCTGGTTCTCAACAAGTGCTTTGAAAGACTTAAATTTGTTGAATTCCTCTGATTTATTGGCCAGAAAGAATACAAATATTTTTCTACTGAAATCATCTGTAAAAGTCAAAATATATCGAGCTCCACCCATGATTCTACAGGCATTGGTCCACATAAAATGAAATACAGAGGGGGTTTCAAAATGACAATTTTCAAAAGCCTCCCGTATCTTTGAAACAAAAGAAGTTTGCGCCGCCATTTTTCGCCAGTCATCTCAGCTCAGAAAAAGAGATCAGAACACGTATGCTACTTTTTTTCTATCTATTACCGTTTTCTCTGTACCCCGTAAAACCATCGAAAATGCAGCACCCTGTACAATTCTAATATCTGTTTTGCACGCCGTTTGGAAATACACAAAATGATCTTTTTGTGTATTTCCAAACTGATTGTCATACCAGATGCGTCTATTGCCATGACCATTGGGTCATACTCATCTGTGCTTTTAACAAAATAACACCAAGAATTCGTCTTCAACTGGTTGAGACATGTCACTTAATTTTTGGGCTAATAACATTGCCTCATTTAGATAGGCTTCTATATTTTTAAGGTTTTCAAGACGTATTCTTACTAATTGCCTGATTAATGTCAATCTTTTAGTCAGTCCTCTATCTTCATAGACTTTTTCTGGGTTGATCCAGGCCTCCTTGGCAGTTGTGGCTGATTTAACGTGACCATAAGACAAATTTTGGCTAATGCTTTCTGGATCCACCTTTCCCTTTCTGCTTCCCTTGAAGGACCATTTACTGGGTATCCTTCAATATAGCGCCATACATTTTCATGTATTAATGCCATCCTCATGACAAATTTCCAATTATTATAATTTTCCCTTCCAGACAGTTTCTCGAAACATAACTGCAAACCACTACTTTCCGCCATTTCTATTTAACTGAATTGCTACCCACACTTGAATAAACTGGAACCCAAAAACTGTTTAGTAATTGTTTATTTTACAGAAAAACAACTAACACGTTCTTCAGTTATTATAAGTTATGAATATTAACAAGAGAAAACTTGAAATACAGAAAATTATATTAAAAAAAATGTAAAAAAGTTTTTCAATATAATTTTCAGTATTTCGAGTTTTCTCTTGTTAATATTCATAACTTATCATAACTGGACAACGTGTTAGTTATTTTTCTGTTAAATAAACAATTACTAAACAGTTTTTGGAGCTTCCTTTATATAAAATATCTAACAGTGTTAATTAAAACCTGAAAAGCTGAATAAATTTCATTTTGGCGAAACAACTTATTGAACTTTACATAACAAAAATTGTCACTAGGCTTAATTAATTAACTAAAAAAATAAAAGGGTCGATCGTTCTACTTCACTTTGAAATGATTGCGAATTTAACCAACAAAGAAATATTCAAAATTTTGAGAACATTTGAAAAAGAACATTCTTGAAAACATTTTGTCGAATAACTCAAACCACGTTTTTAATTTTTGTTTTATTTCCGTCTATAGATTGTAGTCACGTATAGCATTCCAATTTAGAGCCACCCTGTATACCTAAGCATCTTTTAGAATATTTAGCAGACCACTTTTGTATAAAATATGACGAAACTAATATACATTTCTAAACGCTTCTTTGAAACGTAAATAAAATAACAGGAATGCGATTGATTTATTACATAAATCAGTAAATGTGTCAGATCTTATTATTTATTTATTTATGATCAAAGTAAAATTTTTTCAGGAATAAACTCAAACTCAAATTTGAAATTAGAAATCTTTGATGCGCCTTTTATAACGCTAGTTTGATATTGACTGAAAAACTAGATTTAGTACTGCGAAATATTGTTTTAAATTTTTCACTGTCAATCAATGACATGTAACTTAAAAGATGAAATCAATCAAAAATGACTTATAGAACATTAGAGAATTTTATGTTACAAAATGTAATAGGTTCTGATTATATAATGTTTACAATGTGTCTCATTTTTTAGCTTAAGCCAAATTTTAAAATTAATGAGTTGAAATAAAACAAAATAATAATTTTGTCTGTGAGTGTGCATGTTTACATATTATTCGCCAAAAAAAAATATTATTATTCCACGAAATATACCTTAATGAATTGTTGATGAATTCCATTCTACAAGATTCGGTTGTAAAATTTATAATCTAAAGTTTGTTGTATAATCTGATGTTTTATGTATGTTATGTTTTGCCCTTAAAAAATGTACACTCAAGTTTTGCTGACCACTTTTTTAGAATGACAGCTGGGTAATTGAATAGTCCGTTAAGGTAGGCGGATTATTCTAATCCGAAATCGTTTCGTCCCATCAGCCTCTCGAGCTTTATGTTGAAGACTCTTGAGCGCATTGTGGACCGTCATATTAAGGAATAACTGCTCACTGTGGCTCCTCTACACGAGAAGCAATACGCTTACAGGGCGGGTAGGTCTACGGAGGCCGCCCTTCATCACCTCGTACAGAGGCTGGAGAAGGGCAGTGCGCCCGGATGCGCCACCCTGGCGGCGTTTGTGGGTATAGAGGGAGCGTTTGACAACACCTTCTTTGCATCGATTTGCCAAGCCCTTGAGCGGCGTGGCGCCCATCCGGTGGTTGCCGGGTGGGTGAAAACCATGTTGTCAAACCGTTTGGTTTTTGCGGAGCTCAACACGGATGCCCCCAAGGGGGCGTTCTTTCGCCCACTCTTTGGTGCCTGGTTGTTGATACTCTGATGTGGAGACCCAACTCCGCAGATGTCTACGCCCAGGCCTACGCGGACGATGTGGCCATTCTTACGAGTGGTCGTGCCGTCGGGGCCATCAGAATATCCAGGCTGCCCGTCGATCCACACAGGTTTGATGTGAGGAGGAGGGTCTCTCTGTGAACCCGGCGAAAGTGGAAGTCGTCATTTTTACGATTCGACGAAAACTCGGGCCGTTGCCGGACTTAAATCTGTTCGGCCTGGGGTACAAATCCCAGGTCAAATACCTAGGGGTCATTCTAGATTCCAGGCTGACCTGGAACGTGCACCTTGCAGTCAAAACCGGGAAGGCCCACAATGCTCTCTGGGCTCGCAAGAGGGCCTTTGATATAACGTGGGGACTCCAGCCGAGAATCCTTCGATGGATTTACTGCGCTGTTGTTCGCCCAGGAGTTGTTTGGTCCGGAGCTATAGATACGTTCAAGTCACCAGCCTTGTTGGACAGGGCTCAAAGACTTCTGCGTCTGTATTACAGCCGCCAGGGCAGCCCACAGACTGGCAGGTCTCAATATGCTGATTACACACTCAGCTGAATCGTGGGGTCATCTCGGGGGCTGGGGGGAGGCGTTGAGGGAGTGCCCGGAACTATTGATGAAGCAGGATCGGGTGCTTCCGACGCTTCTGTCAAGCGGACCTCTAAAGTTTGTAGTACCCGAAAGGGAGGACTGGGAATTCTCTTCAGGAAGAAAACTTCATCCTCCCGTCGCATGGAGACGTCTGGTTTACAGATGGATCCAAAACCGTGACGGGGGCAGGGGCAGGTGTGTATGGTGCGACTTCGGCGACGAGGCTGCCAGTGTACCAGTTTATTTTAAACTACGCCGGAAGGATATATTTATCTGTACGGACAGCAAGGCAGAAATGGCTGCCTTAAAAGCTGATTCAACGACGTCTGCGCTTGTGCTGGAGTGTAAGAAAACACTTTTGTTGCTCACGCGGATGGCAAAAATAAAAAAAAGGACCTCAGATGTGTGACAGGACTTCTCACGGTCACTGTCAGATGAGAAGACACATGCACATTCTGGGTCTGTCTCAGAATCCGGTATGTCGCTTGTGTCTGGAAGACGATGAAACTCCGATACACGTTCTCACACAGTGCCCGGCACTTACGACGATCAGAACACAGCTTTGGGGTAAAAGTGTGATCAACCCCTTAGATATTCAAGGTACCCGGCCAAGGAGGCTCTGCGGCTTTGTCAGGGACACCAAACTGGAGGGGTACTAGCTTGTGATGGGTCACGATGGGCTTCTCCGAAGGGAGCCCATCTAACAATATTCATTCATTCATTCAAGGTAGGCTTTCTCATTGTTAATCATGTTCAGTTTTCTATAGCCCTGATAGAGAGACGCTGATAATATCAAAACACATAGGAAGTGTAAGTTTTAGAACCAATAAATTAATTGTTAAGAACAGTGGGTTATCCAATTTTGTTACCATTCTAAACTCTAATTGAATAAAAATGCAGTACAAATGTTAAAAAAACAAATTGAACAAAAGAAATTGAATTAGAATTAACATAAAAAAGCTCAAACGGGCGAATGTTGCATTTTCATTTTTAAATTGAGTTATAAAACCAATTTTTCAAGGTTTGTGATCATGGATCATAATTAAAAATATTTTTTCTAATTTTGGCATATAAAGTGACACTTTTCAAAACTGATTAGAGTGACAAAACGTTTTACTTTATGTAACTAGTTATGAAAAGTTCATTTCATCACTCCCTGTTTTTATGCATTTCCGTAGAAACATATGGGCGACATCCATCATAACATGTCGTTGTCACTGTTTATACAAGGTGCTATGAAAGTGAATATTTGTGTTAAATCACTTTAAAAGATGGTTTTTACCGCTTTTTGGTCAAAATTAGAAAAAATTATGTATGCAACACGTTTCGAAAATGTCTTATTGTGTAACTCATTCAAATTGTAGGACCTCGCTGCGCTCGCCCTACAAACATTCATTCGTTACACAAAATCGATCTTTTCGTAACTGGTTACATAAATAGCTATTGATCGAGACTAAAACCCCTCTCTATCCTGCTATATCTAATTTTCTATTGTCTTGTAATTAACAGATCATCATCAGCAACCCTGTGAAAAGAATTACTTCTTAGTGTAATAAAATGATTACTTACTCAATAATTTATTAACAGCTATCCCTTTATTCTTAAAGCTGTCCTGTGATATTGCAAAAATAAATTTAAGCTGACAGGCAACGAGATGTCTTAATTACATCAAACTAAATTGATTCATGCGGTATCCTGAGCAGCTTAATACCTCAAAAGGGCTCGCAAATACGCTACAGTACCTTATCAGAACAGATTTATCAGGCCGATTTCAAAAAGCTATAAAAAATTCATTTTCCCCATATAATTTGGTATAATTTATTTTAAGTAGTATTTAGCGTTGATAAGATGGGAGAAAGTATAGAGTATTGAGGCAGTGGTTTCGTTTCAGGTAGGCAATCAAGATCAATATCAATTTCCAATAAAGTTATGTAACGAGCCTAAGTGGTTCCGATAATGTTTTGTGCATAAAATTAGCACTTTTACGTAAATGGGAGAACAGGTGTTTAAGTCTACATTTTTCACTATTGACACTTTGTTGAAATATCTTCATATGACAAGTTTCCTTGGTAGAAATTATAGAGGATTGTGCATAATATATTTCTTGTCCTTCTGGAGGGCAGAAATAGTTTTGCGCTTAATATTGATTACAATGATTTGGTTAAGAACATGTTAACGATCGTAACAAGTTGTAAATTGGTTTTTGCTGAAGACTTCAACAGCTTAATTTACAACCGCGTGCTAGTACGCAGATGTAAACAATTTGGCTTCACGTAATAATAATTGTAATATTGAAACCGTGGACGTTCACAAATCAAGAATGACATACTAATGACCCTCTATTAGTTTGCTTTTAACATGTTAATGATTATGTGAACAAAAATAAAGTTGATTTTAAACGCTGTTGTCAGTTATTTGATGTTTTTGCAATATAATGTTCCAAAAATAAGTAGTTTAAGTAAATGTAAAGTGCCGAGATTTGGCAAAAATACTCAACCATGCAAGTTTTAGGACGTCTTTGATAACTTGAGAAAAAAATTGCAATTAAAATGTCGCCTCTTTCACAATAAACATAAACGTAATACAAAACACTTAAAAATAAACGTAAATGAATGATAATTGTAATAAAACATACCAATTTGTTTACAATTAAATGCTGCTTTTCCTGACAGATTCAAGTTAATCATAACTTATACATAACGTTGAAAAAAATTAACTGAAACTGATTTATATTCACGTCCATTGTGAGAGAGGCATAATTGTTCAAATAACGAAAAAGTGTCTTAAGGAACAAGTTTTAATAAACTAGATTTTCAAATTCTAACACTTTAGACATTAAAAGTCAATTATCAGGGCCTTAAAGTTGCAAACCATTTTATGATGTTCAAAATAAAAAAAATACTTGAAAAGATAATTTTTAAGTCTTCCAAGTAGATTTGCGAATGTCTAAACTGAAGTTTGAGATGAAAACATATTTTTTAAATATGAAAATCAAAATCAAAATTGACGTTGAAAAATGACTTAAAAGTAAATTCAGTTAGTTCAGCATCAGCTTTATCTATAACTATCGGTAATAATAAAACTATTCGAAATATCAAAAAATTCTCAAAAATTGTGTTCTGTTTTTAATGATGTGTAACACTTTTAATTATTTTATTTA
This sequence comes from Ips nitidus, assembly GCA_018691245.2. Lineage (NCBI taxonomy): Eukaryota > Metazoa > Arthropoda > Insecta > Coleoptera > Curculionidae > Ips > Ips nitidus. The sequence goes on from CM042794.1 coordinate 6,516,747, forward strand.
TGTACGTTGGAATTTTTAATTATAGATGATTATCAAATGAGCAATTATAATAATTCTGAAACAAGACTAGGTCTAGCCTATCGCTCTTCCTCCATTATAAATTAATAACTAATGTTTTGTTTTAAACTAAATTGAAGAGTAAATTTTATACATGACTTCTTACTGTTTCCGAAATTCCTATACATATACAGTGTGTCCAGGATAAGGAGGGCCAACTTGGGGATCTTCAAAACTGTTAGAGATACAGATTTGAAGAAAAAATGAATAATCATTACCTTAATAAAATTACATTTAGTAAACGAGATTGTGTTTGGTTTTGTTTTGGAATGTTACGTTTTTTATTTTTATGGCGTTAATATTGGACCTATAAGTTCAACAAAACATACATTTTTCGAAAAGTAACCAACATAACCTCAATAAAATATATATACTTAAAATCAGAAAAAAAAATCTACCAATTGCGAAAATAAAATATAGGGATCACCCTGTACACTCATTTTTATGACACTATATATACAGGGTGTCCCATAAAAAAAAATGTCTAAATTTTTGTTTTTGCTGAGATCTTAAAGATGCAATAAATTACTAAACTCTGTAAGATTAATATTAACGGAAGTCATGTTCCATGTAGTAATTTATAATTCGATGCCCTATACCATTACCATTATGTCTTTTCTTTAGGTTTCTTGGTTTTAAGTCACATGGTTAATAAAGACTATTTGGAAGCTGTTACTTTATTTTAGTTTTTACATTGACGATATTACGTCTTTTATTTTGTTGACGGAATTCGAGTTGTTTTGTGACTATAACAGTTGTCACTTTTTGGTATTACTTCCGGTGCCCAAAATTTTAATATTTTTTAATTCAAAATCTAATTTTTATTATAGCCTACCCTAAATAGAATATAAAAATAGAAATTGTCGTTTAAGCTGAATCTCTTGAAAAAAGTGCTGATTAATAGGCACCATCTTTCTAGTAAAACTGACAATGTGTCATCAAAAATGATGCAAAAGTTGTATTAGTTTTAATAATTACCAACGTGTCAATGTACTACTGAAACCGTAATAACTTCAATTTCTCCGTAAAGGTGGCCTTATTAAGTCGTTTTTACTTTCGCAATTAAAACCACCATGCTTACGCATTGGCCCATATAAGTAATGCCATCAAATAGTCAATCGAGCGTCGACCCGGTTTTTACGCCGAAGTTGGATTGAAGAAAATTGACGTACAAGCTTTAGAAAAAGATAATTGTTAGTACCGAGAATTACTGACAAAACCTTATAGGCACTTCATGACTTTGGCTTTATCTGTGATTTAAACAAGGCTTGATTGTGTTTATGGCGGCACTAGAGAAAAGGTTGTGACCCTGCTGAATAGAAAATTCAGTTGTCAGAAAATGTTATCACGCTTTGTAGGTAGGACTATGCAAAAAACTCTTTTATTGGCAGGGTCTTTAAATGACTTGCATGGGTTCCAGTCACCCGTAAGTTACGTGCGAAATAATACATTCCAATGCGTTACCATCTGTGCAAAACCAAGAAAACTATAATAAAGATTATTCAAGTGGCACTGAAATTGTCTTCACGACCACGAATCATTTCTATCACTGTACTGCTCTGGTAACGTTATCTGTATTATAAAAACATCAGTAAAACTTTATTACAAAGATGATCCGGTCAGGCTCTACAAGTAAGCCAGAGTTGGGAGTAATTAAGTTAAGTAGGCAGGTACATAAAATTTTGCTTCCAACTTATGGTCCGCTCGCACATCTTGATCTTATGGGCAGAGTTTCTTAATTAAAAGGTTTTAACATAAGATGAGAAAATTTATCTACCTAAACGTTGAATAATAACAAGGGGACAGATGTTAGGACAACATCTGTCGTGTAAGCTTGGCGTAATACAATCTCGTGTGCCCACATTAATAACGGATTGGGTTTTCGATCAAGAAATCATTGACCGACTAAACTTCTTTCCTCTATTCACCTTTGATCCTCCGGAATTGCCTGTCTTTTGTGGCCTGTCGGTCTTTTTTTGGTAAGTATTATCGTGTCATGTGTTATTAAATCGATCATGTTTTCTGCTGTTATGTGCCGATTTATTTTCGTTTCTGCACATCTTTTATGTTTCACCCATTTCTCGCAATCAAACAGTGTATGTTCTGTTGTATCTGTCATTCCAGCTGTAGCTTTTTAACTTTTGAGGAGGGAAAGGCGTCTCTCTCTCTCTCTTTGTAGCTCTACAACTCTTGGTGGGACAGTACGATCATCCCATCCTTCTCTTTCTCTATCTTGCATTAATATTATTTTATAATAACAAAACGATCAACATAGTTCTTTTTAAAAACTTGCAAATGGATCGAATAATGGGACAAGTTTACTAATTCTTCTTCTCAGAGTGTCCACATCAGTTATCTGACGTTGGAAGCCACTCGGAAAAACGCATCTCTGTCTCTGAATGGTCAGTCTGAAGAGTTCTCCTGCAGCTCGAAGTCTAGTCCAGTCGCGGATGTTTCACACCCAGGACATCTGCTTTTCGCCCAACCCTCGTCGACCATCTATATTACCTTCCACTAAGGAAGTATTTTTCGCCACGCATCAGCTGTTTTAGATACCACCTTATTTCGTTTTACTACTGTGATGAGTTCACGATCTGTCTGGGCTGTTCTTTAAACTTCGTCGTTGGTCATTCTTGCAGTCCAGAGAATTTTCAGCATCCGTCGCAGTATCCACATTTTAAATGTTTCCATTCAACGTATTCGTCTTTAATGTCCAGGATTCAACTCCATACATTAGAATAGGCCATACGTACCATTTAATCAGGCACAGAATGTAGAGCGTGCTATCTCAATGCGGCTTTTAATTTCTATAGTATCCAAGCCAAGATCGATGGGGAACACACTGACCCAATCTCTGTAGAAAAGGGAATACGACATGGCGACTCACTAAGCCTAATAAATTAATAAAGCGATTGCGTGAACGTAATGGATACAAAATGGGGGACCGCAATACTAAAATAATGTGCTATGCCGATGATGCTGTGCTAGTTGCACAAAAGATGATCTCCAATGACTTTTCATCGAAAACAAAATGCCTGACAACTTCAGAAACATCTATAAGATGCAAACTTGTCGTCGAATTCAAAATAATACAACCAGAAATAAAATTCAAATATCTCGGTATAGAACTTTCGGAATATGGCGATATCGACACAGAAGTGAGACAACAAACAACAAAGGCACTAAGAGACCCGACAGGACACAACAAAAACAAAAAAGCTTCTGGAAACAAGCAAAGTGAAAAGGTTCTATGAAAAATTACTGGAAAAACGCTGCTGAACAGAAAACTGAGTGATAATATAAGACGAACATGCAAGGTGAAAAGAAGTTTTGAGCAGAAAGTGTGAATGGAATGAGCACATAAGTAGAGGCCAAAATAGTGAGGATATCTTGGGGCAAGTCACCTCTGGGAAGAAGTACAGGAAGACTACGCAAAAGATGGAGCGACAATCTTACTATTGATTAAAGTCGCAGGTACTCATTTGTTGAAATGCAATATTTGTCAGGCGCATGCGTTTGTTTTCGTGTCTATCACATTTTTTAGCGGTTCTATGTCTTAAGACCTTCCTGATGCATTTTTCTTGATGGTTGTTTTTTAAGTTATTGTTGTTGACTCCTGACTGTGTTTATTGTTTCATTTTTTGCATCTGCTAGAGTTTGCTGAGAGACCACTTTCCTTGCACAGAAAGCAGTTTGCTTTGTCTATGCAGTTATAAGTGGTACATCCTCTCTTGCCGTGTCGGTAGCTATTTGATCTTTGACCTTAGCCGTTGCAGTTGGTTAGTGATATTTATTCAAACGCCCAGTATTTATTACATCTATTCGCTTTTATGTGCTGAGTATATCTACTCGTATTTCGTTTAGTGTCATCAGGTTACCTGCATGTTTTCCGGTGATACAAACCGTAATTGTTTCGTTTTCTCTCTGAAGGATAAGCTTAATTTTGAATACTGTTAACAGCGTTTTATTGGAAAATAAGTTATAAAAATGTTAAAAGTAGTTGTAGACGTCCACGTTTTTAGTATTACAATTATTTTGAGACGAATGAAAATGCTAAAATCTAGCTTCTCCATATACAATCTAAAAAATGATACCAGTTGAAACATCCTTTACAAAACTTATACTAGTTAAATATATTTCACAGTTAGTTCAATGTTACTACGTTTGATGGATCTAAATATATCATCAGAGGTTTTTGTTCGACGTTGTTACAGCCAATTCAGCACTGTGTAACCGAAGTTTAGGTTCAAAGCCTAACTTTGCTAGATTGAAAAGGGTTCTGTTTTAACAATTTAAGGTCCACCCAAAAAGGTTGAATAGAATAATACTTACCTACCACAAAATATTCCTCATACAATTCGTACGAAAAGTTAAAAAACACATTTACCTGTATGGGCCACGATGTTTTAATATGACATGTTTTACCAGCAACAAAAGTTGTCAATTTAGAAGGTCTTATCAATCTGGGCCTGCCTTACCAGGAACATGACTTGTCAATCACCATTAAGCCTAAAATACTCTGTGCAAAAAACTTTATAGAACCTATTTTCTCACGTGACTGACCCAGTATTCATTTAATTATGTATTTCTTTAAGAAACCCTGAATTTCTAATAAAGCAATTAATAAAGGCGGATCTAGTTTTTAACATTCTCAATTGCAAAACATAATTACAAGTCTACGTAGCATAGATAATTTGGGATTAAATTTCCATGAATGTCCAGTTTGCCACTTTGTAAGCAGAATTATATGCAGTTCTTAAGCTCAATTAAAATAAGGCAGACGCCATGAATATGTCGACCGCTATGTAATCAAAGCTACTAATTGGTTTACATTTATTACACATTTTATTTAACTTTTTGATTATACGTTGCTTCTTACGGTCACTTTAGTCGTTTTATTAGTTCGAAGTAGTCGCCGACAATTATGTCAGAGTTTTTAAGTCAAGTGGATAATTTATTAAAGCGTAGTTACTAGGATATAGGTGGAACGCTTTGACATACATTGAAGATGTTTGTCTTCATAGATTGAACTTCGTTTTCTGTAAAATAATAGTGTGTAAAGTTTATCAGTATATTAACGGGAACTTTTTTTTTTCAGAATGTGTGTTAGCTCCGTTTGTTGATACTTCCACCTCAGCTCAAATACCCTTTGTATTTCTGCCTTTGAAAGATCAAATTATCTATCCTGACAAAGAAATCTCTCTAACAGGTAAGTAGCATAACTTTAGAAAACTTATTGGATATTCAATAATTTTATCCGGCTCATTTTATCAGTATAGTGCATGACACGCTCATCTTCAAAAATCAAGTTTCTAGAAACTGAATGGTAAACAAAAATAGGTACACTCTTCGGTTAAGCAGAAATAAGTTTATCTGCTACAAATACTCCAAGAGAGCATAGTAGCAGATAGTAGTAAATATGGCCTGTTCGAACAAAAAAAAAATAGAAATGCACAAAAGAACAGTAAAAAATAAAAAATATACCTAAAAAAATATTGACATTACCCCAATTTTAACAATTATTACTTCTAGACCAATTCTTGACCACCCAGTATAACAATTTTAGGATACGAACAAGGATAAGATTACGGTTTTTTCCTTAATGAATCGCTTCAGTTTTAATAGTGATCTATATATCCTGACAGAAAACTATCATCGTTAGTAAACTGCTTAAAAGGCTATCTAAACTTTTATGATTCTTCAGGATGTTAAGGCGAGAAAATTAATGGACGACAAGGAATTCACCGTTTAATATTGGCATCCATAGACATGGTAAAGACATAACAGTCCAAAGATAATAAATCCGGAAAATTATCAAGCTGATCAATACATAAGACCACCATATGCAAGGAGAGGTTGCGTTTCAAATTCTTGTGATGGCTTCCGTCATAATGTGGATGCTGAAGCTTCATGAGTAGTAGTTTCCAAATAATATATTGTATACAGGGTTAACTACCCAAACCGTTCATTAAAGTTTATTAGGATCCAATATTAATAGAAATTTGCGATTTTGGAATGAAACACGCGGAAAACAACAGGGGTTTCGGAGAAACAGATCAACAACAGATGATCTATTCATTGTCAAACAAAAAAAAGCAATAGAATTCAATCCTCCAGCGTATACTCGTATGTGCTTCGTAGATCTGACCAAGGAGTTTGATAAAGTGCGTTTAGACACGCATCAAGAATATTATCAAGAGCTTAGTAGAAAAGAATACAACAAAAGTAAAATCACAAAGCCAAAGATCAAATAGCATTTCAATACTAGAAGGAATCAGACAGAGGGATAGTCTCAGTCCATTTCTGTTCAAAATCCTCATGGATAAAGTTATAGAAGAAGTGACAACACTGAACCTAGGACACAAGATTAACAACAAACCAATTAGCATGTTATGCCGACGACGCCGCAATTATCGTGGAAAACAAAGTCGAGCTCCAGAGACAGCTTTTCAGATTAACATTTTTCTAGTTAACTTTTCAGATAACAGAACGACTCAACAGGACAATCTCTACTAACAAAACAAAGTGTATAACAATCGCCAGGAAACCTATTCGATGTGAACTTGCTATTGAAGACAAAATTATAGAACAAATTAATACTGCGAACAGAAAACAAGAAGAAACAAATAAAACACAGTATATGATGCGAATAGCAGAGATAAAGACTCTAAAAACAATCGTGGGAAACTGTGTTGGAAATATCCAAAAGAGACAAGATAAGAAACAGGAATATCCGGGAACAATGTGGAGTGCAGGACGTGGTGCGATGGGAAAGACAGAGAAAGTGACAGTGGTACAATCACGTAAAGAGGATGAACGAAAACCGTCTACCCCACGTATCGTGTTGGAAGGAAAACCTGTAGGTACTAGACCAGAGGGAAGCCCAACTAAAAGATTGAAGGACAGTTGGTAATTAACATCCCAGGAAATACTGTAGAGGAGTGTTCAGAATTAACAGATCGTAAGATGTCTGAAAAGTATAAGAAGAATAAAACAATTAGTATAAGTTAAAATCCTACACCATACACCTGGCAAGAAAATCAATAATAAATTTGACATTCAAATTTTGGCAGTGATTTTCATGCCTCTTCTCTTCTTCTTCTTCTTCTTGAAATAGGCTTTCAGTCTGTTTTTCCAGCTTTAAGGAGTTCCTTGCGACGTCGACATCCAGCTATCCATCCACCTCTTTGGTGGTCTGCCTGGCGGTCTTCTAGAGTGCGGTTTTCCATCTCTCGCAATTTTAGCAAATCTATTGTCTTCCATTGTGTTGATGTGTTGATTCCACTCGCGCCGTCTCTGTCTCGTCAATCTTACATAGTCCTGTATGTCGCAGGTTTGTCTTATTTCTTAATTTTGTCTTGTTTATCGCAATCGATATATTGTAGCGTTTCGCTGTCAAGTAGAATTGATGAAAGAGTCTATGCCGCTCATCTTCGTTTTCTAATATTACTGCGTCATCCGCGTAGCACAGTATTGTTATTTCTCTTTTGTTACTTCTGTAACCACGCCCCGCGTTTTTAACGTCTTTTATCATTTCGTTCATGATTAGGTTATAGAGTACCGGGCTTAGAGAGTCTTCCTGTCTTATTCCTATTGATATGGGCACTTCTTGGGTCAGGCTGCTGTTCACAAAAGTATTCTGGTCGTTGTATTGGTGTTCAAGTTTTCAATAGTTCTAACTAGTTCTTCAGAAATACTGCCCCGTCTCAATATGATTGTGATGTCCTCACTCGATCAAATGCTTTGGTCAAATCTATGCAGCACATATACGCCGGTTTCTCGTATTCGATTGATTTCTCGACGATTTGTCGAATGATGAATATGGCGTGTGTGGTAGACCGGTTTTTCCTGAATCCCTGTTGTTCTTCCATTATGGGTATTTATTCTGAGATGATGCCGCATATGTTATTTCTCTGTAGTTTCCTGGTTGTTTTTTGTCGCCTTTTTTGAAGATAGGGATAGTAATGCTTTTCTTCCAGTCGGTTGGTATTGTTGTTTTATTTAAGATCTTCTGGTAAAGATTGGCTGGTTGTTCGCTTAGTGGTTTACTTTCGTACTTTATCAGTTCGTTGTTCAATTGGTCGATTCCTGGGGCTTTTCTGTTTTTTAGTTCCTTGGTATATTTTTCTACTAGTTCATGGGTGATACGGGTAGTTGCTTCTGCCATTGCTGGCCTGGTTTTGAGTCTCATCTTCGTCAAACATTTGTTTGAAGTAATTTATCCATGCCTCGCCCGGGATAGTTGTTACTGTTACATATTCGTTGACTTCGCGTTTCCTTCGTCTTATCAATCCCCATATCTTCTTTTGGCTGCCATAGAGATCGTGTTTCATATCCGCAGTAAACGTGTCCCAGTATTCGGTCTTTATTCGTCGTATTTCTGCCTGCACTCAGTTCCTTATTTCCTTGTATCGTATCCACTCTTTCGGTGAGTTTTCATGCCAAATTAGAAAATTGAAGCTATATTGCCACGGCGCATATAATACGGCGTAATAACTACATAATAATAGATAAATGAATTAAATAACATATTTTTACCCGTTTTTAGGCAAATCAAGAAATTCAGAGCATCACAGAACATCCGAATCAACCGTGTCTTCCTTTTAGTAAAAATTATCAATAATTAATTCAGATATTAATTACTACACTTTTCAACCAACAGGTTCAAACTTAAAAGCTCAATTTTAATTCAGTTTTGCTATAATTCAGTCTAAAATAATGAAAACACAATAATTCGACTGCTCGATATGCAAAAAGTATATTGAAAAACAGTTCCATGCATCAAATATGCATTTATCAAGTATCGCAACCAGAAAGTACGAACCGAAATAACATTTTGGGTTAATTTAATTACAGGGTCATACATAATACAAGTTTGCAGTTATTTTTATCTTACCAAGAATTATAAGATACAATCTTAGTAAGAAAACACAAAAGTATGCGACTGACATTATCACAATCACTTTTTACCGATATTACCAATAATGAGCAGGGTGTCTGTTTTAATTGTCTTTATCGCTTTTTTTATTCAATATATTGCTGTTAAACGTACATTTAGTATTCCACAATCTTTACTCGGACAAGTTCCGTTAACGAATGCAAAAAGTTTAAAACCTTCTAAAGGCATTATGTTGATAATGAATATACAAACTGAAATGGTACTTTACTGGAATATATTAAATAATCTACTGAGCAATTGCCTGCTCTATGGAACGTTGGAGTTTTGATTGTAATCATAGGTTTTGGTCAGTAAGAGCTGTCAGTGGTGTACCTTGGGGCACTTCAAGGTAAATAGAGTTATTATTTAAAAAAATGCAGTGCAGTCATTATGTGCAGACAGCCAGTGAAGGATAATCATGTCGTTAAGGTTTAAAAAAATGACTATACTGAAGATAATAAGATTTACATTTTCTCTCAAAAACCATCCGAATTTGAATAAGCCTGCGCCGCTGATTATGTAATTTTTTAGTTTAATAATTTGTTGTAGACTATAATTTCTCATTAAATATTCTTTCCAAGCGGTGCGTGCTATTTTAAATTTGGAGAGTGAACTTGCTACTGGAATTAAAAACTAACAGTTAAAAACTCAACCAACTGACGCAACTTGTAAGAAACGGCGGAATTTTTAACGTTCAAGAACTTCATTTAAAGCCCTTGTGAAGTAGAATTTATAGTCGTCCGTTAGGTGCGTTTAAGTAGCCAATAATTAACCTGTCTGGTGTTACTAATGGCACAATAAGTTGTCAAGGGTAACTGTTATTTGGTACTATAAAATAATATGTAGTTTAATAATTGCGCAATTATGTCACTACAACGCCGACTGATTACAGGTGCTCTGTTTAATTCTCAAAGAGGTTATTTAACTGCAAATGAAACTAAATTAAGTGTCTCAGATTTGTAATTACTTTCCAAGATGTGATTCATTAAAAAAATAAGGTAATTTAATTCTGTAACTAACAATTATTGTCTAGCTGAAGTTTTTATGGCCACGCTCTTAGCTCATATCTGATGATATTTTTTGCCTCTTTGATGGTACACTGGAGGAACTTCAGGAGTTTTTTTAGCTTTATCAGCACCTTACATGATTTAGTCACGTTTATCATGGAACTAGAGTCATTAAATGCTTTAGGTACCTTTCCTAGATATCCTCCTTTATAGATTAGACAACCATATTGAGTTTTCAATTTGCACCCACCAGCACGGATTGCCTTATACCATATGATTCCTACCACCCATTTAATCAGAAAGTAGCCTCCTTGAATTCCTTTTTCCACCGTTTATTTAGCATCCCAATGAATCAACACAACTTCAACATGGAATTATCATTTATAAAAACAATATTAAAAAATAACAACTCTCTGACCATTTTTTAAATACATATCTACAGAATGAAAGTCGGACATTAAACATTGAAGACACCACAGGCATTATAGGAAATAATACCTACGGTCGAAGTAAACCCCTTGGGCCAGAGGCCCTCGTGTTCTACCCTATCGACCTCATGCATTATTGTCCTTATAATGCCCTTGGTATCTTAATTACTATTTCAAACCACTATAAATCAACATTTGTTTTAAAGTCCAACACACTTTACATCAATTTCTTTGTAATTCAAAAGACACTACCCTCCTACTCCAGAGATCTGGAGTGTACCAGCTGTCCTGGGGCCTAATTCTAGAAAGCAGGGAACGGAAATCTCCAGAGAAGTGTTGATAGAATGTGACAGAAGAAGCTGACAATAACGGGTTCCTGTCACATTCTACAGGTCTTTCTCTTGATAACTCCCTTCCCTCGTTTCAAGAATACGCACCCTGCTGCACCCCACGCCCCACAGTGTAAAGCAACCTACATTGGGCAGACAGGTAGACAATTTTCCACAAGAGTCCATGAACACACCCGAGAGGCTGACAAATATCGTAACAACCCTAACTTGGACACAAGTTACATCAAATCGAACTTCGCACGACACCTCCGCCTTAACCAACATTCTTTTAACATTGAACAAGGGTGTTACATTTTTGTGAAAAAGGCAATCTTCTGAACCTTGTCGAGGTTCTTGAAATCAATAAAGCCACGAAAAGGCAACATTTGCCTTAACGATCAACTAAACTGTCTCTGAACTTCTAATCCCGATTCCTTCAACTTCTTTATTACCCTCCCCTTTGTAAACTCCACTCTTCCTGATAAAGACTGACCATCTTTGAACAATCATGATTTTAATTCCCCTCCTGTGTGTCCTCGCATGTGAGTAGAAGCTTCTAACCTTTACCAAACTTTGTTTTCGGACATGTGTTTGTTGACTTATTATTCGAAGACACAGAAAAACATAACAACACAACACATTGTTGATGAACACATATATCTTGTTCATGTCACTAAAATGGGAAAGGAAAACTAAATAGCGGAGATAAAACGAAGAGTAAAACTGACATGTGCGGCATTTGGAAACCTGACTGACTCATTTAGTTAAAAATCCTGACATTCCTATAAACCTTAAACAAAAAGTCTTTAACAGATGTATCCTGCCTATCGCAATCTATGGTCTTGAGACAAAAGATGTAACCGAGAAGTACATCAATAAATTAGGACAATGCAAAGGGCCATGAGAAGGATGGGAAAGGAAAAATAAGTCCTGAATACAGTTAAGACTCGAAAGCTACAATATCTGGGACATATAATGCGCAATGAAAGCCGATACTTTACAGAAGATCCTCTAAGACAAAGTATATGGAGCTAGAGGAGTGGGCAGAAGGAGAATATCGTGGTTGAAAAATTTAAGAACGTGGTTGAACCAATCAACCACACAGCTGTTCCGCGCTGCTGTTAACAAAGTTCGAATAGCCAACATGATAGCCAACATCCAGAAAGGACTCTAAGAAAAGAAGAAAGGGCCATGGAACAAGCAATGCTTGGCGTTAGCTTACGAGATAAAATAGACAACGAAGAAATAAGAAGAAGAACGAAGGTACTTCATTTAATATGAGACTAGACTTAGTCTAGTGTGACTGTGTGTGAACATAGTGTCTGACTAAACTGGTGGGTATCAAGAATTGTACACTGAAGACCACGGCAAACAAGGAGGACTATGGATGATGTTATTATAAATGAAAGAGGCCTTTGCTCAGGACACATTATGGCTGCCAATTTCCATAGAGATAAAGATATGAAATTTTCAAGATGTGATCAAAATGTATACTCTTTCCATCTAAAATATAAAAGAGATATTATTTTGTTAAAAATTACAAAAAAACAAAAAACATCGGAATATGCCTACCAGTACATCTTAAGATTGCGAAGTTACAGTTTCATGTTCAATAATTTTATTTCTTGTCGAATTAAGAGAGGCATTATATGTAGATTATTTTTTATGACCACCGGTCCGGTGAAATTATAATATACCGTCCTTAATAAGTACCTACTTAGTTACTATAAAAAATTATTATCGTTAATGATAGCCTTTTACACTCAACCCTAATTTCACTTAAAGGAATCAATAATCCCGTCTGCGCGATCTCAGGGGCCAAATTTCTGACCGAAGTCGGTTGGACCGATTTAAGAAGTCCCATAAACAGTGACGTTCCACTTCGTCTCTACACTGACCAAAGTCGCACGTTTCTGAAAGTAAGTAGGTACCTGTTTTTGTTTTAAAAAATAATAACAAATAACATGATGAATATAGTGGGTCGGGGACAAAGATCTCAGAAGCAAAATGTCTGGTCGCATTATTCTAGTACAGCTAATGTGCAGACAACTAGGAGACGATCTATTAGGAGGCCAGGAAATTTTTACTCCCTGCGTGGCTTTCAGGACTGTTGGAACACCTGCCAAAATACCATCCAGTAAATTTTAGTAATATTCTTATTAATAACTGAAATGTTCAAATATTTTTTTTTAGATGTGACTGAAGTGACTTTTTTGCCAGAACCCAACTCAGAATCGCAAAGCTCAGACGAGGACAGCCTCAGCGTCTCCGAATATGTAGCCATAGGAATGTGTTCAGTGCTTTTAGGTCTAATATACGTCGCGTCCATATTTCTCTATCTGCATTTAAAAAAACGCAACACTCTGAAACGTGCTTCTGAACGCAAAGAGAGCATAGCTAACGTGGAAGAAGGAATCATCAAAAACAATCCACTATTGTCGTTAAACCACCACTTTGGACCGCCAGAATCAACCTACAGCGACACCAACAGTTCAGACAATGAAAACACTCCAGATTTAATTCAAAACCACGACTCTCACATTACTTCAGCTATAGTACACGCCTATCAAAAAAATAGACAGAGACCATCATCTCCTGGAGAATCTTATCAGGATAACTCCAGCTTTGAAAGACTGCCTGAAGAGAACGTTTCCATAGTGGAAACTCTGGATGAACGTATTGATGGGTTGAAGGCTATGAATGGTACATTAAGGAAGAAGCTGTATTTCAATCCAGCTTACTTTGAACCTCATCTTCTAGTGGTAAGTTTCAAAATTGCTTATTACAGTTGTATGTTTTGATAACTTTACATTTTTTCCATTTCCTATGGACTGTGTCTGAAACAACTTTAAGTTTATTGAAATGTTGTCAGGTTAAGGGAGGATGGGGTAAGTAAAACAACTTCATTACCAAGGAACACTTAATTGGGGAATTAATAAGCAGCAGCAAATTCTAAGTAGCGATAAGCTCTTAGGTAAGGAAGATAAGACGCTGAGCTACAGGATCTGTGTGACGAATGATATAAATATGTAAAACTTGCTGCCTTAACTTGTAACTTGATTTAAACTGACAACACGATAACCCTGTCTAATATTCTAAAACTAGGTGTTATAATCAAAGGATATTTATAATGCTACTACTACTAGAAAACAGTCCACAACATTCTCCCGTCTGAAGATTGCTTGAGAAACTATCTTCTTTTTTATTTAAAAAACATCGCCGAAATATAACTGCACAAGTTAACTTTCCAGGAAAGGAGCTCAGTAGATAATGTCCTCCGTTTACGTCTAAACATTCTTTCAGAGTAATTTTTTTTAGTGTCTTTGTTATCTCTTTTAATAACAACATCTAAACGTTTTTCAAGTTTATGTCGTTCATATTCTTCGAGCTTAACTGTTTGAAAATCGACCTATCTTTGATAACATGTTCTGTATTCACTTGGAAAAGGTTGACTTTAAAATTTGGACATACACCTTGTCAGAATAAGCTATTCGTAACACTGTCCCATCAAACAACATCTCAGAAGCAACTAGACTGCAACTTCGCATTTTGTATAAATGTTTCTAATATAATTTTAGCTAATAGCAGGAAACTTTCTACTAGAAATCTTGATTTGCGACTTATAGGAATTAAATACTTTACTTTATTTCCTGAATCTACGCTTGAATCTTAATCAATCTTCTTGAATTGCGCCCAAAATTGGTTTCTTAGAACTTTTGAACAACGTAAGTCTAACTCTTTAGCTCGTCAGCAATAAGTATTTTTACTGTCTTTTGCTTCCTGAATATCATCCTCAGTAGCGTTTTCTTCTTCATCAAATGCCTATTCGTTCCGAATATTGGCGATCATCCTGGCTATGATGACTTTGTTTGCGGCTGCTGTCTAATAATTTAGTGATTATTTTGGAAAATCATGTTTTTAAGTTTTTCAAACATGATACATCGAACGCTTTCCGGGTCTTCTCTTGCCATAGACCTTTCCATTGAGAATTTCCTTAAGGAGCTGGTACTTTTTTCGTTTTGCCTTATGTGGCCCAGATATTCAAGTCTTCTTCTTTGTATAGCGTTCATCACTTTTCTTCGTTGGTTCATTCTTTTCAGTACAGGCTCATTAGAAACCCTGTTCATCCATGAGATCCCGAGCATTTTCCTGTATATCCACATTTGAATATCCCAAATAAGTGATATTGGACACAAATAGGTAAGATAAGTAAATTTGGACACCCTTTCTACTGGACTCACTCTGATAAACAGTTTATAGTTTCGGATATTCTGCTTACTTATTATCATGGACTTGATTTTACTTCTGTTAATTTTTAGACCATATTGTTCTCTAGCACCTTTTACCCTATTCTTCTATATGTTTTTGCCAGATTTTTTGATGTCTTTTCGGTCAACAACCATTTTTCTATTTTGGTTGCTTAGCTTGCCTATGGTTTTCTTCTTATATTCTTCTTATTTCTTTAATTTTTTTGTGTACGTTAAAATCTACATATTTACCTTATAGTTTTTCAAATTCTTGACATATTTTGTTCATTTTATTCAGTTTCGCTTTCCTGATCTTTTTTAGTACTATTCTGTTGATTTTTTGGTACTTTGTGCCATCGTTCTTATATTTTCTCCTTTCTTCCATAAGTTGAGCAATTCTTCTGTCATCCACGATTTGTTGTTGCCGTCGTCATCACTCTTGGTTTCGTATAAACTTTGAGTTTTTTGATATTGTATTTTTGAAGGTATCGAGGTTGTATTCTCTAGCTTTGTTCTATAACCCGTATATCGCCTGTTTCTGTATCTATGATTTACCAGAATATAATCGATTTGGTTTCTTATGATGATGATGAACAAACTAATTTGTGGTTGTCTGAAGAAAGTAATTATTGCTATTAATAGTGATAGTGATTGAACAAAATTTTGAAAAATTATTCTGCTTTTTATTTTCAAGTTCCATATTCAAAGCAGTTTGTCATCGGTTTACTAAACGCTTTCACTTCTTAACCACGAGATAATCGTCGGAAACGTTGTTGCAGGTAAACCAGAGAATCACTTGAAGTCACACACTAATGCTGTTCGTGTATAGAAGTAATTATTGCTATCTTATCACTATCGCCATTACGTGGGAAATAAGACAAATGTAAATCTTGTTCCACTAACTGGAATATTTTTATTAAAATTTGTGACTTTTGACGTTGACCGGCTTCATATTTTTTGAAAAAAAAGAAAGAAATTTTTTGAAAAAAAAAATAATTTCAAACAACTTTATTTTCTAAATTTTCAGCTTGTAATTTAAAAGCAGTGGAATAAATGTTCTAGGGTCGAATGCAACAACATATTTAAGAGTACCACAGGCTTAGTTTTAGTCAAAGTTTAACTTTTGTTACTTGATTGTGTACTAAACAATATTTGAGAAAGTTAGTAACATTTATTTTAAATGATATTATTTAATTTTGATAGTTTCCTATCTTTGAATAACAAAAAAAAATGTATAAGATTACTACATCCGTAAACTCTTAATTCTAGGCTCCTCCACCTGCAGCCCTAGAGTTTTTAGCCAAAATCCGTGAAGTAATCGCCATCGCCAAGCAAAAAATGTCAGCCAAACGTTACATTCCAAGCTTACTCATCATTCCTGAAGAAGAATCTATTCATTCGGTAGAACCCAGCTGCGATTTTTCCCGGCCATCAAGTAGAAGAGGCAGTTGTATCAGTCTCAAGAGAGAAAACAGTAGAAGAAAATCGTGCTGTGCAGAGTGCGAAGTGCATCCACGGTCTAAATTACCACCAGAAAAAGGTCTGCCTGTACTGGTGGCCTGCCACAACTGTAAGTATTCAAACAGTTAACCAACCTGTAATTTCACATTGATAATCTTAAGGTTGCGCCAACTTAGAAAGCAAGCAACACAGCATTCAAAAATGGTTGGAAGATATCCCAATGCTTCAGTCTGTAATGGATCACGAAAGCAGTAAAAGCCCTCGTAGAGTTCGTTCCCCAGCCAGGTCACTCCCACCTGAGAGTATTAGTTCTGAGAGAGCTTTGTCACCTCGACCATCATCGGAAAAGGGTGGAGTGATGGGACCAAGTAGAGTCCGTCATCACACAAAGAATCCCTTTAAAAAGAAAAAGCAAAAAGAAAAGAAAATTCAGAAACCGACGTCACCTCCTCCTCCTGCTCCTTTAGTCAAGACCAAATTGCAGGAGAACTACTATGAAACATTGCCAGCGGATGTAAGGAAAAATCTTCCTCCACCAGATATGATTCAAGAAGTAAGTGGTATAATAAGAGTATTATACGATAATTTTCTTTAAATCTTATTACAGGCTATAGAAATGGAAAATCAAGCTGAAGAAACAAGAATTCCAACGCTCACCAAAAGGCAAATGAACGCTGTGATCAACGAACTAACAGTGCACAAAAACATGTTGGAGGCCGCTAACAGGGAACTGGCAAAACGAGCTAGTGCAGGCTACGACACTGACAGTTTGGAACGTAACACTAAAAACAAAGGATATTCTACCCCATCTGACTATGCGGACATATCGTCATCTCAAGTCAGTCCTAGTTTAAGCGCCGCTTTGCCAGTAGATGAAGAAATCACCATGCAAAATGCCATCTTCAACACCCTAACCGGTAATATGACACTATCCAAGATTAACTCCAACGAAGATGAGCATGATTACGAACTGGTTGTTCTAAAAAATAACAAATTCGGTTGCGGTTACAGCTTGGTGAGCGAAGTCTATGTGAATAATGGATATAACTTTAGCAGCAATCCGTCAAGTCGTAGCAATTCCAATTGTTCTACTTTGGAAAAGAAAGGTTTGAAAATTCGCTACGATGGCGGGGATGAGAAACCTGGAAAACTGTTAATTGAGGTAGAAGATTGCCTAGATCATTACATTCCGGTGAACGATTCTGATGAGTTTGAACCAGACACCTTGGATCGCCCTAATAAATCCGGGGAGAAACCATCAAGCGAACCACCACAAAACAGCATCCTACTTAAAACAACTGGGAGCTTTAAAAATTTAGACATCAACTGTAATAGCTTGGACACGAGCAACTTTAACAGAGTATTTGGAAGTCTACGCGAGCTGTACGAAGAAAAACGAAAACTTGCCAAGGAACAAGAGTCGTACAGTCTAACAGATCTTGAAGGAAAACTATTGACTTTAGAAGATCGGCACTCAAAAAGACAAAGGGTCAAAACCACATCCAAAGGACCTGCAGTTCCTCCAGATTTAATTCCACCACCGCCTCATGACGATGGTGTCGTTTACGAGCAACCAAAACCGCCTCGAGTAGTTACACCTTCAAAAAACTTGCTTGGCAGGAGTGTCAATAAGCCGCAAGTTATTGACACTCCTAAAAAAAATATTAGAAAATGGTGCAACTTGCGGCCAGAAGATTCTGGATATCTGAGCACCGATTCCAATGAGCATTTCCATTTAGAGAAAAAGTGCCCTTCGGAGGCGAATGGAAGTGAAACTGATGAAAGTTTGGGTGATGCTCACAGTGAATCTGGAGCAGAGAGTGTGGAAACTCATTCGGTGTTCTTCGGGAGGTTTTCAAGGAAACCAGTATTTTCTGCACCGGGAGAAAATAGAATGGTGTTAGGTTGTGATGATGTACATTCTAGTAGTGATTCGGAAACTGTGAGTTACACCACGGTGGTTCCGGTGTCGCCAACTAATAATAATTCTCTAATAATGAGATGAGTTTGAACTGACTGTGTCTCTAATGAATGAAATTTAAGGATTAGGAAAAATTATTCTTGTATTTGGTGTTTCTTTAAAATATTAGATCACAAAGTAACTCAATTAACAGCTTCTAACGCAGTGTTTTGCAGGTCTTTTTGTCTGTTCTCGTTCTTATACACGTCTATAACAACCATTCCCTTTGTGTAATATGTTAGGCTTGAGTTTTGAAATTCTTGTGGCTTTCGAATAATTATCATGAATTTAGTCTTCTTGGTGTTGTTCTTACTGCATTCCCCGACAGTCCCAAGCATATCCCTCAAATCCTCCATGTTATCTGCAATTTGAACTGTGTCGTCTGCATAACGAATATTGTTGACCCATACACCATTCACCTTAACGCCCACGTTGCGTTCTTTTAGGGCTTCCTGAAAGATGGCTTCAGAATATAAATTGAAGAGAAGTGAGGAGAGAACACACCCTTGTCTGACCCCTCTACAAATTGGTTTTGCTTCTGGTTCCAGTATAGGCTTTGAATGCAGAGGATGTCTTTATGGTCTATGTCCAATCTACTTAGGATTTGAATCAGTTTATGATGTTGGAATCTGTCGAACGCCTTTTCATAATCGATGAAACACAGCATTATGTCCTTTCTCTGATCGTTGCAGTTCTGAATCACTACTTGAGTCGCAACTAATGCTTCTCTCGTGCCTAAACCTCGTCTGAATCCAAATTGTGTGGATCCGATGTTTCTTTCGCACTTTATTGATATTCTGTAGTGGATAATCTTAAGGAAGATCTTCAGTGTGTGACTCATGAGGCTGATTAGTCTGTGGTTCTCATATTTTGTTGCATTGTTCTTTTTCGGCAAGGAGTAAAAATTCTATGTTAATCATTTGGCGGGATATTCGCTTGTGTTATAGATTCGATTAAATATCGTCTAAAGAACTGTGATGCTTTTGTCGTTCAATAGTTTGAGCAACTCTGCAGATATGCGGTCTGTGCCAATCGCCTTTGTATCTTTGGATGTATTGGTCATCCACAGCAGCAACCTTTTTGCAGTTTCATCGGCAAAAAGGTTGCTAATATAGTTTTCCCATATGATTTTACGCTGTTAATCATTTTGCCCTAATTCTCCCTGATCGTTTTCTACATTAGGGAACGGACTCTTTCCATATACTCCTGCCGTCTCTTTTATCTTTTTGTGTAGGTTGAAGTCGTCATTCTTTGTAGTTGTTCTAGTTCTTCACACTGTTGTTTCAGCCACTCATTCTTAGCGGTTCTTATTTTCGTTCTAATGACTTTCTGGATTTTTTTGTAGTTATCATCATTCCCTTTGTTCTTGTACCCTTTCCTCAAACAGCGCCAGTATCTCATCTGTCATCCAATCGTGTTTTTGTGCTTTTCGTTTATGTCCGAAATTCTGTCACCGCAACATTGATCAGGGCAGCCGCTATTTCTTCCCATCCGTCACCCATGTTAGCTTCCTCTACCGTCTGTAGATCTATGGTTGTCAGTATTTAGTTGTCATTAAGATTTTTAGTAACTATCAAATTTAATTTTAAATGTCACGCGACTCTTTTTTTGACGTCAAATGGATACTGAAGGTCACGTGACTTTTTTAATATTAAAAATGGAATTCGTAAGTATAAAATTTAGCACCCGGTGGTGCAAAAATACATTAAATTGGTCTTAAATGTAATAATTGCCAATTTTAGATATGTTCCCAGTAACCCTCACTAATCAAAATTCAGAATTATGTTTCAAAACATTTTAAAGGGACACCAATAAAATTATATAAAATTAGCAAATATTTGTACATAATTAGTTACAACTCTACATATATCAAACTATACATATAAAATAATAATAAATTAAACTTGTACCAAAATAATGTCTTTTAAACTTAGTGCAATAATGTATATTTGTGATATGAATTTATGTCGGCCGGACGTGCAATAATGCTAGATTAGGATTTAGTTAGTAAGCAAGTAATTTTAAAAAATATTTTTTAGCTTTATGATATGTAATTTAGAAGTGTTTTCATAATACTAAAAAAACATATAAGATTAATTGAGGAAAAAAACTAAAATTAAAACCGAATGCTTATTTCAAAAACCTAAAATGACAACTTATTACATTGTATTAAAGTTAACTGAAGACTTTTTGACCAAAATTATTGGTATTTTTATCGTTATTTTTGAAATCTATACTTACAAACTGGAACACATTATTTGAGAACTACACATACATTTTCATTTTGTTCAATATAAATAAAAGTGTAGTTCAAAAACTGGATCAATCTCTAAAAATGCCACAAGCTTATGTATATTCTATCAAATACCTACCATTTAAGGAAATTAGTATAAATTTACAATAAAATACTGTGCAATTGTTTAGTATGTAAGTAAAAGTGAGACAAGTGCAATAATTTTCGTGCAATATTTTTTTATACACTTTTTATACTTTTGGTAGATTAAGTAGACTACTTTTAGTTAGTTCAGTTAGTTAGTTTAATTAAAATGTCTAACTTAAGAATGTTGTGCTCGCTTCAAAGTACCTGCGACAGTTACTTGACAGGAGTTTGAAAATATGGTAAGCAAATGCATAACAATAACACCAATAAACGAAAAGTCAAATCTTGTGCAACTAATTTTGAGTTACCGCAAGATGGGTTAGTTACACAAAACAGAGTTTTACTGGGGGGTTGTTTGCAATTTTACTAAATAACCGACAGTGTTATTTATATACCTTAAAAATTATAAAAAAAGTAAAATAAAAAAACACACTGGTACTTCAAAAACTATTTTTGCAACTGTTCTCTTTTTATAATTATTATGGGTGGCGGTACTTCTACTTGCATTTAAGCTTGCCAATGGTCTATTATGTCAAAAATATTTTTTCTCTCACGTCACTAATTTTTCAAAGCTTAAAAAAAGGATATTATCTAATTTTATTGTTGCTGTAAACTGATGCAAATAAAAAAAATATATTATTGACGTGAGCATAAAATCTATTAATTTAATTCAGCTTAGTACTGGTCCAATAAACCAAATTGTACAATTAAAAACTTTTTTTAATATATTGTTTATGTTGTGACTTTGTTACTCGCTTTTTCATATTTTTTTTTCTGTTATTGTTAAGTTTTATTGATAATTTATTGGTAATCGTTGTGAGTAAAGTTGCTACTTTAAACGTATTTGTATTTTGACTGATGGTTTTATAATGGATATTAGAAAACCTGTTCGGTGTAATATTACAATTTTTAAAATAAATTTTCTTTCAATATTTTATGTTGTGTTATTATTTGTCTTGGTACTTAACAAAATCAAATCTAATTTTAAACTAAAGCCGGCAACGGACGGTGATAGCGGCAATAGTATGTACAGAGTGTTTTAAACTTTGGTGTTGTGTCAACCTATTTTGAAAGATCAAAAACTCATCCCTAATCCACCTGCTAAATTGATATACAGGGTGGTTCCTTCCCGTCCTGGTCTTTTTTTCCCGTTGTTTCGTTAACAATGGAATCTGTTGTTCTTTCTTCAAAGTTGAAACTTAGATATATCAAAACTGGCTGGATAAAACTGTGTTAAACCTTAACTGCTGATTATAAGAAAAACATAAAAATTGACTAAAACCATTACCAATCCATTTAACAAGAAAGGTGCTGGATGTCGCTAGCCCGAAAAATTAGGTCCTAAAAATTCGAAACGATCATAAAGAGATACACTTTTTAACTTTATGTGATATTTAAAAATTGTATCTTTGTAAGTATTTTTGGCAATTTTCTTCATTTAAAATTTCAAATTTAACTCGAAGAGACCACTGATCTTAGTTACTACTACAGAAGTACTGACTCTAAAGAATGGGTTAGTCTAAGGCATGTTAACAAAACCGAAAAAAAAATGCGAACAACAAACCAAGTTTATTTTGAATCAAATATCTGTTATTATGATTATGACCTTTTTTCCAAACGAATTTTGACGCCATTTTGGGATTTAAGTACCGTAGCAGATTCAAGGATGGGTTCAAACGCAGGATTGGCTGGAAACAGCTCAAAATTCAATAGAATCATAGCCAATGCCATTTTTAATTCTAAAATGGCGAATTTTTGTCCTGGAATCAAACTTCTGTGCAATTTGTTAGACCATTAGTAGATACTAACCTATACAATTTCTGGGACCCGCACTGAACGGTAAATAAGAAAAAGGTTTGGGTTCCTCCTCCAAAAATCGTGAAGGATTAAACTCGTCAGGTTTGTTATAGACTGAAGCATCTCTGTTGACAGCACTGACCAGTACGGTGACTGTGAGACCTTTGGGAAGGACTTTGTCACCTGTAAGTATTTAGATCTAACATCATTTAGGATCTTTTAGGCATACTTTCAAAGTTTATAGCCGTACCGTCATAGATCAAGTCTTCCGTGATTTGCCTGCCGATAATCGGTACTGAAGGGTACAGCCGTAAGGTCTCCTTAATCACCAGATCCAAGTATTTGAGGTTTTGGAGGTCCCAAATCGTGATCTTGGACATGTTTCCCAGTGGTTCCACTTCGCTAAATGCTTCCGCCTGTCAAACTCAATTCATCAACTGTTCAAATATTGCTTTGAGTACTCACTTGTACGCTGGGGTGTTGCGCTAACAAGTACATGGCAAAACCCAGAGCTGTGGCTGTAGTATCATGACCCTTAAAAAGAGTTCAATTTCAAAATTCAAATCATGTCAATCATCTTCAGTCATTAAAGTAAAAACAACAGTACCAAACAAGTGCAGATGAGAAGATATTATATTGAGTAGTATGGATGGAACGTCTTTTTTAACGAGTTTACTTACAGCAAACATGAATGTGTCCACTTCGTGTCTGATAAAGTCCTGACTCAAAGGTTGTCCATTCTCATCCCTGTACTTGAGCAACAGATCCAAAAACGCCATCTTCCGCTTTTTCTCTCCGTTTCCTTCACTTTCAGCTTCAATCTCTTTCTTCCTCTTGTTGATCACGCCTTCAGACACCTCGTGAAGCAGTTTCACGTATGTCATTTCTTGTCGATAGTCGGCGGTCAGTTTGTAAATGAAGTCAAACGTTTTAATGGGATTAAAAGTCCTTTCCATTATTAGTTGTCCCATGCTAGACACGGCGTTGATGTAGTCGGTATTTTCCTGGTCTTGGATTTTAAGTTGGACACCCATCGAAGTTTCTGGAACACCAACATTGATTTATAATAGAAAACTGTGCAGAGGGCACTTTTCCATACAGGAGAATATACAATTCCTTGGCTCTTCATAAGATTTAAAAATTAATTTTTAAAGAATCTTTAAATTTTAAAATTAAAATATAACTAATATAGCCTCTAAAACTCCTAGGGAGCAAGGTAAAACATTCTGTGGTATAGTAGAAAATGTACTACTAATAGTAGAGATGGGTTTTCACCCTGGTGGTAATTTTGATGACAATAAAAAAATACGGCAATTTTTAAGTATACTTTTTTGACCTGGACTATTTTTACGTCTGAAACTGTTTACCTTTGTATCTTCAACGATTTCTTATATTTTCATATGTAAACCATGAATATTATTTTATACCGGACAACTTCTATAATGAAAACAAAACAAAAAATCAGCAAGAATAGTTTCAATTTGCACAGATCACAGATTGATTGATCAGCAGGTTTTTTTACAAAACTGGATTGGTTTATGAGGACGATGATAGTTATAAATAATGCTTGTTTGCCAAGTGGAAAAAAGTTATGATAACTTAATCTAGAACTAGATGATACTTCTTCTGCACAGGTTAGGAAAAGCAACAAGTTCTGTTTAAAAGGCTTCGTAGTTTTTGTAATTATTACATGTACTTATTTCGCTTTACTACTTTCTTTTCATCTGTATGTATTATCTAGAACTGTTTGATAAATTAAGTTGTGAAAAAAAAGGTGAAAAATGTGCGTGATGTTTAGAGAGGTACGATAGAAAAATTGATCGAAATAATGGTCAGAAGAACCAAAGAAATGTTGTTTAAAACCTTACAAAAAGATAGTGGAGGCAACAGAACTCTATGTGTACAAGCAAATTGTTCACTGATTACCTTTTCACCGATTATTAACACACTATAGTATATCAGTGTCATAATAAAGGTTATGACACTGAAAATAGTGCAAAATTATGATAGTATATTACTGTTGTAGATAATACGTAAGAGAAGGGTCGTCCTGACCGACTAGTTCAAGGACAAAATTGTTGTAGATAATAGCTATTTATATACCAAAGGCGTTAGAGAGAACATAATCCTAACCTATTATGTAATAACATAATGTCCTGAACAAAACAAATCCCTCGGGCCATAGACCCCCGTGCTGTTTGGGCCTTCAGGACATTGTACTCTCCCTAACGCCTGTGGTGCATACAATGTTTTATGTTTCACCTAATTCAGCAATTATTAACTCTATCTCGTATTGAAAAGTAAGGTATACCTTTACCAGTATATTGTTTAGTGTTTATTCTACCTAAATGATGTTCTGATGTCAGTCAATGAAAACACAAATACTGGACAAAATTTTACAAAATATTAAAGAAAATGCGCCAAAAGCTAACGAAAGTTTATTACCTAAAAAGTCAAGAGCATCCTAAGGTAGGGAATACATCGTTTTTATGGCATGAAAGTATAAAAATGCCATTGCTAATATTAAAAAAGGTTTCATGACGTTATAAGCGGGCATTATGATAACGCCCGTCTTAAAGCACCCAGGTTGTTATGAATACTATAACCTACACCGTTTCCAAGATATTATTTATTCATAATGTATAGGTGAAACATAATAGCTATTTATGTGGTACTAATGGCGTTAGAGAGAACATAATTTCCTGACCCTCTGACCCCCTCCTCCCCCCTGACCTGTCCCTCGGGCCATAGGCCCTCGGGCTGTTTCGGCCTGATGGACATTATACTCTCCCTAACGCCTGTGGTGCGTAGAATGTTTTATGTTTCACCTAATTCAGCAATTATTTACTGTTTCTGGCATTGAAAAGTAAGGTATACCTTTACCGGTATGTTGTTTACTGTTTATTTTACCTGAATGTTGTGACTTTAGTTAGTGAAAATTGGTTACATTATATCAACTGAACCAGATGTTGCATTGAGGCTTTTTTCTACCGGAAGTTTACTAACTCTCACTACTATTTTAGAGTAACTTACGACAAATCACATCCAAAGTGTACCGGGTTAGTATATAATGGACGTCCACTTCATCCTTCCCAACTTCCTGCCCCAGAGTCCTCACCAGATCTTTAGTGGCATCCTCAAACACCTCAATAAACTGTTCCAGAATGGAAAAATGAAAAGCTGGAGTCAGTATTTTCCTGCTTCTCTTCCACTCTTCACCTAAAAGTTCGGAAATTGAATGGAGTTGTTTCTTTTTCAAAGAGTTAAGATACCTGCAGATATTAAAAGCCCTCCTCCAAGCCAGTTGTGCAAGAACTCATAAGAATAGCTTTTAGCTAGAGGTAGGTTGGATGATAAAAACCATTTCAAAAAGTCTGGATTTGAAGCCATGAGCATGGAAAGAGATCCCACCTCCATGTAACATAACCCATTGTGTTTGGTTAGGTGATTCTTTATATTTTCCAGAATTTCTAGAAATTGAAAAATGTTAATTCCACTAAATATCAGAAGAAATTAAGAAGATATAGTTGTACTAATAGCGACAGTTGTAAATTGTACTGAAAATGGTAATTATACTTAAAGTCGGTGTTTCCATCGCCGCATAAAGTAGCTAATAACTATTTGGCCACTAAAGTGTATTTCATAGATTAATGGTTGAATAAGTTCTATCTCTTTTTTATTGGTAATTTATTTGTCGAAGGATTGGGATTGATAAACAAAAAACAAAACCTCACCATTTTCAACCAATCAGATCGGTGTTTACCGAATGATGCGGCATTAATGGTGCTGTTCCTAGAATTAGAAACGCCATCTGTACTTTCTAACTCATAGAGTTGAGTACAGATGTCACCAGATGTTGCACAACAACTATGGGTTTCACTGTCTCACTCTTTATCAAAACATAACCCGCGCACTGAGTTGCAATTTGACCTCTTGAAGAAAAGTAATTTTAATAATTTTATGTCCGAAACTGGCTGAGCAGGCCTTAATTGAAGGCTGAAATAAACATTTTGTCTATGTGTTATTTCTTCCTTTTGGCACAGTATGGGAAACTTACGCTTGGGTCATCCGATGGGTGGAGTGAGTAGCTCATCGGGCGGCACTGCCGGTTCCAAGCCCGGATAAAGGAAGAGGATAAAACAACCCACAAGCTTATAGAACCAGCGAGAAGCCTCGGAAACGGACGGATACAACGATAACGACCCCAACTACAGAAACGGATACGAACAGGAAAAAGAAAAAGAAAAAAGAGTGGTGGAGGAAAAACACGATAAGATGCGCCTGTTGGAACATAAGACCTTGGAACGGGAGAGAACAAGAGATTCTGCTGGAAATGGAAACACACAAAATAGATATATGTGCACACATTTACACAGAATATCAAAGATACATTCTACGTCAATAAGAGAATACTCAGAGTTTTTCTAGATATGGGCCAGGACAAAATACATCTTCTCAGCGTCTACGCCCCCGACGCCCACAAAACCAAAAAGGAAATTGACACCTTCTACGAGCACCTGCAGGATGAAATCAATAAAAACGCAATGAGGAAAAAATCCTGATTATGGGGTATTTGAATGCCGGAATTGGAAACCCAATCGTTGATAGCATAAAACAACGTTTCAATGAAGCACACGTCAACAACAGCGAAGAAACTCTGACCACATTCTGCGCACAGAACGAGATGAGAATAAATAATACATACTTCAATCACAAGCCGCACAAGATAACCTGGTCGAACACACAAGGACACTCGTCCATGATTATATATTCTCAAACAGAGCGGTACACCCGTCTCAGATAATCTAAGTACGCTCCCTAACATCAGCGAACATTGGATCGGACCACCAATTAGTCATGGCAAAACTACGACTAATAACACAATTAAAAAATAAGGTACCAACTATTTACGTAGACAAACTGAACATCGAATCCATCAATGATCCCATCGTGAAGAACTTATACGAAAAAAGACTGACCCAAATAATCACAGAACAGCCAATCCTGGATCAGGACGACGTGGAAGCTAGTTGGGAAAAAGTCAAATTACACATCGAAACTGCCGCCAATGAAGCATTAGGCAAAAGGAGGATAAACAAAAACTCAAATAGCGCTACAATATGTCGATTGCGATAAGCAAGACAAAATCACTAGTTGTAGCAAAAGAACCTAGAAGATGCAAACTAGCTGTTAACGACGAAATAGTAGAACAGGTGATGTCCTTCAGATACTTAGAGGTAGAAATAACCGTCCATCAAGACAAGAGATCTGAGGTAAAGAATCAAACAGATAAGGCCTCAAGAATAGCCGGATGTTTGAGAGACATAATATGGAAAAAACAGTTTCTAAAAATAGAAGCAAAGACCAGAATATATAAATCATGCATAAGGCAGAAACCACGGCAGACACCAGCAGAACCAAGAGCATAACCCGAACGGCAGAGATGAGAACGCTCCGAAGTATCACGGGACACACGCTACGTGACAGAATAACCAACCAAGAAATAAGACGAATCTGCGACATACAGGACATTGTAAGATTGACGAGACTGAGACGGCGAGAGTGGAATCAGCACATCAACAGAATGGAAGACAATAGAATTGCTAAAATTGCGAGAGACGGAAGCCCACACTCTAGAAGACCGCCAGGCAGACCACCAAAGAGGTGGAGGGATAGCTGGTTGTCGACGTCGCAAGGAACTGCTTAAAGCTGGAAAACAGGCTGAAAGCCTATTTCAAAAAGAAGAAGAAGGCACAGTATGTTAGTTATGTCTCGGTTTAGAAAATTAAAAGAAAAAGAATGCAGTACAAGAAAATAAAACAAAGTGTAGGAAAAAAGTAGCTTAGAATTCAATAATGAAAAACATTCTTATTATTTAAGAAAGTGTTAAGGTTCTAGAAAGAAAGTATGATGACCTGATATTGAAAATATACTAGCAACAAATTGGGATAAAACTGGTTTAGTGATTTTTCTTTTACTGTCCTTCTGGGTAACTGATTTCTTACCCTACATAGTAAAATTTGTATTTTAGTAACTCATTTCTTATTTAAAAACCCAAACCGAGTGAGCAATATGCATGTTTCATATTTATTAGTTCCTATTATCCTTATTGCAACTTGATGTATCAAATAAAAAATCTTCAAATAAACTGTCCAGTAAAGCTTGCTCAACGCTTGATATACGCAACTAAGTTTTATTCATCTCATACTTACAAGGAAGTTTATTAGCAGATAGAAATACCGGCCCTAAGACCTAAAATATTTAAAAATGTTTGAAAATTGGCTTTCACATGACGTGTAAGTCAAGCTGTATCTCATTAACCTTGACCAATACAATTTTCGGAAAACATTCAAAGTTGTATTACTGAACATACAATAAATGTATCTTAATTTAAATTTTACAATTCAGAGTGTTACATGCACATGCATTAGCATGGTCATCTTAGGCCTTTAGTTAATAGAGTAACTGTAGTTACAAAATTGTTAGCCAAGCCGAGTTAAACAACAATGGCAACTATTGTGTTTCACAACAGACATTTCACTAATTATGTCATAAAAATAGACAACTAGAGCAACAATTTAAAACAATCATGCAATGCTTTAACAATGCTAATAATTTCTAATTATTCATATCTTAATAACGATTTCAAAAACATGACATACTATTTTTTAAATATCAGAAAAAAATGCTCTTTTTAGAAACTTATTAGTATATAGAGGATGTTTCGAAAAGTGCATCACTGAACTTTTGATATCATCTTTAGAAAATTCACGTAAAATTATACAACTTTTTTTCTACGAGCAGTAAAAACGACGATAAGGGCTGAGTATTTTATAGAAAAAAACCCGGTACCCTGTAACTGTTCCATTTAAAACACCTTTTGTTCATATTTCAAAAACATAAGGATCAAATTCTGGACAAACTGAAGGTATCATTAAATAAATAGTTAAATTTAATAATAAAAGTAATATAAACAAAAAAAAAAGCGGAGTTTGTAATATGTATGTACTATACAAAAAAAAATTAATACTTTAAGCCTCAATTTACGACATAAGTAAATTTTGTAAAATGATTCAAATTTCAGTCCTGTAATACGTGTAATACATGTGAATAGGTAGTCAAATTAAATTTATATTCAATTGTTGCGTTATCAGCGTTAATTTCATAATATTACTTTTATGATAATTTATTGTAAAAATTTAAAGAAAATTCATTGAGAACTTACTGGTACGATCACGCAACTCCAAAGCTGTCCCAATTACAGGATAACCCGGGACGGACTGGACCCATCGTAACTTTTTCTTAAAGTTGTATTTTTTTACGTAAAACGCTGTACAAAACGCTACTGCCAGTACAGAAACTGCTTGAAACCACCAAAACAACATTATGTACTGATGTGAATGTACCGATAACAGTATATAATCTCTCTGAACTAAAATGACATTCGTGATGCATTTAAGTTAGGGCCGGGCTAAGGTTCTGAAAAGCGTTATGTAAAACCTCATTTTCTCTGTTTGAGTTCGACCCTGATCTTAATAAAGTAGATATTTAATAGTCTAGTTGGGAAAAATAATTAACCACTGCAGCAACGATTATATTTTACTGAAAACCTTGGCCTTTAAACTGGCCACCACAAATATTAACCTTTAAAATTCAAATTACTTCAAATTTAATTTTACTTTAATATTTAAATTTTGAAAAGGTTTTCTTTAGAATTCCTGCATTTTTTCAATTGCCATTGCAAACTCATTTGTACTAAAAAAGTCAACAATTTCTAAAATGTTTAACCATTTTCCACGACTACTTTTTGCTGTTCTGTTCTCTGATATTTGGCATTTGAGGCAAAGTTAAAGAAAAACCTTCAGGCTGAAATGTGGATTTTAATACTTATTGTGCAACATCTGTACACTCTATGAGTTGTTTAATAGTCAGTAGAATTAGTAATAGTACTAGCAACAACAGTACTAGTAGTGTAGTAGTGGTGTAGTAGTAGTAGTACTACTACTAGTGCCTAGTAGCAAATAATTTGAATTTGTGGAATAACATCGGTCTAGAAAAGACAACTAGCATCTAAAATCAACTATTCAGACTGTCATCTAGTAGCGTTTGTTTTCTAGTTGAACTGAGGAAAATGTGCATTCCAATCCTATCCAAATTTTACAGTACAGCCCTGATATTTGCATTAACAAGGTTAAGTACAACTCACATAAAGGAGATGCAGTGTGGAACGTGGAAAAGCGAGTTGTTAGTAATGAAGAATATAGTTAACATAATGTATGCACACGAGGCAAAATTTTTAAATATCTGACAAAAACTGACCCAACTAGGGAGATTATACAGAGTGGTCAAATTGATTGTAGGATACGTTAAGGATAAAAAGTACATAAAATATAAGCGTCAAAGTCTCATATAAACTATAGTTGGGAAGTGCCCCTTATCTGAACTAACGGACCTAGTGTGACTGAAAACGGACCATTTTTTAAAATTAGCGTATAAAAATTACAATATTTGAAAAACTATGCAAAATACAAGAAAATATCCAGACAAACTTTTCTTAGGAAAAAGTATGGGTTATCACATGCTCCCCATTAGAACGTCCTAAAATTACAGCTCAATAGCTATTTATACACCAAGGGCGTTAGAGAGAACATAATGTCCTGAAGAACGAAACAATTCGAGGGCCTATGGCCCGAGAGATAGGTTTCGGCCTGAGTGCGTATTCTTGAAACGAGGGAAGGGGATTATCAAGAGAAAGGCCTGTAGAATGTGACAGGAATTCCCCATTGTCAGCTTCTTCTGTCACATTCTATCAACACTTCCCTTGAGAATTCCGTTCCCTGCTTTCAAGAATTAGGCCCCTGATGGACATGATACTCTTCCTAACGCCTGTGGTGTTAGGGATTATATTTTTATATTTTCTAAAACTTCATCCAACTTTTGTCATTTTCACTGACTGACAGGACTATCAAAGTCACATCATTCAGGTAAAAGAAACACTAAACAACATACCGGTAAAGGTATACCTTACTTTTCAATGCCACAAATAGTAAATAATTGCTGAATTAAGTGAAACATAAAACATTGTATGCACCACAGGCGTTACCTGTTACCTGGCCGAAATCTGTCCGAGGGAATAGGACCTCGGGCTGTTTCGGCCTTCAAGAAATTATGTTCCCTCTAACGCCCTTGGTACATAAATAGCTATTGAAGCTGTAAAAAATGTTGAACGGCTCCCTTATCTGCCCAGAATATTTTAATAAACGGGAAAGGTTTGCTGCTGCCTTTAAGGTTTGCTAACTCCGCCAAGGAGCACTTTTTGACTACTGTTTATATGACACTTTGGAGTTTATTTTTTATGTACTTTCCACCCTTGAATTATCCTACAATCAATTTGGACCACCCTGTATAACATGACCCAATGTTAATAACAAAATTATCATTCAGGCTGTACAAAGCGCGATTTTTTATTTTCCTCAACCTCGAAGTGAAGCGAATTATGAGACTACTACATCGTGTAGATGCAGTTCATGCAGATAAGTTGTTTAACTTATTAATTGTCCGACAATGTGATGCAGTTAAGGCAGGCGCGCATTTGCGATTTTTTGTCGCGCAATTATTCGTTCGTACAAAGAAAACCAAAATTCTTACAATGATATTGCACTAACATGTGACGCAAACGCGTATGTTTTGTCTGTATCGCGACTATTATTTTTTTTGGTTGCTGCGACAGAATATTGCAAGTACATACGTGCCTGGCTGTATCAGCATAAAAAAATAATGTTCCATTTCCGAATATTTTTAGTTTAAGTGTGGGAACTTGTTTACAGGGCAAAGTTCATCTACGACTAAAACCTGAAGCAAGTCTAAAATATCAGAACGATTAATTGGACGCTGAACTAAGTTAATTGGTAGCACCCATTGTTGTAGCCTGATGCTCCATGAGTAAAATACGAATATGCTCTGATTTCGCCACGGCATCTTACTTGATTTTGTTGGGGCCTTAAATTAACTTCCACCTCCTATAAGACGACAAAAGTGCCGCGACCAGTTGGAGCACATCGAAACTTAAATCGCTATGATAGACCAAATAGTTACCTATGTATTAAGTGCGCATTCTTACTCTGAGATTGTAGTGTAAAGCGGCAATTATTTGAGCGCAAGTAAATGACTTTTTGGCAGGATATGCTCTTAAATATGTAGATTTTAGAAAAGACTAATTTTTCTTTGACCAGTCATTTTTCAAGCTGACAATCGAGCGAGACAATATTCCAGCAGTTGGAAGTGACGTGTCATGTGTGCTTTTTCGGTCCTTTTTTGGAAATAATAGAGCTCCTGGTTGTGGTCACTGCCTTACTCGCACTAGAGTTTTCAGTATGGGAGTCGTTTTGAACCCGGTATGGGACAGTTGGGACAGTTGACCTGGGGGGGCGACGGGTTTGAGGATAGGTTAAATCTATTGAGCTCGAGGGCCAACTGGACTTCGCATTCCTGTCATGCACTCTAGGGCATGGCGGGCATGGGATCCTATAGGTCAAGGACCGGTGTCCGTGGTGAACAACCACATGCTGCCAGAGCTGCCCCTGCTTTCGACTGAAGGCACTGGATCTAGACCAGGTAGGTGGATAAGCCGCGGTGTGGAAACCGTGCCAATGGCTGGATGGCACCATGGTGATGGTGTCTCAAACGGTCCCCTCAGGATACAGGGCACCCTCCTGAGTATTTTTGCCCTGCCACGGTATGCGGGGCTCTGCCGTGGTTGACAACCCTTTCCCTAGCTTCTCATGGGAATTGCATGGAGAAGGAAAATTTATTTCAACCTAACAAGGAGGGTAAAATCCTTGACTCACGGGAAACCGGTGAGATGTTGAGGGAGCGGGTCAATCGCCCCTCCACTCCCGCTGAGAGGACGGATCAATCCACCTCTCACGGGCACAAGACAGTCATTAGATGGCTGAGGAGGACAATCCACCTCAGACATGTGATGATGACAACAATGCTATCTCTCAAGAGGCGCAGACTGCCGGGCTCCGCAAGAAAAAAGCTGACCAGGCTCATAAAGCAGGGCGTGACCTATGAGGAGGCCTTGGCTAAAGTCTTGGGAGAGCTGGCAAAACGGGACCGGTTCCATCTCCCCGCTCTGGGCAGTCTGCTGGCTCTGCTCTGGCCGCGGAGCGGGGAATCTGATCCCCCTTATACGCCGCGGGAGGCACCCGGGTGGCTTCGCTCGGACGGTAGTACGCCCGAGCAAAAGGCTCCTGGCTACAGCGCGGTCCTTTGGGGCGCCAGTGTGGGCATCATCCACCATGATTATCCCCGAGAGACCCTAGGCGCTGATCGGCTTGGGGTTACGCAGAGAGCCGTCATGGAGGCAGTGAGGAGCGTCCGGATGGGGGGCCTCAAATCAAGTTCCTGGGCAGCGTACATCGCCCGGGCTGGCTTTTGATCATCTGCGCGGATGAGCCAAGCTCCAGATGGCTTATTGAGGCGACAAACGCCCTTGAACCCTGGGAGGGGGCACGCTTGAGGGCTGTGAGCGAAAGCCTCTAATTTGTCTGAGATCAGTAAAGCTGTTACTATTCGTGATGCTTACACTATTTTTTGTACGATTTCATCAAAATCATTCTAATTATTAAATAAAATGCAAATATTTTAAGAAATTTCCATTAATCCTGTTTGTTACTTCCCGTTCAGCTGAACGGTAAGTACAGCAGGTATTTACTTCCCGATTTGTTAACCCTAGCAACCAGAAACTAGACAGGAACTAGTCCTTCCCGCCTTCAGAACAGGTGCTGTAATCACTCAAAATTAGACAAGTCGTACAAAAAAATGTAAAATATAATCAGTTTTTGTCCAAGATTTTCTTTTACCATGTCTCTGAATCTGATATTCCGTTGTTTCTGTTGAAGATATGCATTGCGAAGATTGCGGCCCCACAAACCTGGACGATAAACAATTCTTTTGCCGAAGGAGTCTACCCCGACAAGTTAAAAATTGCCAAGCCGCTTTATAAGAAGAGCGATACAAATTTTGTAAAATTCTGCAAATTGATCGACCTATCAGTGTTTTGTCATCGTTCTCCAAATTGTTTGAGAAAACCTTTTTGTATAGACTTTTACGATTTTTTGTATCAATCTTTTATCGAATTTTTATCATGGGTTTCTGCCGGGAATTTGAGAGAGCAGTTTTTGAGCTTACCTCTTCCGTGTTCTTGGGCTTTTCCTTGTTTTATCGAAATCTTTTGACTGCTTAAGCATCCCGATTTTCTCGCAAAGCGTGAGAGGTATCTTCAAGACGGATGATACCGTTTCTATCCTTCCGTTTCTCAATATCGAGCTATTATGTATTTTGTATTTATTTTTAGTTGTTGTACTCTCATTGTTTCTTCATTTTCCATGTGCCTTGTCCGGTCTTTTTGACCTGAGAGATTATCAAGGCAAAAGCTGTACGGTCCTCCGCCAAGCAAAAAAGTTCACCAGCCCTTCTTATACCGGTCCAGGTCAGGAATATCATAAATTTGGTCGTTCCTATATTGATGTGTCTCTCCCACGTCACCGATTTGTTTATAAGCAACTGTAGTCCCTCGATTGTGTTTGCTAATATCACGGTCTGTTTTATACTGCCTATTTTTACCTGTGCGATTTGACTCCAGTATAAATTTTTCAATAATCAATAGTGGAATAATCATCTATTCCACCCCCCTGTAGTATATCAATAACCTTATCGTGCTGGTCAAAGGCTTTTTTGTAATCGATAAGGCATGCGAAAACATGTTTTTTCTGATGACAGCATTTTTGGAGGAGAAGGTTCATACCAAAAAGT
Organism: Ips nitidus; assembly: GCA_018691245.2. Lineage (NCBI taxonomy): Eukaryota > Metazoa > Arthropoda > Insecta > Coleoptera > Curculionidae > Ips > Ips nitidus. The sequence continues at coordinate 6,552,170 of CM042794.1, forward strand.
GCTGTATGCGTTCCGAAAGCGTTTCTGAAGCCAAACTGAGAGTCATTAAAATCTTCCTCACATCTACGACTGATGCGAGCGTGAACGATCCGTAGGAATGCTTTGAGCATGTGGGACATGGGACTGATGTTTTTTAGATAGAGCAATAAAGGTTGCCAATATTTTCCTCTGTAATGAGCTTTTTAGAGCATCGGTCGGAATACCGTCAGCGCCAAATGCTTCTTTTCAGCAGTTGGGGCATGAACCTGAATAAGATTGATATTTAATGGTTTGCAGACCATATGTGAGATGAGCATATCAAGTTGGATGTTATTGACGTGATCCGTAGCCTGGCCGCGGTGGCTACTCATATCCATTATGTGTATTTTCATTCTCTTCATTTCCTGAATCAAACTATCGAGCTTCCCAGCTTGAAACAGGTATAATAAAATGACTTTTATCAGTCTCATCAAATTAAACCTGTTTAAGAAATCTTCTCATGATATAGAATTTCAATCAGCTCATCTCATCAGGCTTCAGATCAGGCTCATAAAATTTTACATAAAACAGTTCAATTAAGTATTTTAACTTTTCTATTTATTTACGTTTTATTAACACTTCCAAAATAAATACTACTGAAGCCACCCCCTGACCGATTAACAGAATGTAAAAGGCTCCTAAAAGGTGTTCAAACGTAAGAATTGATGGTATGGAAGATCTCTTGGCTTGTTGCGGTTTTTTGTGTATTACAAATCTACTAGAACTTGCCTATAAAAAAATTAAATGTAAATTTATGGATTTCTGGAAAGGTTCAACAGACCTCTCTGGTCCAAAGCTCAGTAATACCAGATTGACGTAGCCTCTGAATGATGTGGTTGATTTTGGGTAACAGGGCAAAATTTCTTCTTACTATAAAAGTTATGCTTTCACTGTGAATGGCTTCTTTGATCACACGGTATCTTTCCACTGTACTTTCATCTATGTTGAACTCCGCAAACTCTTGACCTAAAAAATATTTTTCAAAGTTCAAGTCTGAGAAATGCGCCAACTAACCATTGACGCGTTCTATTAAAAAGCCAAAATCTCCACGGGTTGACAAAGAGAGCAACTCCTTAGGACTGCCACTGACGTAGCGTTCCCCAGTTTTTTTAAAACGACCCTAAAAAAACAGATTACACTAAAACCAAACCTCAAAATGAATACAATCACTATTCCTTCGTATTTCCAAGCTTTAATCCAGTCGGCTATCTGCAGAGACCCCCAAGGCAGATCAGAGTTCAAAAAGTCCTCCAAAGTGTCTATGGAGTTTTGATACAGTGGTCTGGTTATCACGCTAGCATACCCTCCGGTATAGGCTATGTTGACCACCATAGTGGCCAGGATTATTAGCATTAACATAATAAACGACTTCCTAAAAAATTTTGCAATGTCCTTCCTGGATACAGACTGCTGGACTGTCATCTTTAGCACTACTGAATGGGCCTCTTGGAACCCCAGCCTGGCAAATTGATTTCATGGTTATTCTAAATTTGATGGCGTTTATGGTAGTTACATGGTCAGTTGGCCCTCATATCTTCCCTTAAGTAGGAAAAGAGCACAGACTAGAATGGGGTAGGTTATTAGAAGTGATATCCAGGTGCCAGTTGAGAATGCGTAGTAGGGCGACAACCATGGAGCTAAAAGCCTGCAAATAAAAACTTAATGTACCATTATAATTACCATTCTATCAGTCATAAGAAGACATTTAAAAGAAATTACGGAGTAGACTTCTTTCTTATTATTATTATTTATATTATTTCTTCCTTCCTTAAAGCAGAAAGGTCTCATGTCTGAAATTCTTGGAGAGATTTAGTACATGAATGCAGTTTCATTTGTCTTGAAGCACAAGGTACAAATAAACTTTTTTGTAAAGGTTGACGTTTTTATTAAAGAACCTTCATAGAAATTATCGTCAGAGTGAACCAGTGGAAGTAACTGAACTGAATGGTCTAATGGTAAAAAAGACCCCTGCAAGAAGGATCTACACAAGCCTCCAAGAAGATTACTATAATAAGCTCCTTTTGCTGTGAGTCTTGTCGACCGTCAGAGATCTGAGATCTAGTTCGGCCGCCTTTTAATTAGACTTTTTGCCGTCCTGCTCTTGCAGTCCGTTGTCCGGAGTGCACCATATTAGAGGTTGTCTAAACGTTGCCCCCACGTTAAAAAGGTAAGACACAATTTCTATCCTTAGTACCTTGGCATTACACGAGACCGCTTTAAGTGCAAAAAACATCTGAAAAATACGCCAGCAGCCAGAAAGTCAAGATTCATAACAATATCATTAGAAAACTGGTTGGGACCTCATGAGGAGCAGACACATCGACCCTACGTACTGCTACTCTGACTTTGGTGTATCCTGTGGCCGAATATTGTGTCCCTGTGTGGCAACGGAGGGAAAATACCAGAAAAATGTTCACCTGAACGACGAACGTATGAAATCGTCACGGGTACCCTAAAATCCACACTCATTCCCTGGCTGTATACTATCAGTATAATTCCACCACCAGAACTCAGGTGGAAAGAAGCCACGGTAAGAGAACGGACAAAGCTACAGCATTCAAACCATATACAGGACCTCCCAATTTACGAGACGGTGAACTACCTTCCACCAAAACGCCTCAAAACCCCGAATCTCTTGTCGGCTGATGATGATGAGGCGAACCTGATGGCTACCTGATCAAAGTAGACTGGCGTCATAAATGGAACATGTCACCAATTCACCAACATGACATAACAGATCCCACTCTTGCTCTACCAGGATTTGATCTCAATAGAAGCACCTGGAGCAATCTCAATAGAATTAAAACCAGCATGCAAAAAGCAATGCCATGATGTATAAGTGGCGACTCTCCAGCTTGTGATTGTGGAGCTGATGAGCAAACCGTGGAGCATATTGTCCGCAAATGCCCTTTAAGGAAGTACATGGGACCATTCAGAGATATTATCAATGCCAGACCCTCTGCACTGGCTGCGTTCCCTGGATGTAGAGCTCTGACTGAAGTTCTAATCATATCTGCCGTCGCAAATTTTTACTTACTGTTTTTTTTTACTTTTGTGATATGTTGTAGTTTGTTCTGTATATCATGATAACTGACATTTATACTGTTAAATTGCTGTTGCTATAACGTCATACGATAAATACAAAATCAAATAACTTTAATAAGCTAGACAGACAATGGCATCTACCATGACTCTCAAAGAGGATGGCGATGTCCCACATCCTATGTGAGTAACTATTATTTGATCAAAACGTTTTTGACTGCTAGCAGTCATAAGTCAGTTCACTATAACAGGTAAGATGTAAGGTACTTGGGTACTTACCGAGGTTCTGGTACCAAAAAAGACACTTCGGCTCTTAGGTAAATTGCCGATGGGTCCAAGTACTCATAAGTACGTTCAGTTAAGTAAAATCCAGCTTAATCCAAAAAATACTTTATTTAGACTTCACTCTTTGGTTCTTTGAATCTTACCTGCCCCCAGATCCAGCACTCCTTTCATTATCAACCCTTTTAATCCTGATGCATTTTTACCATGGAATATTTCACCCCATAAACCGCTGGTTAAATGAAATTCCAGCTTGATATTCAAGTGTTGGGCAATGGTTTTCAAAATTTCTATTTCAGTTCCTGAGATATCCGGTATGTCACAACTGTCAACTCCAAAGTTCTTTCTGACAACCACATAAGGGGGATGATCAAAGGTTCCCACTTTAATTATGTACCCTTTTAATGCGGAGTGCTCTTCAGGGGATATGGTGTGGTTCCAAAGAAAGGATTGATTAATGGAGAACCACTTGTTGATTAGCACTTGAGGCTGGGCTAAGTGTTGGAGTTTCCAAATTGAAGACTCAATTTCCTCCTTTCCTGCCCGGGTGAGGAACTTAGAAACATTGACCAGCAACCCATGACAAGAAACACTCAACGGGACTTCAGAGAACAGATTTCCATCCGTAACAATCAGATACTTCCTGGAGTGCAGTGATTCTTTGTGTCTACGGATTTCATGTTCCAGTAGTTCAAAAGTGTGGACCGGGTCCAGCACATCCAGAACAAAGTTTTGACAACCAAAATTATGAAATACGGTGGTGGAAATACTGGATGAATCAGTGTTAACCACCACACTGCCAGATGGTAGGCTCAAACTGAATTTACTATCACTTACTACAATAAAACAGGACGAAGAATTGAAAAACTGTTGAATTAGAATGTTGATTAGCAAATCAAGCTTTGGGGGCCACATTTTAAGATGTGAAGGACATTAGAGGGTTTAGAAGTAAAAGGTGATAAATGTGTGTTAATGGCGGAGTAGGAATGAGCTTAAGTTCTTATTTTTACAGATGTAATAGTAAATATTCTACGAAGCACAGCTCTAGTCATATACAGCAATAAAACCCATAGTTAACTGCTAATCATGAGCAAACACATCAGTATTATTATCACTAATATTTCCAAGAGTTTATTAAACGTTGTGTATTTAAATTAATGTCTTGTTGACTTGGAAAAGACAAAAAAGAATTTTAACTATTTTGCTTTCTTGAATCAGGTCAAGGCTGTAAAAATTTGTTTGACTATGGCTATTTATTACTTCGAGAAGTCAAAGAAAGAAACTCTCAAGAATATAAAGAGCTAACTATAAGAAAATAATAGGAAATAAAAAAAGATACTAGATAGGATGTAAGAAAATATAATACTTAATTAATAAACAACAGCGTAGAAGAAAATAGACGGATGAAGGTACTAAAATCCAAATTGTCACAAGGGAAGGCAAAAATAATAAAACTACAAGATAAATCGGGCAAGCTTGCCACAGAAAAAAAAAGAAATAGCAAAAGTAGTAGAACAACTTTATACAGACCTCTACTCGACCACCCTTCCAAACCCAATCAAAGGAAAAAAGCAAATTCTAAACATAGGCTCCGAGGAAATTCCAGAAATAACTCAAAACAAACTAGAAATGGCCTTAAAACAAATGAAAAAGAAAAAATATTCAGGGGAAGAGGGAATAACTAGTGAAATCTTAAAAATAGCAGGGAGCGAGCTTTGGGAAGCTTATTTTTTTTGAATTCAAGTTCTAGAATTGAAGCTTTTAAACTGCTTTAGAAGCAGAAGAAAGATTTTCGACTGTTTTGGAAATTTCTGTTCTCAAAATTTGTTACTTGAGGAGCATTTGGAAGGTTTTGGACAGTTTAAAGAGCATATTGAAGGTTCTGGAATGATTTAGAGGCATTTGGAAACTCTTAAACGGTTCTATAATTTTTTGGAAAATTAAAACAATTTTGAAATTTTTTGGAAGCTTCTAGACTATAGTTGAAGAGCATTTGGAATCTTTTAGACTGTTCTAAAAGCTTTTGGAAGCTTTTAGACTGTTTTGAAAAGCTTCCGACGGCTTTAGAAGCATTTTGAAGTTTCTGAGGTGTTTTGAAATCTTTTTAGATTACTTTAGGAGCATTGAAGGTTCTGGACTGCTTTTATAGCATTTGAAACCTTGTAGAAGGTTCTAGAAACTTTTGGAACCTTTTAAACTGCTCTAAAAGCATACGGAAACTTTTAGACTGTCTTGAAATGATTTGAGAGCTTCTTGACTAGATGAAAAGCATTTGAAAGCTTCTAGACTGCTCTAAAAGATTTTGGAAGTCGTTCGACTGCTTTAGAAGCATTTTGGAATTATTTCTGTAGTATTTTAAAATCTTTTTAGACTACTTTAGGACCATTTGGAAGGTTTCTAGAGAGTTTAAAAAGCATTGAAGGTTTTTGGACTGCTTTTAAAGCATTTGAAGACTTATGGACTGTTATAGAAACTTATGAAAGCTTTTAGATTGCCTTGAAATGTTTTGAGAGCTTCTAGACTAGTTGAAGATAATTTGGAATCCTATAGAGCGTTTTAAAAGCTTTTGGAAGGCCTTCGACTGCTTGAGAAACATTTTGGAGTTTCTGCAGTGCTTTTTTTGTAAATCTAATCGTTTTCGAGATATTTACCAAAAACTACTTAGATGCACTTTTTACCGAAAATTAGTTCAAAAATTGAACACCCTGTACCTTGGTAATTTTTGGGAGTTCAGGGAGGTTTAACCACTCAAAAGAAACGTCTTGAATTTCTCTTTTCAGCGGTGTAGAGCAAAAAATTCTATCTAAAAAATTGTGTACAGGGTGAGCAAAAATAATGACTCGCTAACAATTTCGTGCACACCCTGTATTGAGGTTCAAACGTTACGTAGTTTGGTTTAGTGGCCCATTAAGAACAATTTTGCATTCTTGTAGTTTTTGTGTAAATCAAACCGTTTTCGAAATATTTACTAAAAACCACTTTAATTCAGGCGGCGATCAGTATAGTAGGCCAGGACAAACCTTCATTTGGACAAAATGTCGGTGTATTTTCCCAAAAAAACGCGAATAACTTGATTATTTAAAACGTTCCGTATAGACACATTAAATGATCGTAAGTAGCTAATGATTGGAGCTATCACGTGACGTTGAGCGGGCACCGCTAACTTGCCCCGTCTGGCCGCTAGAGGGCGACATACTTGATTACCTTTTTTCGGACATTTTTGTAAATATCTCGAAAACGGTTTGAGTTATTAGCGTGAAATTTTTTTCATGTATGCCTCTCAAAGAGACGTAACTTTCATTAATTATAATATTTTACCGTACAACGCACCGGTCGATCTTGAAAAATAAAAAACTAGATTTTTGACATTTTTAAAGGGTATTTTTTTTGGGAAAATTTTAGAATTTTGAAAATTTTCTTTAACTGCCTTAGTTAGTTAAGGTTAATGGTAGAAATGTGACGTAAAGTGTCATTTGTCAAAATATAATTTTTAAGGGTGCCATGTCTTGAAAACTGTAAAAAGTCTTAATTTCAAAGTCAGTGACAAAATGGCGGCAGTTAGAGCAAAACAGACACCAGATTTGTGTTCTCTTGAGCATTTGAAAAGTGTTTACAGTTTAAAGAGCACTGAAGGTTCTGGACTGCTTTTAAGGTATTTGAAATCTTGAAGACGGTTCTAGAAACTTTTGGAAGCCGCTAAGAAGCTGCTCTAGAAGCATACGGAAGCTTCTAGACTGTTTTAAAATCATTTGAGAGCTTCTATAGATAAGTTGAAAAACATTTGAAGGCTTTCAGACTGTTCTGAAAGCTTTTGGAAGCTTCAAGACTGTTTTGTAAGCTTTTGCAAGACATTTTGGAGCTTATATAGTGTTTTGGAATATTTTTACATATTTTTAGACTACTTTGAAGCATTTGGAAATTATTTGGTCAGTTTAAATTTGCAAATACTTACTCATTTTCCAACAGATAATTAGTATGTTTTTGTCTCTCAGAAGCCTTCAATATCTCAATATAGCTTGAAAGCTTCAACTGTAAATTAACCTACACAAAATAAAACCATACAAAAAATAGCAGCAAATCAGCATAAAAAACTAAATTAAGCACAAAAAGAAGAAAAAAGCAAAATTCCTAGAAATCCAAACTCTAATTTTAACAAACCGTCTAACTAATAAACTAGACTCCTACCAGCCAGTTGAGCAGGCCGGTTTTCGCAAAGGCTACAGCACAACAGACCATATACAAACTCTCCGTTTACTGATATAAAAATAAGTTGTTGACACTATAATTCAGGACATCTGTCAACCTCGTGTTTTCTCTTCTTAAATTTTCTTTGATTTTTGCTGTTTATTTTGTGTTCTATAGACGTTCTTCTTTTCTTTGTATGTTGTATACTTATAACACGTATGCTACATAATTTAGAGGAGGAGGACATTTTTGAAATTGCCATTTGCGATTCCGACTGGGAAGATGAAGACGACTTGGATGATTTGTTGCTTTTGCACTTGCATAATAAAAATAATATAGTGTTCAGAAAAGATCTCCATGGCTCTCCCATCTCTTGGGATGTTCACATGGGACTTGTAAATCTAAAGCGCAATTTGAAATCTGATTGTTTCATGTTTTGTTAGGAAAATAACATAAATAAAAAAAAAGTTGATTGACAGAAACCTCTTTGCGAGTTGCCTATAACGTAGACGTTATAGCCCGTAAAGTTACGTTACACCGCAACACGTTAAAACCGTTATCCGTTATTTTTGCATGTGCAAGTGGTAAAGTATTACGTATAAGGTTTTGCTGCCACTTAAAGTGTCTAATGGGAACTTTCGTGCGTCCTTACAGAAAAGGTACATTTTCTCGACAATGAATCAGCCGAGAAATAGACAGTTTTCAGAGTCGTACAATAAAAAGTTTATTTTGAATCAAATATCGCTATTTCTTATATTTATAACCTCTTCTCCAAACGAATTTTGATGCCATTTTGGGATTTAAGTACCGACGCAGACTCAACGATGGGTTCGAACGGAGGGTAGGCGGGAAACAGCTCAAAATTCAATAGAACCATAGCCAATGCCATTTTCAATTCCAAAATGGCAAATTTTTGTCCTGGAATTAAACGTCTGTGTAATTTGGTAGACTCTTAGTAGTTACTAACCTATACAATTTCTGGGACCAGCACTGAACGGTAAATAAGAAAAAGGTTTGGGATCCTCCTCCAAAAATCGCGAAGGATTAAACTCGTCAGGTTTGTTATAGACTGAAGCATCTCTGTTGACAGCACTGACCAGTACAGCAACAGTGAGACCTTTTGGGAGGACTTTGTTACCTGTAAATATTTAGATCTACCTTAGATTATTGAGGTTAGGTTAAGTATACTTTCAAAGTTTAATACCTGTTTTCCCGACACTCACCAAGTCGATTTTAAGTACAACTTAAACTAAGTTGAGGTTTGAATGTGACAGATCAGGTACAGGTAACTCAATCTAAACTACACTTATCTAAGCTGTCCTTAAACTCAACTTAGCTACTGATGGGGAAACGGACAAAAGTGACTTCTTCAATTTTGTTATTATTTATAGCTTATTTTATTTATTATCAGCCATACCATCATAGATTAAGTCCTCCGTGATATGCCTGGCGATCATCGGTACTGAAGGGTACAGCCTCAAGGTCTCCTTGATCACCAGATCTAGGTACTTGAGGTTTTGGAGGTCCCAAATGGTGATTTTGGACGTGCTTCCCAAAGGTTCCACTTCCCTGAATGCCTCCGCCTGACAAACTCAATTCATGAACTGTTTAAATGTTGCTTTAAATACTCACTTGAACGCTGGGATGTTGCGCTAACAAGTACATGGCAAAGCCAAGGGCTGAGGCTGTAGTATCATGACCCTTAAAAAAAAACTTTTAAAAATCATTCCCAAGACTCATGCACTGGTCCAGAACGAAGTCTGAACAACAGTAGTAAACAAATGCCAAAGAGATGTGTCATGATGATGAAGCGTCCTTTTTCAACAAGTTCACTTACAGCAAACATGAATGTGTCCACTTCGTGCCTGATAAAGTCCTGACTCAAAGGTTGTCCATTCTCATCTCTGTACTTGAGCAACAGATCCAAGAACGCCATCTTTCGTTTTCTCTCTCCGTTCTCTTCACTCTCAGTCTCGAGCTCTTTTTTCCTCTTGTTGATCACACTTTCAGACACCTCGTGAAGTAGTTTGACGTTTGTCATTTCCTGTCTATAGTCTGCGGTCAGTTTGTAAAAGAAATCAAAGGATTTAAAGGGATTAAAACTCCTTTCCATTGTCAGCTGTCCCATGCTAGACACGGCGGTAATGTAGTCGGAATTTTCCTGGTATTGGATTTTCAGTTGGACACCCATCGAAGTTTCTGGAACCCGAAAATTAGATTTTTAATAAAGTGGGGTATAGAAAAAGTGCGGAGAGCCAGCAATGTTTAGTCTTAAATCTAATTGCTTTCAATATATAAACGGACTGATGCGGACGGAGAGTTAGCAATAAAAATAGTTGTGTAACTTTATTAAAAGTGATTTTATTATAAATTGTTGTGTGTTCGTTTAATAAAGTATGTTTGAAGTCCCATTATGTACCCATCATTCAATGTATTCAACTACGCCAAGAACCAGTGTCCCGATGTAAATAATTAACCCAACCAAAAATGCGAAGGCAATTGAAATTAGGCCATATGTATCCTGAAGAAAAGCAATTTGTAGTGAATATGTACAAACCGATATTAAATGAAGACCCGTATGCAAAAACGGTAAATATTGTATAAAAAATAACTGAAGTGAAACAGTTAATGAATGATTGGAAATTCAAGTTTAGCAAGTTAGTAGTTATTTCAATTTTTATGTTTATGTTAGTTAAACTTTCAATAAAACTTTAAATTAATGCGGTATTATTTTTATAAACCAGCACATAACATCACTTATCTAATTTAAACATCAACAAACTTATGCTAGTGTCACCCAAACCCGTAAATAATATCTGGGCAATTTTTTGGTAACTGTTGCTTGTGTAATCCAGGCTTCTTCATTCGCTCCACCTAGTTTTCAAATAGGGTTTAGAGTGTTTACAGAGGCTCATTTTAACTTATTCTGACAGAATAAAATACTGTGTTACTACAGCTTAAAATTCAGGTTAACATTTCTACCAAAATTTTTTCTATCCATAGATTTAGGTAAAGTTAAACCAGAAAAGATTATTATGACCCATTGAAAGAAGAAATTTAATTTTTTTTCATAAAATGGAATTGGCAGATCCCAGTTTTCTGTTTTCTGAAGTTTGTTGCTGTGACTTTGCCTTTACCTAAAGTTTGTACCGAAACAGGTTAATTAATTTTGGAAACCCTTATTTTTGCCTTAAATTCATCGTCACCATACAATTCCAAAAGATTTTCTGCATCACGTATGTCTACTGCTCGATCCACAAAGTTCAAATTTTATATATTGGCCTTAATAGAATAGCAAAGTAAAAAAAATTGAGATATTAGAAAAACTATTAGGTTTAGGTAGATGACATTATTAACAAAAAATATTTTGGTTTTGGAACGGTTTACCGACAGCCCCCATTCTTTGTTCTGTTTTAATAGCTTTCTTGTCATATACTCTAAGTCCTCTTTGTCTTGTGCAAAAACAACCTGATCATCTGCAAACTGCAGGGTGTATAAGGTTCTGTCATCATTTGTATGCCCATCCCACTACATGATCTTCTCCATCGCCTCAAAGCTTCGTTCACATAGAATTTAAATAGTGTGGGAGAGAGACAACAGCTCTTCCTTAAGCCCTTCGTAACTGAAAAGCTGTCTGAGATTTAGTTTTTCAATTTGATCTTTGAGGTAGAATGGTCGTATAGTTGTCTGACTGCAGCTATTAACGTGACATTAATTCGGGACCTCTCTAGTACTTGCCATAGTTTTTAAACGGGTACGGTGTCGGATGCTTTTGTAAGATCGACAAACAGAGGATACGTCTCTCTGTTCCTGGCGACTTTCTTTTCATTTAGTTGGACAAGGCAAAATATGTGATCCCGACAAGAGCGGCCGGCTCGAAAACCAGCTTGTTCTTCAATTTCCAGAGGACTGTACTCTTCCTCTATAAAGTTTATGAGATCCCATAGAGACGGCTCAAATATTTTAACAATTTTTCTTTAATCCTGTATGTTACTTCCCGTTCAGCTAAATGGTAAGTACAGCAGGTATTTACTTTCCGGTTTGTTTGTCCTAACAACCAGAAACTAGACAGGAACTAGTCCTTCCCGCCTTCAAAACAGTTGCTGTATTCACTCAAAATTAGACAAGTCGTACAAAAATCAATATTTAGTTACATATGGTGTGTGAATGAGCGACGCGTTTTGTCATATTATGGCTGATCAGAGTGGTGGCTACAGGTTTGATAAATAACAAAAAAATCCTTTGTTGCAGTATATTAACTAGACCAGATCTTCCAAATCAACAAATCTATATTGACAACACGGTCCAAATTGATTGTGAGTTTTTTCGCACCGGGATTCTACTAAATCATGCTTTCATTAAAGTTACCTTACAGTTTAGGTCGCCAATAGTATTCTAGGGTAACTTACGACAAATTACATCCAAAGTGTACCGGGTCACTATATAGTGGACGTCCACTTCATCCTTTCCAACTTCCCGTTCCAGAATTCTCACCAGATCTTTGGTGGCGTCTTCAAACACCTCAATAAACTGTTCCAGAATGGAAAAATGAAAAGCTGGAGTCAGTATTTTCCTGCTCCTCCTCCACTCTTCACCTGTAAGTTCTGAGATTGAATTGAGGTGTTTTTGTATTTGAAGGAGTTTAGTTACCTGCAGATATTAAAAGTCCTCCTCCAAGCCAGTTGCGCAAGAATTCATAAGAATAGCTTTTAGTTAGAGGTAGATTGGAAGATAGGAACCACTTTAAAAAGTCTGGATTTGAGGCCGTCAATATGGGAAAAAATCCCACGTCCATGTAACATAACCCATTGTTTTTAGTTAGATGATTTTTCATATTTTCCAGAATTTCTAGAAATTCAAGAAAAAGTCCACCAAATGTTAGAGAAAAAGACTGTTAAAATTTTATTTTTACAAATTGCTGCCAAAAAGTAACTTGAGATTGTTGCATCGTTTGTTCACGTTTCAACAATAATAATAAAGTTTAGCGATGCCTTGAAGTTTAGGTATTCTAGGTTAGCCCCACGGTAACAGCTGCCACAAATCTTAGATATATTTTACCAAACATCTGAAACATCTATATTATACGCAGTTCTAGTAGTATCTTGAGCGGTGAATTTGACAGATTGACTTATTAGAAGAGACAGTTTGAAGCAAATAAACTGCTCGCCACGTCAACCGGGACAGTAATTTTTTTGGGTCATTTTTTAAAACCTCGGCATTTCGAAAGGAATCTACAGATTTTAATGCAGTTTGGACTGTCATTGGGCTTGATTTATTGGCTTTTTAACTGATGTAAAAAGTTTTGCTTTAATACACTCTCTGCCTTATACAGGGTGTGAAGGAAGTGTGTGCAAAAGAGTGGAATTTTTTATAAGATATACAGAGTGACTAGAGACAATCAAAGTGGGACAAGAACGTGTGCAAAACTAAATTACAGTCACTTTACTAATAAATATTTTTAACTTTTTTCTTACATAGCAACTTGTTGTCTAGGGTATTACCTCACTTACCTAGGGTCACTTACCTAACTGATTTAAAATTTGGTTGCATTCAAGAAACAGAAAGGTTATTTAGAGTTATGTACCTTCATTTGTACCTAAACAGCAAATTTCCCATAAGAAAAGTTTTTTAAAATCAAACATGTTGCAAAAGTGCCAAACTTCAAACAGTTTTTACGGTTTTACACAAAATAACAAAAATTGGTGATGGCGGTTTTGCTATTAGACCACTCAATTCTGATTTTGCACTGTCTAAAACCCCCAGCATTGAGGGATTGAAGTTTTCTATGCATCTTAAGCATATGGCTTAATTTTTATCTATACAGTTAGTATTAGTTTAAGAAGAGCTGGTAATTTGAACTAAAAATTAGAGTTTTAATTACTTAAATGCCTGGAAATTACGTTTTACTGAAATGATGTTTGTCTTTATGATACTTTTCTATATGCCACCCTGTTTTGCTCCGTAGTTTTGAGAAAATGAAAGAAGAGGAGACCGTCTGGTAAGCTTCTGTCAGGTACAGGAGCTGGTGCTAAGCAACACGTTTTTCAAGCTTCCTCCGCGTAGGCTCTATACATGGAAATCCCCAGCAGATTCAGCGGTAACACTTGTAAGAAACCAAGTTGATTCCATCATGATACCAAAACGATATAGAAACGCAATCAAATCAGTGAAAACCTATCCTGAAGCAGACGTTCATTCCGACCATAACCCACTGGTATGCAAAATAGAAGTTAAACTGAGGCTTTTTAAAATAGAGAGACCTAACAATATCAAAATAAACATTAGAAAGCCTCACAATCCTGATATAAAACAACAAGTACAGTCATCCTTAAGTACGAGTATAAAAGACATAAACAGATCTACAGTGGATGCAATCTGCATGTAGGACTAAATTAAAGACGCCATTGAAGAAACATGCAAAACGTATTTAAAGCAAGACCGTATAAAGAAGAAGGAATGGATGACAGATGAAATACTCGACATGATGGAAGAAAGAAGGAATTACAAGAACAAATATCCAACAAAATACCGAGACATTCATAATAACATAAGAAGAAAAATAAGAGAGGCGATGAGGCGAAGGAAAACTGGCTGTCGATGAAATGCAACGATATCGAATAATGTGAAAGAAAATACGACTATAACATGCATAAGAAAGTTAGAGAATTGACAACTAAAAATAAACCAAGCGGCCTACATTCAGGTTTATTGGACGCAGATGAGAACCTAATATCCGAAAGCTCAGAGCTTATAAACATGTGGAAGACTTACACAGAACAACTTTTTGATGATATACGCATAAGCGTGTACACACATGGCGAAGACGTCTATGGGTCTTCAATTCTACGATCCGAGGTGGAGACAGCCATACGGTCTTTAAAATGTGAAACAAAAAATCTCCGAAAAGCAGTTTGGCTTTCGTAGCGTACTAGGTACAAGGGAAGCGATCTTCAGCCTGCAGGTTCTCATCCAGAGGTGTAGAGATATGAACAAAGACGTACACCTGTGCTTTATCGATTTCTCTAAGGCTTTTGACAATGTCAAGCACGAAAAGCTCATCAAGCTGCTTAGGAACTCTGGCATTGACGGAAAAGATATTCGTATTATAGCTAATATGTATTGGAGTCAAACCGCAAAAACAAAAATAGGCAATTCGCTCAGCGTCGAAATTGCTGTCAGAAAGGGAGTACGACAGGGGTGCATTCTGTCACCCCTCTTATTCAACCTATACTCTGAAGAAATCTTTGGAAAATCACTGGCGGAATTATCAGATGGCATCAAAATTAATGGACAAGCAATCAACAACATTAGATATGCCGACGACGCAGTAATTATAACTACATTCACAAGGACACAAATTAAATGATATTAGCTACTTATCATTTTTGAGATGCGGAACTGGATACTAGAGGTATTATCTTTAATAAGTTATCACAGGTGCAGCCATACGCAGACGACATGGACCTGACATCTATAAAAAACTAACCTTTGTAAGTTTTGCGAATGCCACAAGAAATATAGCAGTACAAATAAATGCAAATAAGATCAGGGCGGATCAGGACAGTATAACATCAAAGCAGTCGAAAGGGCATAATGCTTGTCAATCGTTGTTATTTTGGGTTGTTGAAATACTTACGTAAGTCGAGCATCTCGAGAAGTACGAAGATCGTAATCTATAAGACGTTAATTGTACCAGTTTTAATTCATAGCTCGGAAACCTGAACCCTAATAAAAGCAAATAAGACTAAGTAAGAAAAATCCTAAGAAAGCTTTATGGTGCTGTTCAAGAGGATAACGTCTGGAAAAGAAGATATACTTTTGAGCCTTATACCTTATACACAGGGTCAGGAAACAGAGACATAATATCAACAATCAAGATTGGCAGGTTAAGATGGGCAGGACATTGTTGTCATAGCGTGCACCCAACGCACAGAATTTTTGAGGCCATACCACCGGCAGTAGAGCCAGAGGGACCCAGACCAAGGCTGAGATGGAAGGATGGCGTTTCTGAGGATGCTAGAAAAATTGGTGCAGCAGGTGCCAGAGACCGGAAAGGATGGCGGACGAGGCTAGAGAAAGTCGTAGCACTACTGATGATGATGATGACTCAGCATTTACTCAATTAATAAATAATTAGTGTCAGTTTGGCAACATTACCTTTATGAAAAACATAATGGCCTCATTCATAAGAAAACATCGATTAGCAATCGATGACCAATTTTCGGCTGAATGCACTGAAATAAATCGATTACTAAACGATTTGTTCTTATGAGTACGGCCAATGTAAATATTCAAAAATCAAACATCGGTCAGGAACTTACTGGTACGGTCCCACAACTCGAAAGCTGACCCGATTACAGGATAACCCGAGATGGAGTGGACCCATCGCAACTTTTTCTTAAAAATGTATTTTTTGACGTAAAACGCTATGCAAAGCACTACTAAAACTACATGAAACCACCAAAACATTATGCACCGATGTTAATGCATCGATAACAGCTTATTATTCGACTCTATAGCAAAAATTTGTTTGCGGTGCATGGCATTTAGGGCCGGACTCAGGTTTAAAAAAACGCTATGGACAACCTCTTATTGTGATTTTGTGAAAACAAATTAAGGATTGCAGCCGATGATTTGCTTATAAGTCACTTATATGCAAAAAAACAATTTTGCTATAATATTTCAACATTGGCAAAGGTTTTTAGTAGTACATCCCTTCTTCCTACAAAATCTTCCAGAGCGAAAGGTAAAGCCTTTTTTCTGCCTTTGCAAACTTATTTGTACATAATATAAAAGTCAATTATTTCTAAAATTTTTGATAATTTCTCACGACTCTAATTCTTGCCGCCCTATCCTCCGATATTAGTCACAAAGCTATTTAGTAGTATAATCCTTATTTTTTCAAAATTTACTTAAGTAAGGTGAAAAAAAAATGCTTAAGTAAGGTGGTCAATTCTAGAATCCCTAGACAATGCAAGGATCGACTCTAGATACTCAAACCTCATCAAACAAATATACTATAATAACGCTTCCAATCGTGTAAAAATAAATGATGAGTTAAAAACCGACAGCATTCCAATCAAAAGAGAAGTAAGGCAAGGAAACACACACGATTTGCCGACGATATTGTGGTCGTTGCCAGCACAGGTGAAGAGCTTAAAAACATGCTTCGGGAGCTTCATCGAGCATCGCTGCAAATTGGACTTGAAATTAACTTGAACAAAACAAAGATCATGAGTACAGAAGACATCCAGGTGACCGTTAACGATCAACCCCTGGAGGTTGTCTCGGAATATGTTTACTTAGGCCACAAAATTCAACTTGGCAAAGAAAATCAAATCAATCTTCTGAAATCACAAGAAGAATAGGCCTCTCCTGGGCAACCTTTGGCAGACTAGGAATTATCCTTAAATCTAGTGAATTTCCTATAAATTTTAAAAGGAGAGTGTTTGATGCCTGCGTTATGCCGGTTCTCACATATGGACTAGAGACAGTGGCAATTACCCGCAAATTTTCCAATAAACTGCAAACCACCCAACGAGCAATGGAGAGTGCTATGATAGGAATCACTCTAAGAGATAGAATCCGCAACGAGGAAATTTGTAGAAGAACTAAAGTGACAGATGTTCTAAGGCTTGTGGCACAACTGAAAGATGGGGTGGTCATGTGGCAAGGCAGGACGACCACAGGTGGGCACATAGGATACTAGTTTGGCGCTCAAGAGAGAACAAACGGAGCATTGGTAGGTCCCAGAGACGATGGCGGGATGATATCCAAAATGTTCCAGGAAGGAATTGGACCCGGACTACTAGAATTAGAAAGGCGTGGAGGGATTTGGAAGAGGACTACATCCAGGAGTGGATAAATACGGGCTGAGAAGAAGAGGTGAAAAAGATACAAGGCAAGACGTTGACAGGAATTGCAATAAATCCAATTCTCTTATAACCAATTGCATTAACGTTTTCTTTAATTACGTGTTATTTTGTAAAAAGTACATTATCTTTAGTTCAAAAATTTGATTGTTTTTTCTGAAAAATGATTAACACTGTAAAGATTGAAACCAGTGTAGAGGTAATTATTAATCTGGACAATCTCCTGAGATGCATTACTAACAGTACTGGCAGCAGCAGTACTAGTAGTGTAATAGTAGGGTACTAAAAGTAGTAGAAAATAATTTAAATTTCTTAAATAACATCGGTCTAAAATGGGTATAGATCCCAAAATCAACTTCTTTAGACTTTGAACTAGAATCCGAAATAACTTTTAACAGACGTTTGAAAAAGAAATAAACATATTTGTCTTCTAATAGGACTGGACAAAATTTGCTATACCAGATTTATAGTACGGCCCTGAAATTTCCAGTGATCAACAAGTTACGCAAAATACATAGAACGCAGAATGTTTTCTAAATTTTCCTTTACACACGATAAAGAAGATACAGTGTGAAACGTAGGCAAGCGAGGCGAAAGCATGGAAGATTGGGGTAAACACAATTTACGTACAAACGGTAAAATTTGTACAAACACTAGAGTGAAAAAAATCCCTCTAACAGGGCGCAATAGTACTGTCCAAGATATCATTCAAGCTGTACAAAGCGCCATTTTCATCTTCCTCAACTTCAACCTGGATCTAATTATAAGATGAGAAGTTCAAGAATAGCAAGATTGTAGGCTGGTTACCTGCATTTTTAGGCCATGAAGAAGATGCTACCAGCTAGTTACACCGTGTAGATGCGGTTCAAACAATTCATTAATTGCTCGATAGTAGTAGATATTGCGTGATAGTGTGCAGCTAAGCCAGACCCGCAATTTGCAATTTTTTCACACATTGCGCATGTTTTGTTTGCATCGCAATTACTATTTTGTAGTAGCTGCGACAGAATATTGCAGTTTCCGAATCTTTTCAGTTTAACGATTAGAACGTGTCCTAAGGCAAAAGTTCATCTACGACTTAAATCTAAAGCAAGCTCTTTTTTAATCGCATTAGCAGTGCAGAGGCTAATTAATACGAAATCAATTATTAGTCATTAATGGAATGTTAACCTAAGTAGATCATGGTAAATTGGTAGCGCCGAAAATTGGTTTTCCAACCGTAAAATCTGGCTGTACTCTCATTTAGCTGTAGCACTGAGTCGCTAGAGAACGATGTATATTCTATTCCAATTATGGAAGCACTAATGATGAAATTCAGTGGTTACAAGACCCCAGCCTTATGGGACTTATTCTGCAAGATGACGAAACTCATTGCAACGATCATTTTCCAATACATACGACTTTATGGATTATTGACATTTAAAGCTACAGTTTAATTAAAGTTAGACATACAAAGGCAGTCAAAACAAATTACTTAACTTGTACAAACGCTTATCTAATAAGAACTCTTTTAAACGCGACATGGTTTTACACTCTCAAGCAAGCTGTTGTATATCATTATCCCCAAAAAGCCAGACACTTTTTTTGTGATGAACCACGATGTGTAATGTCATAATAGGGGTTTTGCATCAAATTTATTTTTGGTTCAAACTTTTCTGAACTGCGTATAGATCGTTTAGAAACGTGCCGATAGCCAATTAACAAAAATAGCTGTTTATGATATGAGTGTTAAAAGTGCGTTTTTAAGGCACACATGTGAAAGTTGCGCAATTCGCATGAATGCCTTAATAGCTATTTATGTAACCAGTTACGAAAAGATCGATTTTGTGTAACGAATGAATGTTTGTAGGGCGAGCGCAGCGAGGTCCTACAATTTGAATGAGTTACACAATAAGACATTTTCGAAACGTGTTGCATACATAATTTTTTCTAATTTTGACGAAAAAGCGGTAAAAACCATCTTTTAAAGTGATTTAACACAAATATTCACTTTCATAGCACCTTGTATAAACAGTGACAACGACATGTTATGATGGATGTCGCCCATATGTTTCTACGGAAATGCATAAAAACAGGGAGTGATGAAATGAACCTTTCATAACTAGTTACATAAAGTATCACTTCCAATACGGGATGGTCAGGGGCGGGAGTGTACCGACAGACCACCAACAAGGGGGCATATTTTTCGCTGGGGGGTGGACGACCATCTTTCAGGCGGAATTGTTTCGTCGTGTAATCCTCGAGGTCGCCACAAGCAAGTAAGTTACAGAAGAACGGGAGGGAGTGATCGAGATCTACTCCGACAGTGACACTGTCCTAAAGGCACTTTGTTGTGCCAGGAAGGGTAACAGACTGATTCAGGAATGCTGGGATGCCCTTTACAAAGTGGCAGAGCCGAAGCAGGTAAACCTAGTGTGGATTCCGGCACATATGGGGTTTGCAGGAAACGAGCGGGCCGATGCACTGGTCCGGCTCGGGTCTTCTGAGAGTCCAATAACTGCCGAACCTCACATAGGATTAAGCAACAGACAGGTAGCAAGCGCACTAAGTGACTGGGAGCTTGAAGGTACCACAAAGATAAGGAGAAAAGCGGAAGGGTGCAGACAAGCCAAGGAATTGATTGGAATCCCAAGCGACGCCAAGGCAAAATCCAAATGGTTGATGTCAAGGAGTCGCTGGGCCTTAAAAACGCTGGTTGCGGTTCTAACAGACATTTGCATCTACTAGGAATTGATGATAGCCCTGTTTGTTCACATGTGGAACGGCGGAGGAAACATCATATCACTTATTAGGAGTCTGCCATCGCTGGTCGTCTACCAAAAGGCGCTTTCTTGGGGTCTCCACACTCTTCTGCAGAGAACTGTCTTCCTTGGAGTGGGGACGGATCCTTGCCTTCGTCAGGGAGACGGGACGTCTGGGTGGCGTAGATCAGGGGTGGTAATGTGGGGAGGGTTTGAGCGGAAACGGCGAAAAGAGTCTTAAGGCCTACTCGCCGGACCTTTTAGAGTCCCCCCGCATTATTACTACTACTACTATTAGGACGTTTGCTGGACGAAGAGCCGGATGTATTTCCTAAAAATCCAAATACACCTTTTCAACGATGGCAAAACATCGTTAAATATTAGTTTTGGTATCTGACACCATTAATGAAGTACCCAAAATTCAATGCTGTCAAGACGACGGACAGAGTCAATTGACCCTCTTCTTCTCGTCGGCAGGAGCCAAATATTCCTAAACTCGTAATTACCTTCATCAGAAGATATTTATCATATACTGGTTAATTTAGTCCCTAGTCAATATCCTTGATTTTTTAGGTTGATAACCTTTTCCTTGGCGCTTTAAATACGCGATGAGTTTAAAATGCTTCGTGATATCCATATTGCTGTTTAGACGTAGCATAGCCTTGATCATCGAGTAATGCGACCACAGGGATGAGCTTTTCCCAACCTTCGACTTTTCCTCAAAATATGCCAGGAATACATTTTCGGTATACTTCTCTTGAACTCCTTTCTCCTCACACAAACTTACTGTAAGCAACTTCATACTGAATTCTTGACTTCCTCGGCAGCAAATCAAGCGTGGCTCGAGTAGCCGCTTCGATTATGTCATTAAGTGGTTCTAAGCCAGCGTCGTTTATTTCTTCTGAATATTCTTGCATTTTTTAACCTCGAAATGACAATCAAAAATATTATAAAGTTTCCATTAAAAAACTCACATACAACAATGGTTGTCAGGTTTTATTGGCTAGTGTTGATACTCTCATACACAATGCAATTGAAACTATCTGCTTCCAATTTATAAAAAAATAATTACCTCTTCTTTCTTTCTTAATTTTGTTATTTAACAAGTTTGTAGAAAAAATATTGTATGGTATTCGTATGAAAAGTTCTTTTAAGGCACTTAAAATAATAATAATACCTCGCTTCGCTTGTCCTGCAAACTTTCCCATGCGTGCCTTAAAAATTCACTTTTAACACTAATATCATCATTTCGTTTTTGGCCATAAAAACTCATGTTTATCGAAAACGGTTGATTTTAGAGCAATGAATCCTTTTCATAAAAATTAATTGGTGCTATCGAATTTGCTGTAAAATTTGAAATATTTCTGGAAGCGTATAACCTCACCGGCATACTTGCGATAAAAGTACCATCTTCTCGCCAGCAACTATGGGGGGAATATACTTTAACAAATCCTGGTAATTGTCCTTCTAGTGCTTTAACACAATTTCGCAGGAAACTGTAAATGTACGGCAGTTGCTTTTTGTGATCTACGTACATCTTTTCCAAATTTTTAACATCTTTGAGGCTTAATTCTTCCAAGACGTCACTATGACTAGTATCCATACTGAGATATGACTTAGATTTATACTGAGAAAAACTTGGAAATCAGAACTTATGCACTGGGTTTCAATTTCGATAAGAGCTGATTGGGACAGATCTATGCGATTTATAAGGGAATATATGTAATAAACTAAACAAGCAAATAAAATTATCAATTTAATATTAGATAAGTTAATTAAAATCTGTTCTAGTATTATAGTAATATTTACTGTCCTCTAAAAGCAAGGTCGATGCATATATCGGCAAATTTATTTAAGCATTACTCGTACATATTACGTATCTAATTTACATAATGCGATAATTTTGTAAATAATTTAACAAGAATGGTTTTCTGCGAATAAAACAAAATGTATTGGATTAAAGTGTAAGAGAGTAGAGTCCAAATATGTGTAATAAATCATATAAGGCATCAATTAAAAATAACAACGTATCAATTGATGTTATTTGTCGTTGGACAGACAGACACCCTAAACATATAATTATAATAATTCAATGTAAAAAAAGTACGGAAAATCGTTTTTACTCTCAAGATAGGTTCACAGATAACTGAGATGCGTGAATATCTCAAAATTTTCCATTGTGTCTTTTAAAGACCATTTAAAAAAATTATATTCTTATTTGCAGTTAATCCAAGTATTGATCTGACGTCGTCCTTGATCTGACGAATTTGAGTGCTGATGATGACCTAAAGGGCCGAAACCGGTTCATAAAGGATTAATAAACATTTGCACGTAGCATACGCTTTTAACTGAACCACCCTGTGAAATTTAACATTAAATTAAGTTATTTAAGCGAAATACTAATTTAAGATAGTTTTTTATAAGTTAACTCAAACAGAAACACTAAACTGGCAATTAAACATCCAAAAATGAGGATACCAAAAGCTCCCTGTACGTGCAGCAGCTTTAGCTGGACGATCTCATGGACTTTCTGCCGATATCGGATGGCTTTCTGAACGTTCTGATCCATGTACTGAGTAGCAGCCTCATTCTGCCAAAATAGAATCAAACCAGCCTCGAACGTTCTCAGCACGAACATGTCCACCTGATCCAATAACACTGAGCTTTTCCTCAACATCAGAACGCACAGTTCAAAGTAAAAATCTGTGGTCATAAGATGATAGTTCTGAATGATGTCGTCTTTGATGTATGGGCCTATGGCGTAGTTTCCTAAGCCAATTTAAAGAAGCTGTTAGCACTAAAATTATAGTGCAACTTGCTGTGTTACCTACCGTTAAGCAACCTTTCAATCGCGAAAGCATGATCTCCTTGTTTGGTTAGTTCTCTCAATCTGATGTCAGAAGGGATGGCCTTGAACTTTGACACTAATGCTTTAAGTTTTGGCTGCAAAAATGTAGACTGTTACATGTAGAATATATGAAAACGTAGAGTCAAACCTACTTCAGTTGAGTTTTCTATAGACATTATCCAGCCATCGCTAATGCCACTCCACATCAAGTCTTTGGCTAAAAAGTCATGAATTGTATTTACAGGAGCCTCAAATTTGGGAATTGTCATGATTGTGGCCAAACCGCTATTGTATGATGTGCTGAAATAAGTATTCGATATAGGTAACTAAACAGTCGCGTTGTGGTGTCTCGTAAAATAGCCCTTATTTACAGTCATCCTTGTCATATTAACGAGCAATAAACCAAAAGTAGCCTGCATTCCATGTGACAGAGCTGATGAAACCACTCAAGCTCACGTTTGAATAAATATTATAGACAGTCGATTTTTCAAGTACCTGAGCACCGTGGCAGTAAAAAACACCATCCCCATCAAATATTTACCAGACAAATACTGGTTGAACTCTTTAGTAGACACAGGCTGCATTATAAAGGGTTTGGCTATAGAAGTCAAAGACAATCCCAATATTTTCCAGTTATGATACTGAGTTAAAGGATTCTTAGTAACCTTCTCTTTCAACAAACCCATAACAAACAAAGTTGCTAAATATAATAAAAAAGAGATCAATACAGCAATCCAGGTTTGGTGGGCGTAAACATGGACCGGGGTCAACCAAGCATCAGCCAGCCTAAAATAACTCGACTAATGTAAGTTGTAACACTTGTTTTTCAGTAAACTTACTTGGGAGCCGGTACTAAGCAAGTAATTCCTGACCTGACAGTGATTTTGGAATAATCTAAATACTTGGCAGGGGTCTCCCATCTGTAGAGAGCACCTGTAAAGTTACAAGTTCTAGATCAAAAGTGCAATGCACTGATAAAGTTTTCAGACACGCTTGTCTGGAGACTTAGACGAGCCTGTTTCGATCTTGCTTTAATCTTTTGTGTACTTTTTAGAAAAAGGAAACAACCGTGACAGAAAGACGAACTGTGAAACAGAACCAGAATATCTGTAACCCGGTAATCGATAACAAGGAGGGAAGTGAACTACTAATTCCCGTTGATAAAAAGGAGGTTTGCAGGAAAAGTTTATAAAGGAATGTCAAGCTACAGACAAAATGTATCCGATAAAATTTGATGTCATATTTTACAGAGTGCTAAAATAAATGCGTCAAATTTCAGAATTTGATAGTAATGATGCAGTGGTTTTGTTACGAACATACAGGGTGTTTAAATAAAAAAAAAGCTAAAAAAAATTGTGAACCAAAAATATCTTAAAAATGCAAGGAACAAGCGGTACCGTACCATTTTTCCACATTCAAACCTGCTGTTTTGATGACAGTTAATGTCTACTAAGAAAAATTCACTATTGGAGGACAAATTTCAAAATAACGGCCCTTTTCAGCGCCCCCTGGCAACCTAACCGTAAATGTAAGTACACTGTCGGAAATCTTACGGTTTACTCCTATGCACTTTTCCTAGTAGTAGTTCTTCAAATAAGGGAGTTGTTGGCCATTACAAAAAAAAATGTGCAATTCAAGAAAAAAATTTCAAAATAACTGTGGTTTCCAGCGCCCCTTAGCGGCTTAACCGCAGCAACGCTGTTTTTAAGGGTATTTTGCGACGTTGTCAAATTTATTTAACCGTTTACTTAACACAGCTTAAGGTTATTTGGGACCTTGCCAAATTTAATTTATTTAACCACTTTTCCTACACTGATTTTAAGGTTTTTTTGCAACGTTGCCCAACGTTATTTAACCGCTTTGTCAAGAGGTTTTTTTATGGGTATTATGTAACGTTGCCAATTTTATTAAACCATTTACCCAACACTGCTTTTACAAGGATTTAGCGACGTTGCCAAATTTATTTAACCACTTTTTCAAGTGGGTTTTTTAACGGTATTTTGCAACTGCCAAATTTATTTAATCATTTACCCAACATTGCTTTTAAAGCTAATTTGCGACGTTGTCAAATTTATTTAATCATTTACCCAACACTGCTTTTACAGATATTTTGCGACGTTGCCAAATTTATTTAACCACTTTTTCAAGAGGGTTTTTAGGGGTACTATGCAAAGTTGCCAAATCTTTTAAACCGTTTACCCAACACTGCTTTTAAAGGTATTTTGCTACGTTGTCAAATTTATTTAACCACATTTTCTAGTGGTTTTTTTTAAGGGTATTTTGCGACATTGCCAAATTTATTCAACCATTTTACCAACACTGTCTTTAATGGTATTTTGCTGGCCAAATTTGCTTAATACGTTCAATTATTTCCATAAATTTTGGTGCTTTTGAAAACAATTGTTTAATTTATTACAAAAATTGCCATTTTTTTCTTAAATTTTTTGTGTATGCTCGTAGCAATACGACTTTGGGTCGTAGTTTATATAGAAAACTTGGGTTATTTTCTGATGCACTATTAAGCCCTGAAATTGACGCATTTATCGTAAAACTCCCTGTATATGATAATACATATAACGGTATCTCTTGCACTTTTAACAAAGTTTCCAAATAACAAAATCAATACCTGCGGCAATATCGGCATGGTCCTGGACCACATTACCCATCATTCCAGTCCCAGACCAGTTACTCCAAACTGCGCCCCAGAAATCCTGCTCGTTGATCACAGGAACCAAAGTGGTATTCAAGTATTCTGCCAGGGTTGCGATCAGTTTCATTTCGGATCCCAAGTACTTGTACGAGTTTAAGCCTTCCTTTTCTGTACGTTATCCTGTTTTTACAGATTTTCAGAATATGAATAACTTACCGAAAATTACGTAAGGTTCATAAAAAAACATTGCAACCCGTAAAAGTCTTCTCATTTGGTTGGTTAACTTGTCTGGAAAAAGATCTTGGTTTCTCAGGAAGCTGTGATTGTTGGAAAACCACTGGTCTAACATGTAAGGCTTCGAACCTTGACTGCCCACATATTGATGGGTCCATAACGTGTAATTACTCGCCAGTACCACAAGCAAATCAGCCACGTAGTTTAGTTCAGTGGTTCTGAAAATATCTACCCAGTTTTCGGTTTGAGAGTAATGGATGAACACGTAACGTCTTTTGTTGAACCGATCTGGATGAAGCTTGATTTCCTGTTCCAGTTTCTGGAATGTTCCAACAGGGTCCTGGACTTGAACCACCATATCCTGACACCCAATATGGTTAAACAGGTTCTTGGTATGGTTCATTGTGAGCCACAGCAATGGAGTGTTGGTCTGAATGACTAAACCACTCACATTGTCCTGGACAACAGCAATACAGGATGATTTTGCAAAATACTGAGTCAAAATTATTTTTATTAGAACATCCATGTGCGTCATTATGAAATCAACTCACATAAATGCTCTCTATAAGAACAGTTTTGTTCTAAGCACCAGCCTTTATTATAAATTCTCTTTGTAGTTCACGTATTATGGGCAAAGAATTAGTTTATTGTCGTTTGGCCGCTTTGTTGCGGTATTATTAACCATCCTGCCCACTTAGCATGGACGATTACTTTAATATTCATAATCTTTGCAACGTCTGCGGTTATACAGAGTGTCTTTAAAAATAGATAAGGAGGAAGATCAAAACTCCACGAATTTATTCATATCTATCTGAAGATCATTATTTCCATCTCCATTTTTGTTTATTGGGTAATTGTGAAAAAGTCAATTTGCGGTGATATTTCGGTTAAAGTGTGAATTGTCCGTTTCAGTTTGGTGTGTTTATTCAATTCCCATTTTGTGAACTCGTCTTTTCCACTGCAGCCATCAAACTAAAAACACTATTTTCTAGCCAAGTTTGAGTGGTAAGGCACGTTTTGGACATTTAGCTTCATCTTTAATGAGCCGAAACAAAGCTAAAGTGGTTTTATTCTGTGATTTTTTAGATTAGTTGGGTATTAGCTAAATTTTTAAACGCAAATTTAAAGTCTTGGTTTTTCATAGCATAGTCTTGTTCAGTTATGTCAACTTTACCATGTTTGGAGCTCGTTTCAATTGTTTAACTCATTGAGTATTGTCAGCTCTTATCTCGTATTCAGTAAGCATCAAGGGGTAAAGTCTTCCTTCCTTCCTGAATCCCCTATTTAACTAGGGGAATATGGCTTCTGCTCCCTTTATGGGGCAATTTGCTAGGGGTTTTCTTTCTGCCTAGGATTTGTCTGACTCTAGGCCATCCCCAGGCAGGCCTCTTGGTGCTTCGGTATACAAATCAATTGGTTGTATTGTGTGGTTTCTGAGCTTTACTTCCTCCTTGATATGGGCGGTGCGTACGATGCTGAGTGTTAGAAAGACAACACAACAAAGGAGGACAACACAACTACTGGCTGAGAGTAAAATGGGTCCAGGAACCTTATCTACAAACAATATAGGAAAAGCATCTAAGATCAGTTGTTATAGTCATACTATCTTAATCCCTAGATCTCTATAACAATCAAATCAGTTTAAGTACAAATATATGTGTTTCTTTTTGCAATAATGGCACTTTTTATATCTTTGGCCACTAATTCGCTTTTTGAAAAAATTTTCAGCAGAATGTCCTGTTTTATGGCAGTAATTGTATGTTTTCTTTACTTCATTTGTAGGTTTACTAGTTTTGTAAGTATTTGTTTTGCTTACACCTGCTAAAGCAGTACTTGTCTCCATGGATTTCATTCGTTCTTCCTCTAGAAACAGTCTGGAAATCAACTGATCTAAAGTTTGGTTTTCTCTACTGACTGGTTCCCAAGCGTATCTAAAATGTCTTTACTGCTTAGGTAGATACATTAAAATCTTTGTGATATACATATTATCTGAGATGTCCTCACCAGCTTGTTTTAATTTGTTTCGCACTTCATCCAATTTAGAGATAGAGTTTTCAGCTATGGTTTCTTCATTGAAATCCAAAGTAAAAAACTTTTGCTGCGACAAGTGAATGCTCACCACAGATTCCTTCTCACACACAATTTTTAGTTTTGTCCACAATCTGTTCAGATGTCTCACAAGACATTAGGTGATTTATTGAACCTTCATCCTTCCTGGTGACAATTATTTCTTGTGCAACGGCATCACTTCTAATCCATTGTCGATTTTCTCCGGTTCTAATATGGGCTTTGCATCCACATCATTCACAATCCCATATAAACCTCGACTTTTAAAAAATGACTGCAGTCTGGAACTTCCAAATAGCCCAATTTTCGGCTCCGGTTAATTTTAGGGTTGCAGATAAATTTTTGTTGTGCCATTTTTGAGGCACGAAGGAAATAAATAAAATTTATTTCACTTGAACGGAAACATTAAAATTGTGGAATGCGGTTAAAGTGCAACTGCACTTATGAGGCAATAGCTAAACTATGCACCAGAGTGTGACCGGACCCTGGGTTGCGAAATATGCGAAATCTTTCCAAGTACCTAGGATCAAAGGTCGTCACGACTTGTCGGCTAGAGGAGACCAGGTCTGGGAATTTCTGATTGGTTGAACTAAGACTTGGAATGTTGGAAGAAAGGGAAAAACCACCCTATTGAAGTTAGTTCGAAGGAGTCCGAAGTATTCGGAGTACAGTCTTCCCAGTCTTGTCCAGACAGCCAGTTCTGTGCAGTTTTGCCGTGCACCGAGAGAGGCGATCAGAGCCGGTAGAGTCCAGCCAGAAGACTCGGCTCGCACCACAAAATGTAGTCGTCCCGAAGTTGATAAACCAACATTTCCATAACATTTCGCATAGGCAAAAAAAATCCAAATGTCAACCTGACACAATAAGTGATAAAACAACAAAAACACTAATACAGGTCCAAAATAAATCAAGCAAAAATTAATTTCTTTACTAGCAATATTGAAAACAACACCAATAAACCAAAAGTAATCTGGAACATAATCAATGACTCCAAAATCAAAGACAACGACACTCTCCCCAAATGAACTCCATACGTTTTTTGCCAATATATCGGACACTATTTCAACCAATCTTCAGAGGTCCGGGGCTGATCCCACACACATTACCTCAAAAATCATACCTTATTCTTAGCACCTGAGTCTCCTACAGGTGTTATGACAATCCTGAAGAGCTTAAGCGACAGCACAGCTAAATATTTATTTGGCCTCAGTAACAAAATTCTAAAACAGCTCTCTGAAGGTCTCGCACTGCCTCTCTCCATTATCATAAATGTTACATCTCTGGGAGTTTCCCAAGTAAACTAAACACTAGTAGAGTAATCCCCATCTTCAAAAAAGGGGATGAAAACGACCCAAGTAACCACAGACCTATTTTCTTAGTCCCGGTTCTGTCTAAGCCCATCGAAATCAGCCTAAACAATCGCCTGACCGCTTTCCTGGAGAGAAGTGTTGCGATCTTCTGCGACCTCTCGAAGGCGTTTGACTGTGTGTCACACCGGATCCTACTTAGCAAACTTGTATACTATGGCTTTAGGGGTAACTCGCTACAACTTATTCAGTCGTACCTTTCAAACCGCTTCCAACTGGTCGATATCGCGGGCAGCAGGTCAGAGGTCAATATGCAGATGACACAACCCTTCTTGACCATCATTGAAACACTGCTCAGCTCCACGTGGTAGCTGCCGCCACTCTTAGGAAACTAAACACCTATTTTGCTGACATCAATCTACGCCTCAACCTCGAAAAAACAGAAACTGCCATATTCTCGTTGAAAGAAAAAGATGAAGGTAAATCGTTCAAATTTTTAGGAGTAATCCTTGACAACAGGTTTACCTGGAAACGTGGTGTTTCCATCACCCAATTGACAAAAAGCCTCTCTTCAACCCTATTTCTCCTCCGCAGAATCTCACACACCACTCCAATAGAAGTCTCCTGCACAGCATACATGGATCTTTTCTAGTCCAAACTATCATATGGCCTATTATTCTGGGGAAATTCGACAGATTGGCAAAAGGTTTTACCTTACCAGGCCTATACATATACCAATGTTTGGCACATGTGAAATCCACAATATCAGAACAGTAAGCAGCAGACATCATTATACCACAAGACACGGTGAAAACTTATTAACACAAAGACACAGACTTACCATAACCGACAAGAGCTACATCAATAACAGCATCAAACTGTATAACTCCCTGCCCAATGAACTAAAAACTTAGCCCTATGCTACATTTAAAACAAAAGTAAAACAGCTACTTTTAGATCTGTCCTTACTCCTTAGATTAATTTTATATTAGCAATAGTTACACCATATAGGTAATGTTATAGTTATGCTGTATATTGTGTAATTTGAAACGTAAATGTTTCCTTTGACAATGCTAAACACTGCGACGCTGTGTACTTGAGCAAATAAAGCATTTATTATTATTATTATTATTTCGTCAATTAGTTTTAACTGTTATTTAGTTATTAAATTATATTTTTCTACCAAGTGGTTTGATTCTACCTCTGAAACAAGATCTCGGTAAAGGCGCTTATTAAAGTAATAAACGCACGTCTCGTTTAACTTGTTGGGCCAAAAGGGCTTTACAATTTAAACGTGACAATATTACTACAAGGCTTAACTTTACCAAAACACACACAACTTGTTAATTTTTTTTACTGACAACTTATCTTTCTTGTCATATGTCAATTTTGTAACTAGAAATGGGTTCGTTATTGTACTACAACATTAACTATTAATGTATAGGCACTTAATTAGTTCAGTTTAATTTATCTCTCAGCTAAGCCACCTCAATAGTTCCACCCTGTATAGTAGAGAAAAGAAATTGCATTCCTAAATTGTAAATTTTCTATTTTGGGGGAAATGAAAAAGAATAATAGAACCTATCAAAATAAAAATCAATTTATTTTTTAACGACAAACAATCAACAAAGTTTAAATTGATTAACAAACACCACACACAAATCTCAAAAAAGATCAGTCATCGGTTATCTCAATAGTGTCGACGATTTCATCGATGATGCTAATAATATTGTCAAGTCTTTCGGTAGCCTTTTTGAATGTTTTTACGAACTTTATTTTCGCTTTGTCTGTTTCCGAATCACCTACTTGACCTGACGTAGCATCCAAACTCTCTGATGTTCCGTGATTTTCTAGAGAATAAAAAAACACTAAAGAACATCCACAATACTGAAAAAGTGTTACCTTTATCAAATCTGAGTTCTTCTCTCTGTATCATGGCAATAGCGGTAGGATCCATAGCATTAACCAATTCCAATTTGATGGTCTCACTTAAACGAGTTTTCACATAATCCTTGTTGATTATGATTGGGTTATTGTCGATTATTTCGATTATTTGCTTCTCGATCTTCGATATTTCTTCGTAAATTTGCACAGGCTCGTCTTGACTCGACTTCTTCTGAGTCTCGACAGACTGCTCTTCGTTGATTTTCTTCCTTCGGTACTTTTGAATAATTTTCTTTATGTTCTGCTTCACGCGCAAGTGGTTTGTTTCACTTTCGAGTGGCTGCTCCTCTTCTCTCGCTTGTTCTTCTTCTGCCCGTTTAATTGTTTTATGTCTTTTGGGACTTGTTTCTGTATTAGTTTCATCATCAGGAGCGGCAATTTTTTTTAATTTTGACTTAGGAGGTCTCAAGTTATTGTGCTCAGAACTATCTTGAATTGAAGTTGGAGGTGGAAGTGTGAGTTGACTTTCCTCACTTAACTCTTTAACTTTAGTTCTTTTTGGCTTTTTCGATCTAAGTTTAAACTCAATAGTTTCCTTCTGAGGTATTTCTTCTTCACTGAGTTGATCATCAACATTTTCGGTGATGGGAATTTCTGTTATCACACTTTTAGCTTTTTTAATTTTCTTTCTTCTAGTTATCACTATATTTTCCTTTTCTTGGATTTGTACGGGCTGAAAATCTATTTCAGACTCACTTGTGCCTCTTGACTCGTCGGGGATATCATCCAGAGTCAATTCGGGCTCTTCAACACTTAAATCCGGAAAAACTAAAGGTGTTTCAAAACTATTTTCTATAGATTCTACAGCCTCTATTGTCTGAGGTTCAATTTCTATGACCTGTTTCGTCTCTTTTGACTTCTCGATAAATTCTTCTGCAGGTAATTCTGCGGATTCACTGTCAGGCATGTCCTGAACCACATAAGCAGAAGGGTTTTTCTCCAAAGTGGTTCCTTTCATAGCCAAAACTTCCTTATAATTATCCCTTCGCTTTAGAATAAATAAAACTGGTTTTGTTTTAATTTTTACTGGTGGTACCGTTAAGTAGTTAAAGGCGATTTGATGAAAGGAGTCGATACTGTCAATTATATCATGAGTGGCTGCCAAAACTTTTAAATTTGAGGCGTATTTGCTTTTAGCCTCCTCAATTAAATGTGTGAACTTAAATATTTCCACATCGGTGGTTTTAAGGTTTTCAGTTTTGTCGTAGCTACAATGGAAATAACAGAATGGTTTAATGCAAACTCACAAAAGGTGTGAAAAGCTAAAGCACCAGAAGATAATACATTTACGCCCTAAACTAAATTGCTCACGGAAGATTGATGCAGCAAAATTTTATTCCTCAGCTGAACTTAATAAACTAAAAAGGTTTTCTCCTCAACTTTCTATAATGATTTTTCCTGGGAGACTCTTTCGAGTCTTTAATGCAGTAGTTTTCTGGTGCTTTCTGCATCCTTATGCCATTGATCATTCCTGATTCATCTGCCTTTTGGGATGATTTCTCATCCCAGGGACAAAAGAGTGCCCTTACCTCAGTTTGTTCTTCCAGCCTACGAAGAGGCTGTTGACATACTGAGGGGTTCTGTTTATTCCGACAGAAATTCGGTGGCCATTGCTTCCGTTGGTTCTCTAGCTGGGACTGGGATCACTCACAGGAGATAAAACATAGAATTGAAATAGCGAGAAGTACGTTTATGCAGATGAGACCGCTAGAATCTCTTGGATAAAAAGAATTACAAACGAAGAAGTACTCCGAAAAATGGGATGTGAGCCTGAAATCATGCTTACTGTGAAGCGTAGAAACTTAGAGTATTTTGGCCATATCATGAGAAAATAACAAATACAGAATTCTCCAAAACATAATCCAAGGCAAAGTTGATGGACGACGAGGGCCTGGAAGAAAAAGAATTTCATGGCTGGCTAACCTGCGAAAATGGTTTGGAGCAACATCTACTGAATTGTTCCGATGCGCAGCCAATAAGATCCGCATAGCCATGATGATAGCCAACGTCCGTAATGGGATAGGGCAATAGAAGAAGAAGAAAAAGGTTTTGAAAGGCCGTTTCTTCTAGAATCAAAGCCGAAGTGATATTGAATAAAAAAAATTGTTATGGATATACAAGGTAAAAAAAAATGCAAAATTGTTGCTTTTTAATCTACATTTGCATGGTAAACGGGGTAATTTTGGAACACCCGTTTTTATGTCATATAATTGGATCGGATCTCGGAAAATGTTTGGCTGTTTAAATTTTTGGCATACAAAAGAAATTACGGGGTGTTATTGAAAAAGAAAAGATATTGAAAAAAGCAATATTAATGAGCAATGGAACATTTTTCTGGATGTAATTTTAAGTCACTTCAATTAACATTTTCTGAAAAAGCTTTAAAAAAAACATCTCGTTATAGATAATAATTTTTTGAATGCTTTCAAGGCTTGATTAAGATTCAGCTAGGAAAAAACTATGAAAAGCGCATTAAATCTTCTAATAATATGACGGTATGTGGTCAGTTTGCAAGAAAATAACAAGGAAACACCAGAACAGCTTGACTTCGTAGTTCTACTGGGTATTCATTTTCTTTTTAAATTATTGAATTGACAGAATTGCATTAAAAACAATTCCAAAATAATACTTATGAAACCTTTGGCAACCGCGCAGTTCAAAAACAAAATTGATTTTTAAAGAAATCTGTAAGCAGGCAACCGTAAGCGCTAATAATGTGGCGATTCTTCTGGTGCTTTACCAATTTATTCTGCAATAATATACTTACATCCAAGTAGAGTTAATTTGAGTGAATCGCGACACCCCAGTTTGAGCTGCCAAATTCGATATGTGCACGTTAACATGAGGTTCATGTCGGGCTAACCTATTTAAATGGGAGATGGCAGTTCCACCTGGATAGTTAGTACCAGAAACGCTGAGCAGAAATATTGTAAACAGAACATTTATAGCTAAATGTCCTGCCACTCCTAATGATAGAAAATGATAGATAGGAGACTTATTCCTATTTTCCCATCTGGAAACATATAATTAAAAGTTGTTTGACACTACAAATTCATACAACTTACATTCTGTGACAAGCAGTAGCCGCAGCAACATTCAAAAATGGAAATGCATAAATAATGAATCGCAACTCTTTATGAGGTAAAATTGAGTATAAAAATATGAAAGCTATTGTTAGACTGACTAGTTTTCTCACTCTTTGGTCCAAGACACAGCCTACTGGAACTAGGAAGAATGAAGCCGCCAAGCCTCTTGGCAATGCCGAATAAAAGTACCACAAAAACGGCGAAGTCTAAAACACTCTAATTAGAGAAATATTTGGTTAATATTCACGCAAAAACACGTTTCACACACCCCCCAATCGGAACTTTTGTTCAATATAGTGTTGAACCACAACACCTCTCCCTCAGGCCACAAAGGCCTGTTCCAAAATATTGAGTCCACTATTACTGAAATTAAAAGAAATGCTATGCCACCCGGGGCTGCTATTTGCAGCAGCCTAAAAATGTTACCAAATAACCCCCTTAGAACATATAGCTCAGTATAAACTTACCGCTTTACAGTTACTCTTTGATAATACAAGTCATGAAGCAAAAGAATTCCTAAGAATAAGGCAAGTTCGGCTCTGAAAATAATTATAGATGCTCCAGAAAATAATATAAAACTCCTAACGTCATTCCTAAGCCATCCATCCAAGGCTAGTAATACTGTAATAACACATTTACACAAACAACCTCTTAATTAATCATTCAAGCTTACCAAGAGGCAAAGCCATGATGTTCGGCAATGGACGACTCATATAAAACATGAAATGGCTTTGAGTTACTGTTATGGCAATAAACCATTGCAGCCATCTTGTACCAAACTGCTTTTCTAAAGTAGAGCTTAACTTTTTAAAACACAAGACAACAACGAGAGCCAGCACAGTCCTAACTAAAATTGATTTTC
Source organism: Ips nitidus (assembly GCA_018691245.2). Classification (NCBI taxonomy): domain Eukaryota; kingdom Metazoa; phylum Arthropoda; class Insecta; order Coleoptera; family Curculionidae; genus Ips; species Ips nitidus. The sequence goes on from CM042794.1 coordinate 6,587,308, forward strand.
AAGTCATTGCTACTACGCAGAACTGGTAAATATGTACCAATGTACTGAGCCCAAAACTTGTTTAGACTTAACAGATCCAAAGTGAAGACAAAAGGGGCTGCTAAAAAGGCAATAAAAAGTGGTCCCAAAAAGGTTCGTGGTACTACTCCAGGAAAGTCCAAGTGGTCGTACTGAAAAAAAATATTGAGTATATTGCCAAAAATAATAAATGTAATGAATATAAATACAAATAAGACTACCAGAAACGGGTAATTTTAACCCAGTACTTCCAGTATCCAGTTTTTCAGTAAAACTGCCACGTGACCAAAAAAAAACATTTTAAAGGTGTATTTCATCAAGGTTTGTCATTGTCTCAATACCAGGGCCTTATAACTAAATTTAAGAATGCCACAAATGTGCATGTAAACATTTTAAGGCATTCTGAGGCAGTTTAAATAATTTAAAGGCATTTCGAGGTATTTCAAGGTAATATGAGGTCTTTTAGGCAGTTTTAAGGCATTATTACTCTGAGGCATTTTGAGAAGTAATGAAGCATTGTGAGGTATTTTAAAGGCATTTCAAGGTATTGTGTATGCAAAAAGGCATTTTGGTGTACAAAAAATTATCGGCGGTCTACTATACTACTGTGCGTACTTCAAAACGTAGTTTAAACTTTGGAAAATTGGTAAATAAAATTTAGACCCTTGTGAAAACTTAAATTACAAAATACACGCCACAATTCAATTTTTAAGCTTGCAACACTGTAAAGACCAGTTGACATTGTCACGTGACCTACAAAACGCAGTGTAAACTTTGGAAAATTGATCAATAAAATTTGGACCGTTGTAAAAACTTAAATTGCAAGGTAAATGCAATTCTGAGCTTGCACCACTGTAAAGGCCAGTTCATATCTGTCAAAATTAATCACGTGACCGTTAAAATGTGGTTTAAACTTTAAAAACTTGGTAAATTAAATTTAGACTATTTTAGACAGTTGTAAAAGCTGAAATTGTAAGTGACACATCATGTGACTTTAATTATGCAATTTTAGAGCTTGCAACACTGTAAAGTCCAGTTGCCACCTGTCAAAAACAGTCACGTGACCTTAAAAATGTAGTTTAAATATTGAAAAATTGGTAAATTATTATAATAATTTGTAATGAATATTGTTTCAACTTAATATCATGTAACAAAGATTTTATCATAATAATTACATGTGCGGTCAATTTTGTTATATTGATACACTATATTGTCTACTGCTTGGTCTACTACAATGTATCCCTTAAAATATTGCAACATTTCCTTTATTTAGGCTTTATTTTGCTCAAAATTCCAATGAAAATATCGCAAAACATTTTGAAATATACAGGCAATGCCTCAAAATTCTATGAACTGCCTTATAAATTAACCTTAAAAATACCTCGTAATGCCTTGTAATACCTGAAAATGCTGGTAATACTGGCAAAGTGCCTCAAAGTACCTCGAATTACCTTGAGTGTGTATACCAAAATACTTCAGCAATCTACCCCTTAGATAGAAATAAGTAAGACAGGAAATAAGATTAAATAAGAAATAAAAAAATCTTACACTAATGTTGCTTGGCATTATACAATTAAGGTGTTGATGGGTTATTTCTATAAGCTGAAATGAACTGTTGTAAAAGCTTGGTGGTTCTGTACACTCATTTCAAATAGTTCTCGTAAAGTTAAAATATTTTTAATTTTATATCTTAAACAGTTTGAAAAAAATAAGGGATGGGCATTAAAGAGCTGCACTGTGTGTACTTTTAATGTATTTTTTTTTGTTTAATAATTTCAATATTAATAATAATGTAATTAATTCAATATTATTTACAACAAAGTGATTTAGAAATCAAAATTTGCACAATTTCTTGAAAATCCAATTTATAAGTGCACATTTAACCTAAATGGTATATGTAAATTGTCAATGTACCTACCTATAGTGTAAAACTGTAATGCACCTAAGTCATCTCAAAATTATACTTAAAAAGATCTTAAGTTTGCCTATTTTCTTCACTTTTGAAACTGTAACATTCCAATAACCATGTAGCTTATGTCTTATCATTAAAACTGTACTATTTACTTTTTCTTTATTTAATTTGAAGAAGTTTTCTCTCATTCTTGGACTCTTTAGGAGTATTTACCTAACCTAAGCAAAACCAAGAGCAAAACTCATCACTTTGGGTACAGTTAGTCATTCAAAAGGATACAATTTTTGACTGTGATTTATCCATAGTGCCCTTTGTTAAAAATAATATATTCACTATCTATAGACTTCTTTAAACAATAATTCCTAGTAAAAATACATCCAAAGAATGCAATAGAAAAACAATTTACATATCACTAAAATGCAGAAGTTCTATGAATAAACTACTAAATATTCTTTTTATTGATTTGTATTCTTTCAGATATGTAATCATAATTTCATGAAAAAAACACTTTAAACTTTTAATATTTTTATATTGGATAGTGTGCACTTGTAGTGCCCTGAAATACCTCAAAATCCTTCATAATACTGGCAAAGTGCCTCATAAAACCTCAAATTACCTCGAGTGTGTACACCAAAATACTTTGGCAATCTACCCCTAGGTTATATTGTACCTACTGTGTTAAGAACTAAAAAAACTTAACAACTTAGGTATTGTATGGCTTGTGAGATTGGTTTATCAATAATTATTCAGGTAAATATTGATCCTTGGGTTGATTAATTGACATCACTTTTATAAATATTGTCCTGCCTCAGTCCTTTTCTAATATTCACATATACTACAGACTCCTACATTGAAACTTCCCCGAAGGCTTATTTGTTGCAATATTATACAGTGTCATAAGAATATGTATTGTTGGGAATCACTTACCTAGTGGGAATTATTGGCCTATTAAGAATTAGTGTACAAAATATTACCCAGCAGTTTACTCCTAAATTTTATTCGGATCTGATGAGCCAAATAAACATAGTAACTATCCAAACTAATTCAAACCACTGCATACTACACACATACATGCAAAAAGCTTTTAAGCCAAGATTTTATTCTGAACCATCTTCCAACAAACTACACAATACAAGGTGAAGTTTAATATAACTAACTAACTGAAACACCTCATAAAAAACCGACTTACCTCTGAAAGATTCCACCTGTGATAAAGTATATCATGAATTGCCTGCAAGTTGAAGCTCTCCTCTACTTTGGTAAAGGGACAATACACTAAGTGCGCTGTTGCAATTATCATCATAATTTGTGCCATTTTGTTAGACTTTTTATTACCTTTGTATCAACATAATTTTTAAAAAAACCTAGCTTGTAGCTAGAGCTAGAAATAGAACAAACTTTAATTAACCCAGATCCAGATTTAAAAATATTTGACATCTGATTTTAACCTTAACCTACAAATAGAATATACTACATCTTCTCTGTCTGTTGCGGTATAAGTCTTCTTTTTATTATTTCTTCGGGCATTTGTCAATTACATTAGAGTAAATACTGTTAGCAGCAATGAATAAAAAAAATGTAAACATAGCAGGAAGGAGCAATAGCAAACCAAGTGGGTGACAGAAACAAGGGGGAGGCGGGGGAGTAATATGGCGGCCGTCAATACTTGTTAATCTTGTCCACTGTACAACTTAATTTAAATTTGCAAAACTCAACTGTTAAAGAACCACAAACCAACAAAACAAACTAACACTATACTACAACAAATACAAACAACAAATTTTTGCGGGTTTGAAACTCCAAACTTTCAATGACTTTGCGTCAATTCAACTGCGCAGTAGGCGAATGCGCAATCAACTTCCGTCCCCCTCGCTTAATGCACAAACGGGTTATAATTTGTATTATTGTTACCTCCTGATACTTGTTCTTTTTACTCATTGGTTAGCAGAGACAAGGTACAGACGAGTATCTTTAATAGATGTTTTTATCCGAGGTGATCCGGACCTGATCGGAGTGATCCTAGTTTAGAGTTTTTTTCTGTGACACACACAATATCGTATCTGATTATATCATGTTTTCCTTTGTTAGCACGAGGGAAGGTGTCACGTAGATGGCACCACTTGCAACGTCAACCTGGTCAGCGGTATTTCCAAATGGCGTTTATTTGCCCTATCTATTACTGAAAGCTATATTTCTGTCTTACTTGAATATACATTGTAAAAGTGTAAGGAAATTACATACTTTTTCGACTTGTCAATATGGAGGATGAAGGAAATGAATGACTTAACCTGAATTTTGTGTTTTTGCAAAAGTTGTGTTTCCAGTATTATTTCTGTATTAGTTTTAAATTTAGTTATTAAACATAATTTTTCTTCACAATGCCGCGATGAGGTGCATTATTTGTGGATTAGTCGAAAATGAGGTCAACAAATTATTATGCACGCAGGAGNACGANAGGCCANANTTAATCGCNGTNACACGCNGCGCGTGNCNCCTTNGNAGGGNNAGNNTGAGGCCTNGTTNTGTGCCTGACGTCTGGAACGCANNNTNANAGCCATCGCCAGNATCNCNANTCNCATGCGCCNNAANACNCGTCGANNCNAACGNNTNGATACNGNTNNGCCNACAATGGNCACAAGCTANCNTTNTGCAACGNTCTGNGGCTTNTGTTNTGAACGATNGCNCTGTCGNTAGTGAGNCACCGGNNCGAGCNGTGCTCNACGANGTTGTTGCTGANATCCNAGCTCGTTCGNANNCNCCCTCANAGAAACGATGCTAAATANNACCANCGACNGGANATTANCGNAAANTCGAGTAGGAGTCCCGCGCNTTACTGGTCCGNGCGGAGTNGGNGATGNNCGCCCGNGTGNNANANNGCANNAGATANATACCAGTNTCNACAGGAGGATTACCGCGTGNAGGNGNACNNGAANTTTTTTATTTCTGAAAATACAGTTCTACAGCAACTTTTTGCGTAAACTCCGGTAGTGTAAATAGTTGCTGTAGAAATGTATTTTTAGAAATAAAAATTAATGCACCTGGAAGTTTTGAAGGAAAGTACGAATTCTGAGAAGCATCGAGTTGAGCATGAGTTCTTGGAGTAAATAAACTGGTTTGAATCACGTGTTTTATACAATATTTCATTCAATTTCGACGTTTTATATTAAGCAAAACTAAAATCACAGTTTTATTAAAATTGCACCGCGCCCCGTAGATTTTGTGCTGTTTGTTGGCAAGATGTGGTGGGGCGTTTCTGGTTCTTGTCCGCAAAACCTGCAAGTACTGTCCTCTTCTAGGTCTAGCTTCCTTAGGTGTTCTCTAAGTCGACAATGACCCGTTAGAAACCCCGTTAATCCATTGAGACTAATTTTGCTGAGGTTAATCAGTGTCTTCGATCTTGCTCTCCTCAGTCCTGGAAGTCTTTGCCAATGCGTTGCTGTCAGTTCTTCTTCAGCTTTATTAAGTACTTCCTGGACATATGCTTTTCCAAAGCCGCAGAATGGTTTTGGCCCGATCAGTGGCGCTGATGCTCCTTTTCGTGCCAGAGTATCTGCTTGTTCGTTACCCTCTACTCCGACGTGCCCCGGAACCCAGAGGAGGGTTACCTTGTTGTTCCTTTCTAGATCATTGAGCTTTAGCCACATGCCCCCCATAAGGAAAAAAAGTTGATGACGACTGCCAAAAAACGAAAGGTCGAGCGGCAAATATGAATCCATCATCGATTAGCTGGAAAAAAGTGGCAATGAAAAGATGCTTTTAGTTTTGGGATATCTCTTCACATCTCTTTACAATTTTCAGTTTGTTTCGGATATCTTCGAAAGTACTCGGAAAATCGACATTTTTAAAACGGCATTTGGTTGAGCTTTAAATTGCGCAACTTTGCCCCAATTTAAACTTTCTCGTATCTCTTATAGTTTCCGAAATCCGGATAGTGAGGGTCGAATTTGAATTACATTTCGGTAAATTTGAGTCAAAAATGTCCTATCAACATGGGTCCGCAAATGCTTCCTTACCAAGATATGATTTGACACCTAATGAACATGTAGTGAAATTTCGTCCTTTTCCTCGGGAGACACCCTGTATAAATAAAATGAAAACAAAATTATTGGGTAATTGGTGACTACTTAAAAATTTTTACTTTTTTGCACACGCTTCTTTTCCACCCTGTCTAGTATAGTTTTGGTACATTAAAGACAAAAGGTTTCCTATCAGCCAAAAGACGCTTACGCACCTACGCCTACACACTGGAGTCTTGGATCACGCTTGTCAACTGGAGCTTCATAGAAATCATTTACTTCCTTTATTATTAATGTCACGTCAATATTTGGATTATAAGTTCAACAGCTATACGTCTCACTTACGACATCTTCTCCTATTTCGTCTTCTAAGGCGCTGTCGTCATTATTTTGGTTTTCTTCTTCAATCACTTCGTCTGGCTGGATTTCTGGTGGTGTAACAATGTTGCACAACTCGTCGAGGGCTTCAGCACAATCACTAATGGCAGGTGACTTAGACATTGTTCTTTGTTGTATCTTAGCTGCTGCTTTTAAACTGACTTGGAAGAAAACTCTGTTTATTTTTACCACCGCTTTCGCTTATGCTTTTATATGCAGTTGTGACCAAAAGGAAGGGGAGATAGGACATAACCAAAACATATTTTTGTTACTTTTGAATATATTTTTGTGGTCAGATTTATGAAAAATAAGCGAAAAACAACAATTATGCATTGATAGTTGGGCTGATAGGACATTAACAAAACCATATTTGTTGTTTTTAAATATATTTTGTGGGCAGATACATGAAAAATAAGCGGAAATCAACAACAATTATGCGTTGATAGTGGGAAAAGTGCAGCGCCAAATATGGACTGATAGGACATTAACAAAAGCATAATTTGTTGTATTTGCATTTTTCAGTAGGTGTCCGACTGTTGACCTAAAAAGTTGAGCTCTCTCTCCGAAAAAAAAAATGAAAGTGTTTGCTGTTGATATTCAAGGTTTTACCTTAAACGGGGTACAAGGTTCAGAATTTATTGCTAAAGAAGTTACCATTTCAAATGGGTCACAAGTTAACCATTACCTGTTTGAATCGCCAATGACGTACGCATCCTTATCTGCTGCTAATAAGAAAATAGTCAGTCGGGCAACATTTAATTACTATGGACTTCAATTTGCGCGCGGTAATATTAATTATAACCGGATAAATGATATAATTAAACGAGCGCTGTACGGTTGTGACGTCGTTTACGTTAAAAGTGTTGCAAATAAAGATTTCTTAGAGAAAGTTCTTAATGGTTTAGATATTAGCCCAAGTATTATTGATATGTCATTGGATTGGTCCGCACCGCCAACTCAACCTAGTGTTTGGTTTCATCTTCTCTCTCTCAAGTTCCCGAATTGTGATGGATCCCTTCTGTAACGAACACTGGTCACATCGTTTACACCATTCCTCAACGTCCTTTCTGAAGTTTAATCCAGTAAAATCGATCTCTTATTCTAGCCAAAGTCTGGTTACTCCAAAGTGTCCACCTCCGCGACTGTCATGTAGTTTCTCTCAGCACATTCTCTTTGCAGGAATTGGGCACTATTGTTTGGTAAACAAAGCGTTTTCCGTCTGGATTTTCCCATTTGCGAGTAATTAAGTCATCTCGCAGTCGAAGCGAATTCCACTGTAACCAGTAACCCCTTACTGTTGGTCCATATCTGGAAATCTGTTGCCAATCGGTTTCAAATCCTTCTCCAACCATCTTCTGATTACTTTCAAATCAGAGTCTGAGCGCTGCCCTTTTATTATGTCTTCCTTAGAAACGCTGCTCTTCATTCTTCTTGTAGCCTCTTTATCTGTGACCATCGCGATTTGACCAATCCTCCAACCATTATGAATTTGTCCTTTTCCGGTACCCTTAAATCACTATCCAAAGCTTGACGATCCTCTACATATCGCGGTAAATGTCCTTCCGGGTTCTTCATTTCCTGCTCCTGGTTACGCCAGTTCTGCGGGGTCGGTAAACGAGAGACTGCTGTCTGCAATTCCATTGGTAATGTCCTTTACGTCCACAAATATAACATGTATTGTTTCTTTTAAACAGAGGAGTTCCGGTGATTGTTCTGATGTCCTGGTTTCGTCGACACTGTGGGTTTGGAGAACAAGACCGCTGTCTGCAATTCCTTCTAATGTGTCCCGTACGTCCGCATCGATAACACTCCACTCTCGTGATCGGGCGTGATCGTTCTAATTGTGTGGACTGACTATTTCCTAATGCTGCCATTTTGTTGCACTATTTGGCCGAACATTGATTTCAAATTTATTCATTGGTGTAGCAACATGATCGGCTGGCGGTACTTTTTCCTCTTGAATAGGCTCTGGCTTTAAATCATTGCACGCAGCTTCAATTTCCAGCGCTCGAATCAGTAATTCGCTGTTGTTGCTCCCTTTGAACATCTTCAGCCATTTCTTTACCTCCAGATCTCGAATCCCATCTACAAAATACTGTGCCACAAGTTCTTCTTGGACTTCATCCGGGACGGCTGGGTAAGCCAGATGCACAAGGCGACGAATTTCGGTTTCAAACTCTTCTAGATTTTCACCAGTTTTCTGCTGTCTTGCCCTAATTGCGTTCGATACAGTCCTTTCTTATGTTGATCCCCATAACGACGTTCTAATGCAGCTACTAATGCTTCATAGTTGCTTCGTTGGGCGATAGGCACCGTCTGTAACAGCTCCAATGCAGGTCCTCGTAATGCCACTATTAGTGCTACAGCCATTTCCTTGTTACTCCATCCATTTGCATTTGCAGCGGCCTCAAATTGGAGTTGGTACATTGCCCATGAAGTTTGACCGTCGTATGTGGGAGGCTTGATCTTGTTTAGCCCGTTTCCGGTGATCACTGTAGAGCTGGCTCCTCTGCTGTCAATTTTCCGCTCTAAGTCACGTAACTTTATCTTGACATCATTCTGAATTTTATTAATGTCGTCCCGAACATCATTTAATTTTCCTCAACATCACACTCCATCTTTTTGAGACTATGGGTTACATACTCTTGGATTTCTGTCTTGTTCCGTGCTAGAACGTTCAATATTTCTACGTTACGTTTTTCTTGCCGCTCTCTATCTTCTTGACGCATTTCTATATCTTGTTGTAGCATTCTTTCTTGTTGTTGTCGAATCCTTTCTTGTTCTTCCTTCTCTTGTTGTCGAATCCTTTCTTGTTCTTCCTTCTCTTGTTGTCGAATCCTTTCTTGTTCTTCCTTGTCTTGTTGTCGAATCCTTTCTTGTTCTTGTCGAATCCTTTCTTGTTCTTCTTTGTCTTGCTGTCGAATCTCTTCTTGTTTTTCAAGCATTGCCATAATAGCTGCAAGTTACCCAAAATGCATGGAGCATTTAGCAGATAAACCATATGTTTGTAGTTTTCGCAATTGTATTGAAATACATGATTGGGTGTCTAATACACTTCCGCAATAAAAAACACATTAAGTACTTAGTATTTTTTTTATTTTCCACTAGGGGTTGGGGTGGTGTAGAGGTTGGAAAGGGTTAGGGGGTAGGGTGACATTTGACAAGTGACGACAAGGGGCTTCGAGGCTCCGGTTGGGACCGCGGGGCTCCGGGGCCCCAACGTCACCACCGTCCCACGAAACAGAGTGAACAACAACACGAACCGAGCGCCTCGCGCCTTCATTTCATCAAAATGGTCCAGTACCGGCATTGCTATACTACTGTCAATTTTATTTATTTTATTATTTTCAATTTTGAGTTTTATTGTGTCTGGCCAAAAAACAGGAATTTTCACCAAATTTGAAAAAAGTATTCTATAATAAAAAATTTTGAAAACCGAACAAGAGAATTGAGAAGACATTGCAATGTACCAGTTTTGTGTGGAAATTATAGAAATTTGGTTAACTGGGTTGTGGTTCATAACCTATTTTTTGCTAATAGTGTTTTATGTACTTTTCAGTGTAGGTCGAACTGTTTTCATAGAAATTTGACAGAGCTAGTACAAATAGTTACATTATAGCTCTTAAAAATCCCGCTACATATTTAAGCAGTTATATTATTTATTTTGTTACTAAACTACTGATATTTCTCCTTGATTTCTTATGCGTCGATGACGTAGTTTTCGTTTATTTTGTGGTTTACATTCATTAACCAAACACAATTTTTTACTTGACGGTTTGCATGATCATATCGTTTTACAAATACTAGTATTAATTTTTCAGGCTGCCTACCAATTGACTGAAATTATACAGGAATTGTTGAATATAATTAACCAAAAAAGTCCAACACACCCTACTCATATAGAATCACTTCTAAAATGTTTACCACTCTATATTCATTATATTGCTAAACACTGGGGATCCAGGTAAGCTAATTGTTTAGTTTGCTGTTCGTTTATAATAATATAATATTACAGCTCAGACACTTATAAAAATGCATTTATTGAACCACTATCCAATATATTTGAAGTTGGCAAACATCTTTATGCAAGTTTCTTAGTGTTTCTTGAACAGTCGCTCCTAATTGAAGGCGATGTTGCGGATATTGCGCTAATAGGAGCAACTTTGACTTGTTTATGTGAAATGCCAAAATATTGGAGCAGTATTGATCCAAGTAGTATCATATCTAGTTGGAAATGCTTTATAACAGTTTCTACTAAACATTCACTACTGAGCGACTGCTATTTTGATGTTTGTACTTGCATTCGCTTGCTAAGTGATGATATTTGCAGAGTATTGGAATTATTATCTGATGAGGTAATGCGTGTTTTGAAGTTCCTTAAAACCTTTTGCGGTTTTAATGTTGTAACCCGTTTTCAAAGTTCATTTTTAAATTTCAAGAGTCGTTTGCTTAGATTTGTATGTTAGACTGAAAAGTAAATTGAACATGTGGTTCGGAATACAGTAAAGAACAGAAAATGCCGCAAAAACGAAGTCTCTACGAACAGCCGTTTTCTTTCAAAGCAAACTTTGGTCCCACCACTTTACAATTATCGTATTTTTCCTGTCCTCCGGCCCACCCTAATGTTGCCAAATTACCACCTAAAAACCAATTTTTCCGGCCCCCGCGCGTCCTTTTGCCAACGATCCATCTGTGTACCAGATGTCGCTATTCCGGAGAAATTTCGGTCCGTAATCGGCCCCCCACTCCTCTCTGTCAGTAACTATGACTTTGAAGAGATTTGAGGGCACGAGCTTGGAGATCTGATGATCGCTTAGCATCAGTAGGAGCGGACACTGGTCTGTGGCCCAGCCCCATATCCTGCCGTGCCCAAATGAGCAGGCTTGTAGTTGGCCGCCCACGTGCAGCCTGTAAGCTGGGCGCGTGGCCCTCATTCTCACGCACAGTTCGAGGGGCATGAGGTTTAACATCACCTCCAGGGCCCTAGAAAGAGTGGTCCTTATTGCCCCTGTAACCGCCAGACACGCCACTCTTTGGACTTTGTCCAGTTGAGCGGTTGCTAAACTTTGCTCTACACAGGGCCACCACACTGTGGCCTCGTAGGTAATTATGGACCTGACTGCGGTGCAGTAGAGCCAGTAGAGCACCCTGGGATTTAGACCCCAGGTGCCATCAACAGCCCTCTTGCAGGCCCATGGCCTTCTTGCCCCTGGTAGCAAGATGATCGCACCATAATAGTTTGGTATCTAGGTGTATACCTAGGTATTTCACCGTGAGGTGATATTCGAGATACATCCTTGACAGGACAATCATGGGTTTTGTGTCAAGGATCCTCTTCTTGCTGAATAGCATAAGCTGGGCCTTCTTTGAATTAATACTCAGTCCTACCAAACGCCACCATTCATCTACCACCCGCATTGCCCTTGCCATGGGGCTCTGCAGACCGTTTCTGGCGCCCCTGCACAGGATGACCATATCGTTGGCGTAGGCCTGCGTATATAGGCATGCGTCGTTCAATTTTCACAGGAGTCCGTCCACCACAAGGCTCCACAGCAGAGGAGAAAGAACCCTCCCTGCGGGCAGCCCCGCGCAGCCACCACCGTGTACCGTGGTATCGCCGTGGAGAGCCGCACAGTTAATCTCCTATGTCCAGGGTGCTCTTGGACACCTATGATTATGTATATACAATCTTTATTTTCATAAGAAAAAAGGCTATCGACCACATTTGGTCTTTCTGCCTATAATATAAAATATTATTTACAAAAGAACAAAAAAATTGCAACAAACACTGCTTAATAGAATGAAATACGTAACAGAGCAATAAGTGACAAAGGGGCTTCAAAACCACATACAAGAATACTTAAATACTTTTAGTAGTAGTAGTATGAATTGATTTTAGGAACCAAAACTGTTTTCTCGCCAACTGAAAATTTGCATTATTTTGGTTAAAGTTTTGTCTAAAATCTGCATTCAAGCTTGTGACCAGATTTTGAAGAGCTGTTCTTTTGATTTGTTACTTTCGTTTACTAAAATTCTAAGGTTAGTTGACGTACTTTTTTTTTTGTTATTTAATGCTTTTTATTGCAGTTATTCACCAGAATACTATAAAGGTCTTAATTTATCAGGAGAATCTATAGTTATTTTTGAACATGAAGTTGTACAAGTTTTGGATGAGTTTTTAAGGCATTTACTGGTGGTGCAAACATCAATATTTAAGGTAATATATTTGATATAATCGTCCCCCGAGAGAATTTGCATTGACACCACAGTGTGAATAAAAAAGAAAAGATCCGACTTTCTTGATTGATAGATTCAATAAATGCAAGTCATCCTGACTAGTTTGATTTTCCGTATACACTTTTTTGAAATATGGACATACTTTCAGGAAGAGCTTAAAAGTTATACACATAAACTGGATTCATTGGGTTTATTAGACAAATTTTCTTATGGTACTCTGAACTTATTTGACAAAGTTTTCTATATTATTTGTAATATTACTTCTAACTGGTCAGAAGTTCTAATGGTGCTGATTAATGGAACATTTCTTCTTATTGGTTACTGTAAGTAAAATATATACTAAACACCAACCAAAATTGTATGACGTCCCATAAGCACGATTATATTGTTGCCAAATATACCTTTCTGATATATCTACCATTTTAAGTGAAATTTGGCATTTGTAATAGGTAACTAAAACAATTGTAATTTTTGCATAGCAGAAAAAATGTTTTTTTTATAGGTTTTTGTTTAAACATATTTGGTTCTATGAGTGGACAAAAAAAAATGTCGAAAATAATGATACGGGGTGGTACAAAATTTGCCGTAAAAAAATATATATTTAAAAAGTGCGAAAAGTCAAGTTTTTTAAATGGAACACCCTTATTTTATTTATTTAGTTATTTAGTTATTTAATAGTAAATACAGACTGAACTAAATTTGACATTCTCCACTTTAACACCCTGTAGCTCGGTTATTTTGAGAGTTACAGATTAGACTACCCTGCCCTGAGTGAAAAATATCAAATAACTGAGTTATTTAATAATAAATACTGAGTGAATTGAATTTGACACTCTCCAATTTAACACCCTGTAACTCGGATATTTTGACAGTACTTACAGGGTGGTTAAATATACGTTTATAGTACTTGAAATTTTTTACCACCCTATTCAGTGTCTATAGTGATATAGTGAAAATGTCAAATACTTAAATTATTTAAGTATAAATACAGTGTGGAATGAATTTGTAGTATTTGTACATTATTTGTTTTATTGTATTTTTTGGCAGCATAGAAATTCCTTTCTTTGTGATCAGGTATTTTAAAAAGTACCGATCAATTTTTCAAATAATTTTAGACGGGCAACAAGATAAAAATCGGACGGCAAAAAAACCAAGAAAAACGTTTTCTGATAATATGTGAAAATTACAGTTGTTTTAGTTATTCCAAATGTCAAATTTCACATAAAATGAACAAATATCTCAGAAACGGATATAGATAGGTATATGACATGAAATATGTCTAGTGTTTGTCGTAGAATCCAAAAAAAAAACAACATACAGGGTGTTTAATTTAAAATAAGCGAGTTGGTATCTATACTTATCTGAACTGCATTTGTCGACTTGTTTTTGTCATCTGTTTCTATGCGTAGCATAAGCGCATATTACAACCAACTCAACAACCGACAAATCAACATTTTCATAGATACAAAGTTTTTTTTCTTGATTATATTGGCATAAGCTTTTCAACTTTGTGACGTCATAATAATTTGGTTGGTTTCCGGTCTACAAGCAGTTTCATATTACTACGTTTGAAGGTCAGAAACAGCTTTTTGCCCCAAGCCACAATGGAGGAATATGCCAGAGGCTAATAGTTAACCTTACCTCAGCTATTTTAACACAAGATTTTGAACTCCAAAGCTTCACTATCTTGTTAAAACATTTATTTCAAGATGATTTATTTGTTAACTTTCTTGCTCTAGAAGTATTATCTTTGATCAGCAGGTATGTGTTGTTTTGTTGTATATCCTTTGATTGAAAAAGTTGATACCCTTTTTTTATGTAATGTATTTTTTTTCAGCAACATCGACACTCATGAAAACCTTTCACTGCTGCTAAACTTTCTATACTCTGTAAATGAACTTTCAAGTGGCTTCTTCACTTGTAGCCCTGAAATGGTTTTCCTAAAATGCTTTCTGCAAAGATTGTTTAGTAAACTACCAGACTGTCATAAAGAACAGATAATTAAAATGTTTCCTCCAGGCGAAAGTATAGAAGTTTGGAGGGTTTTAGGGTTTCAACATTTATCACCAACGCAAGTTCAACCTTTGCTAGAGCCAATTGTGTCTATGACTGCCGAATGTATCCGTTCTTTTGAGCAAGAAGTTAATGAGGAAGATATAGTAAATATAGTAAGTACAAATTCTGATGTTAATGCTATTTTTTCCAATAGGGTCGTTGCACACTTTTTTATTTTGTTAGATCGGTTTTGCAAAGTTTTTCTGACAAGGCATAACGAATTTATCAGCAATTAAAGTTTAAACGCGCTAAAGCGACGAATTTCGGTATTAGTGTCACATGACGTCACGAGGCATGTTTCAGTTGTGCCGCGTTTAGCGCTTGTGATGTTGTTTGTTTTAGTGTGATTGCTCATTCTCCCTTTGCTTGTTTTATCAGGAAACATTAATTAAAGTGCCATTAAACAAAGAGTTAGAATCTGTAAGTATCTCAAATTTTTTAACGTAGGGAAACTATCTTTTTAAAATATTTGTAGGTGTACGGTTTTCGATAGTATTTAGATGCGCATCTGGTCATTACAAACGATTGTACTAAGGCTTAGTACACTTTCCTCTAACAATTTTTAGGACGTTTTCAAGAGTATTTAGATGCTTTTCTCCATTTTAAACAATTTTTCTAATGTTTAGGACTCTTTATTGTAAAGGCCTCTGACAATTTTTAGCAGTTTTCCGATAGTATTTAGAAGCCTCTGGCCTTTATAAGCGATTTTTCTAAGGTTAAGACATTTGTAGAGGTTTCTGGCTGTTTTAAATAATTTTTAGAAGATTTTGGACACTTGTGGAGTCCTCTGTCCAATTTTCAGGGTTAAACACGGTTTATATTCTGGAAATCAGTAAAGCGATTTTTTATGATTGTCTTTTTTACGTCAACAACATTTTTAAAATACTAGATTTTTCTAAACTTGCCGACTTTTGTAGATAACTGTTGCTTTTTTCAAAAAAGAAAATTTTGATAATTTCAAAACCTCTGCAAAATGATTCGAGTATAAATGCTACATAGGTTACGATGCATGAACTGACAACAAAGAATCGATAGGGAATTAATAGTATTAAAATCGGACGGTCGCAAATTCGCTCAGTAGGACTTCTAGGAGACGGGACGTGCCCCGTGACGTGGGTCGTTTTTGCGTGACGTCATTTTTATGTAGAAAGCGATGAGATTTAGTCCTTTTTTAATACTTAATAATAATTTTTTTGTGAATTTGTTATTGGTACGTTTCTAAACGAAAAGATGAAAAAGGGCGTCCGACAAGGCGACACAATTTCCCCCAAACTCTTCACAACTCTGATTAAAAAAAAAGTTTAAAAAGATTGAATTAGACAATAAGGGCATAAACGTGAATGGAGAAAAGCTAAACCACCTACGCTTTGTTGTCGATATCGTGCTGATCTCGGACCAGCTCGACGAGGCAAATGAAGTGGTCTCAGATCTATCCGCATCTTCCCAAAAAGTAGGCTTAAAAATCAACATTGCCAAGACCCAATTTATGACGAACTTAGTCCCAAGCTGTAACCTAATGCTAGAAGGAAAAGAAATTCAACACATAACATCTTACAAATATCTGAGACTCGAGATTCGAATGGGAAGAGACAATCAGACCTGCGAACTAAACAGAAGGATAGGACAAACCCGGGCTGCCCTCGGCAGGCTGAACCATGTACTCAATTCGGATATACCGATATGTCTCAAACGAAAGGTGTTTGACCAATGCGTCCTCCCGGTATTGACATATGGCTCGGAAACACTTACACTAACACAAAAAACTATCAATAAAATAAGAATAACTCAACGAGCCATGGAGAGGTCCATGTTGGGAGTGTCACTGCAAGATAAATCCGAAATGAAGAACTGCGTAAAAGAACAAAGGTTACGGACGACCGCCGAATCGTTGGGCGGACGATTTGAAGAGGATATCTTTAAACTGGATCCAAGGTGTCCAAGACCGAGCAAAATGGTTTATGTTAAGAGAGGCTTATGTCCAGCAGTGGACGAGGCAAGCTGCTATATGATGATGATGATGATGACGTTTTTAAACTATATATTCGCTAATGTTTAGAAAGGTTTCAACTAAAAATAAATTTGGCGCAAAACCCCTATTCAAAGATGCAAATTTAATTTTCACCTAAAGCAAATATGGTATGTCAGTTATAAGAAAATTGCAAGTTCAATAAAAACTAAAAGGGCACTTAATAGTGACAACTATAATTTTTCTGGTATTAATAGTTAGGTAGGTAACTAACTAGTAAGATAATTGCGACTTTGATTTTGTTCGTATAACTTAGAAGTATTGCAGAAATTATTTATTTAAAAAAAAAATGCACTCATATTTGTGTCCACGTCCAATAAACAGTCAATATTTCTTACGGTTTCCGAGTTGACTCCACGTTCTAATTTGTAGAATCGTAGATCAGAAGAGTCTGAGCCTGGTTAAGATAAAAAACAGTTTATTTTCAAGATTTCTTTGATTAATGAATTTGACGATTTCGATACTTTAATTTTCAGGGAGAAAGTATAAAACTTATTTCCTCATGCAGCAGCCTACCACTACCGAACATTACCGATTATGTGTCGTTTGCAGAAAAATTTTGGTTATTAAACTTGGACCAGGAGTTATTACAAAATAACCTTATAAAATACCTGACATTTGCAACGTTCAATTTGGCAGTAAATCGCTTACGTGCTGATTTGGTGAGTTAATTTAAGAGATTAATTAAATTTACATGGTGTCCTATTTTCAACACTTTTGTAGGGTATATCGGTTATTTTTAAATACAGAGTTGTGGTTTTTGCTTGTTGTATGTATGCTTTGCTATGTGTAGGTTATAGTGTTTATAACAACCTCAGGGCATTATAGGCGGGCATTATCAGAACGCCCGCTTATAGCGCCCTGAAATCTTTTTTAATATTAGCAATGGCATTTTTATTCTTCCATGCCATAAAAACGTCGTATTTTCCATCCTAGGATGCTCTTGACTTTTTAGGTAATAAACGATAGCTTTTGCTGCATTTTCTTTCTTCTCTCCAACTTTTGCCATTTTCACTGACTGACAGGACTATCAAAGTCACAACATTTAGGTAAAATCGAGGTTAAAATAAACTGTAAACAACATAGCGGTAAAGGTATACCTTCTTTTTCAATGCCAGATAGAGTAAATAATTGCTGAATTAGGTGAAACATAAACCATTGTATGCACCACAGGCGTTAGGGAGAGTATAATGTCCATCACGCCGAAACCTGTCCCTTGGGCCATAGGCCCTCGGGCTGTTTCGGTCTTCAGGACATTATGTTCTCTCTAACGCCCTTGGTACATAAATAGCTATTATGTATAACAGAGTTTTCCATCGGACTTTCTTTTACAAACATACATGTTGTAAAACATCGTTTAAATAAGACAATTAAAGTTTATATCGCAATAAATACTAAACGAAAGAGAAGAAAAACTGACTATACATCAGTAGATTATACTTAAAAACTCCTATTAATCCTATCGCAAACCGTTATTTTTTTGATAACTTAAATGGCAGCTGAACTATAGAGGTTTAATCGTATTTAACTGGAATTGTATCCGCAAAATTCTACAAGATCGGCATGAACAATTTCATTTTAATGAACTGTATTTTCTCGGTGGTTTCTTAGTGAAGCTATCACATTTGATATGTGATAGCTTCACTATCACATTTTGATCAATCATATTTATTGCGCATGATAATGTATACAGGGTATCCAAATAATAAGAATGACTCTTGGCTTTTTTGACTAAACTATAAATTGTAAAGTTTCTGGAAAAAATGTTATTTGCCAAATGTCCACAAGTGGGCGTACTAACAACTTTAATTCAAAAAGAGTGGATGTCTCCAAGATCTCAAATACAGTGGCACTTTGAAAATACTTGCAAAAGGAATTTACGTTTACTAAAACCATGTGAAAAGTTGCTCAAAAAAACTGCGGTAACTTCGAAACGCATTAAATTGGTATTATTGAAAAACAGTTTTTTTTCTATCAGAAGCGCTACTACAAATATTTTCTAGCGATTCTTTGGGTCCCTTTTTATAACCAACTTTTGTTTCCCAAAGATCTATGATTAACTGTTTGTCAAAAAAGCCGTGAGTCACTCTTATTATTGCATGTGCACGGTCATGCATTTTGTTGCTTGGGTGGACGAAGTTTAGTTATTCTTATTACTTTTTTTGTAGATTACTCACAAACTAAAGATATTCCTTCAAAACAAGTCCTATTGGATACTTACATTTAAGGCATTATATTTGATGTTGAACAAAGCACAAAACGCTAATGTGGCTCACCTTCAAGAATTAAGTGGATTATTACAAAAGTCAATCAAAACAGATTCATTACTGCAAGAACTTCAATTCGAAATGCTAAACACATTAAATCAATCACAACCTGACACTTTAAATCAGCTCTTAGATGCGTCAGAGCCCAGCATAGCCCACCAGATTTTCGAATACATTGAAAGTTTTAGGAGAAACACCAATGTTTACTTGCACTTAAACCAAGCTGGCAACCACAAAATTACAGGCTTTACACATAAATGTCTCCAGTGGCGGGAACGCATAAATATTGAGGCTCCCCCCTTAAAAAAGTTTAAATTTAGTGAGCTGCTGAACTCTAAAGAGAATGATCAGCTCTTACATGTTGATAACTTTACTCATGTCAAGGAACGATTGAAAAAACAGAATAAAAATGTATCTTCTAACAAAACGAAATTACCACCTGTTGAAGATTCAGAGAGAACGGATGTTGAAGGCTCTTTAATGACTGATGCAATTGAATCTCTGAAAGGTGAGGTTAAATGCCTTATGAAGCTCAAAAAGACTGAAAAATTAACACCAAAAAATGCAGCAGATTTAAGGATTATTATGAGTCAGTTATCTTCTTTAATGTAAAATAAAGTTATTTTGAAAAAAAATTAAAATTTACTGAACCTACTCCTAATTGATTATTATGACTATTCCTTGGAAACGTCTTGCATTCGACCAGTAAAACGAATATTGTTTAAACAATCCCAATCCATGTCTGTTCTTTGTATCATATCTAGAAATAGAAATTTCTCAGAATTTTTTTTTTAGAAAATTTAAGGAAGTTTAGGAGAATTTAAGAGAATGATGCAGAAAAGGCTAATAATTACACATCAAAAGCAACAATTCACACAGGAACCAGAACCAGTGGAAGAACCACACTGTAAGTAGCCTTTACAGCTCCATGGAGCCAAATTTGTCAGTTCTGACGTTAAGAAAGACACTGGCCGCATTCGTTTTCAAGCTCCATGGAGCGTCAAAAAAGCTCTGCTCGCTCCATGGAGCCCAAAAACGAATCCGGCCTTTAATACTTACGTCACTTAACGTCACTATTGTCAAATTTCGCTCCACAGCTGCGTGATTTTTGACAGCTGTCAGGTGACGTAAAAACTTCAAAGTGTCTGTTAATATCTACTATCTACTATCTAAACTATATATATTTGAAATCCGCTTAAGAACTTTAGACAAAAAGTGACTAATGGAATCTACATAAAAAAACCCTATAAGTGGCAGTTTTCAGTTTTTTGAATCCGGCCAATATCCAAAAACCTTCTGTAACATGGTGTGCGGATTTAGTGTGTTTTGACAGGAAAACCCCATTTCCCGGCTAGATAGGAAAAACTAGTATGGTATAGGATAGGTCGACTTTTGAGAAAAGATTAATGGGAAAAACCGTATTTCGATATCTTGTATCAGTGCGCGGCGCTAGAGGGCGTTTTTTTAAATTTCGCCTATTTTGAAAACTTTTTTACTTTTTTGTTAATTAAAATATCGAAATGAAACACAAACATTCTTAAGGCACTTTTTTGAGGTGATTCCAGTGGCGTGATTGCTAATATCTTCCGTTTTTTCAAAAAATTACCCAACTGTATTATTTTAAATTGAAATGACAGTTGGTTATGACTTTAAAAAAATGTCCATTTTCTGCCCTTAACGACAATGGAAGTATGTCTATAGTTAATCTTAAAAATAACTGAGATATTCCTTTTTTTTTTGCTTTTATTCAAGTTGACTTTGACTCAGGTGTTGACATCAACTGTCAATAGTGACGTTTATTTATTTCTTGCTTCTATGACAACACTTAAATATTTAAATTGACTGCATTTTTAATTTTGGATTCAAAGAGGTCAAAGTTTAACTTTTTTTATTATTTTTTATCCTTAATTTAAAAATTAGTTCTTTAGTCATTATATAGTTATTAATGTTTGTGAAAATATTGAAAAAATTATTTGTTATTGGGTCTATATCTGTTAAAATCATTGAAAGTTTTCATATTTGAGTTATTTGTAGGAATACCTGAGAAGATATCGAAATACGGTTTTTGTCACTAATCTGTTTTCAAAAATCGAGCTTTTCTGTCAAAACACACTAAGTCCGGACACCCTATATATCCGAAACAAATGAAAACAGACTTTTCTGATGGGAGCAGCAGAATAAACTTTTTCTATATGGCATATAAAGTGACACTATTCAAAACTGATTAGAGTGACAAAACGTTTTACTTTATGTAAAGTTACATAAAGTATCACTTTATGTAACTAGTTATGAAATGTTCATTTCATCACTCCCTGTTTTTTATGCATTTCCGTAGAAACATATGGGCGACATCCATCATAACATGTCGTTGTCACTGTTTATACAAGGTGCTATGAAAGTAAACATTCATTCGTTACACAAAATCGAACTTTTCTTAACTGGTTACAGAATAAACTTTAAAATCAAACTCTCAACATTTATCTTACTTTTTTCTATCTATTATAGGTACTAATCAATTAATCTGTACTCCGTAAACACAACAAAAAGTAGTGGCCACCTTTTGTTGTTGTTGTTTCTTTTTAATCTTTAAAAATTGCAGTAGATATACATTAATTTGCAGTTGCAATAATTACAAGTTCGATATAGCTTAATGAATCATAACTCCAAAATAACGTCATTTAATTGTTGCGTTTGTTTGCAATTTAATGCCAAAGACATAGCTGGAAGTGTCATGTGCTATGAAATGCCAAATGACGCAAACTAGCGCTGCGCTGTGAACAATCAAAATGGCCGATAATAAAAATGCAAACATAGAGGAAAAAAGGTTATAATTCGACATTTTAAAAAATAATTACCTACTTTTTCTTATCCTTGTAAAGCTTGAAAAAAGAGTACCTTTTTAGAAATGTTATTTTCGAGTATGCTTTCCATTAGAAAAAAAGTAGTATGTCATATGTCAAAATTGACAAGTGTCAGAAATAAGTTGATCTGCTTATCTTGTTCAGTTCACAAGTATCTACAACTTTCATCTGAATATTATGTTTCTACAAAATAAATGGGCTAGATGGAAATAATGGAAAAAAATTTGGTTTTTGCTACATATCTAGTGAACCATGAACTATTTTAAAAAACAGAAAACGGTTTTCAATTGATCTTCTAAAACTGCAATTATTTCCCCATTTATAACCGACCTCCTAGCTCTGCTAGTTTCTGAGATCCTTTCGCTAAACATAAAAAAAAATTCATCCTGTGATTCATTCCTCATGATGATGGTTCTCATTCCCTGTATCTTAAAAAATAAAAGGGTTGTAAAAAACAGCCATGTTTAATTTTTAACCGCAACCATGTATCCTCAAAAATATACTACTATAGTGTCGAAAATAGGACACCCTGTACTACAGCAAAAACGGTCCTAATAAATAACCTCTGTGGCTCAGTATAAAGTAACATTCACATAACATGCAGTGCATTTGTACTGTTAATGGCAAGTGCACTGCAAGAAGTAGACAAATGACATCATTCACAATAAACTCAAAATTAAAAAATACGAATCAGGTTAGGATTTCATAAACACAAGACATAAACGTCATACTAATAATAGTAACCATCGACTAGACTTCGACTATTTGTTTCAAAAAATATAATTAGGTACAAACTTCATAAACAAATACAAAAATGCATTCTTTCAAATTTTCAAATTTTGAACAGTTAATTGACAACAAAAATACGCATCTGTCAAACGTCTGAAATGGTTCACCTTATTGGTTGGTATAGATAATCCTGATTGCTTATGGAATAGGTAATAGGAACTATACCATTGCATTAGATTTTTTCGAGATTCGAGAAAGTGCAATTTTTGTAAAAACGCCCTCTATCGAAAAGACCGAAAACTAAATGGAGCATTGTTTTGGGACTCTCTACAGGACAGGAAATTCTATTTAAAATGCCGCAAAAACAAAGTCTCTACGATTAGCCGTTTTCGAGATATTTCATTTGCTTCAAAGCAAACTTTGGACTACTCCTACCACTTTATTTGAAGAGATTGAAAAAGAAGTTAAATACGAAAATTCTTCCTAGAGAATAGGGGATCACTTTTATGAGATTTTTACTATACCTTTCCATTTAAATTTTCAGAGTTTTTGGACATTTTTCATTTTAGTGGTATCAAAACACCCCCTAGCGGTTTATTTCCAGCATTTTTCCTTGGCCACATTTACAAATACATTTTTTTTTTCATAGCCATACTATGTATAGTTTTTGAGAAACAGCAGCGTGCATGGCTTATTGGGACACCCTGTATATAACAACTTTTTATATATTTTTTTAAATTTATTTGTCTAAAACTTATGAGAATTCCTATACATTGGAGGTTTGTGGATTTGGCAAAGAAAAATCAAGTTATTTTTTAAAATAACTTAAATGTATTTGAATTTCACTGAACACCCTCCCCACTTGATAATTATGACCATTTTGTGGAAACATCTTGATAGTCACCATCAGGAACTTCATATCCTTCTATAGGAGGTGTCTCGACAGGCCCCACTGTAGTAAATGGAACCATATGAAAATCAATCTGTATTGCTTCTTGATACAACTCCTCTGATTCTTTTCTTAACTCATCTAGTGCCTTCTGTTGGTAAAACATTATCCTATCAATGGCTTGCAGATCCTCCAGTAACTGTTTCCTTTTAAAACTGGCCCATTTCTTCTCTAATATTGCCCGAGCCTCCAATATTTCCGGGGTATGAACAATACTTCTCTGTCTTTCCAGTTTTTGGTCCAGCAGAGTTAGTGGCACTTCACATTCGACGATGGGCTTTAGTTGTCTTGCGTTTTTCTCTAAACGTCTGATTTGTTTCTCTAGTTTCTTTTTTCTACGTTCTTCTCTAGCTCGAATAATTGCAGGGTCTAGTTTCTTCTTTTTCTTTAGCGGTTCCGCCCTGTAAAACATATTATGTTGGTTTTTTTGTTATAAAAACAATTCAAAAATACTTACATAAGACAAGGAGTGGGTTTGAAGAATAAAGCCTGATTGGTAGTAAATGTCCTTAATGTAGGTGCAAAAGTAGTTCCCAGAGATAACCTACAATAATAACTCCATTTTAATTCATTAGCTGTTTTTGTTATTTAATCTCACCTCTTAAATTGTTGTAAAATGTTGGTAAAACTCATGGTTTTAATTAAGTAAACCAAATCCGAGTTTGGAGTAATAAAAACATTAATATAGGTTAGGGTTTTCATAATAAGCTAAATTCTTCTTTTATCTCAATTTTTTCTTGGTATTTGTCAAATACCTTATAGTTATATACGACCAATATTGGCGTTTCAAGATAAGAGATACTCCCTCTGGTGATCAGGCATCCCAGCTGTCATTTCTCTGTTTGTTTACATTGATTTTGGTTAAGAGTTTAGCCACCGCCTACTAGACTAGAAAGCCTAGAAGGTGCTTGTCAAAAATTCCAATATGGCGGAAATAGTGGTGACAGTTTGCATTTATTTGTATTGTGGAAATTGAGTTTTTTGAGGATTAGATGAATTTTTACGGTTTAAAATCAAAACTTGAGGTTATTTGCGTAAGTTATTTTTGTTTGCTGCCGTTCATCAAGTTTTTCAAGCCACATTGTAACAGCAATTCAGGAAAAAGCCCAACCGTGTCAGTTTTTTACTTTACAAAAAACCGGATCTAACTCAATAGTGGTTGAACACTTAGAAGTGGGATGATTTTAATCCAACACTATACTCAATGGTAGGTACAAGTGCTTTCTAGTACAGTAAACTTATTACGTACTTGTTACATGCACAGGTATGTGAGGTTCATTTTAAAGCAGCCTTCATTGTGAGAGCAACAAAAATAATTTTGAATGAATGTTCTTGGTAATAACATAGGAACCATTTACCAGTTTTCCTTACCTAGTTTCAAGGATTTACAGATTTCCTTGTATTGAACAGTGTTTAAACTAGTTTGCTGTGTGTTGTACTTTCCAGGACAAATGTTCTAACCAATTGGTTTAGGCTGGACTTGATTGTGTATAAAAAAGCTCTATCTAAGCCAACAGTTGCGTTTGTTCTCTATTTTCCTACAATATTGTAGTTCAATTCTAACGTTAAGGATACACTCGGATACAGGATTAATACTTTTAAGGACAAATGTTCTAACCAATTTGTTTAGGCTGGACTTGATTGTGTATAAAAAGCTCTATCTATACATATCTGGATCAGGAATGAACCTTTCTTTGATTCTTCACTCACAACTTGTAATCAACTACACAAAATAATTTAAAAAAAAACATGTTTTTCACTGCATCTGAATAGGTTTGTGTGTAAAACGAAAACCGCTTATGCCGCCATTAAAAGTGACATTTTAGGCTTTCTAGTATAGAGGGCGGTGAAACTGTGCATGCGCAGTATCGATAATTCAATCACTCTCCAGGACATTGGCCGTATATAACTATAAGGTATTTGGTGGAAACGAAGTGAAGAAAAGAAGAGATATCTTTTCAGTTTTCAATACATAACCTTTCTTTTATTTAGGTTTTTTTGTTTTTATGGTTAAATTTTTTTATTGTTTAAAAAGGTCAATGACCTATGTGTATGTCCAAACTCTGTTTTTTTTTTGGGTAATTCGGGGCCCTCCCAAGTGTCTGTGTGCTTGTTGTGCATATTTGTGTATACCTAGTGATTTTAACTGTGTTCTGTGTTTAATTGTTGTTTCCCAGTTTCTTCAGTTTACAACAAAGATCATTGAGATAGTTGTTGAGGCACCACTCTGGAGAGAGCTAGTGTATCCTTTTTGTATTCAGTTTACAAATTTATGCTTTCAGTAGCGGTAAGACTGTTGCACAAACATCTCAAACAACTTATTAGGATTCTTATTAAATTAGTAATTATTTGTATGAAATGGACAGCAAAATGATTGGAGTTGTAGGGGAATATAAATTAAACACATTAGAAGCAAGTGAGTTTAGTGGGAGGTTTTGTGACATGTTAAAAAACAGATTATTCCATTCATATCTATGGATTTAGGTAAAGATAGAGATAGAAACTAATATTGAGGCCTAGTATGCACTGAGGTTTATACCATCTGGAATTCTAGATGGTGTATTTGCATAAAGTGGGTTGCTGGTTGCTGAGAGTCTCTGTAATGGTCTGTAAGTGCCTTCGCCTATGTGGTCCATTTACTCGTATATTTACTAGTGAGATAAATTAGTAAATATAGATTAAAACACATAAAAGAAATGTAAATACATACAGTTGGGTCTTTGATTTGCATTGATGTAGCCAGGAGTAGTTTGCCATGTTTTTTAGTGTACAGGGTGGACAAATTTCAGTGTTTCTATAGGAGACCTCAAAAACTAGAAGAGAAAGAAAGAAAAACTGATATCCTATTATAAAAAACTTATTTAATTTTATACTTACTATTACCTATTCTATTTAATTTTGTTATTTTTGATTGATGCCAAATGTAACTTTACTTTAACCGAGGGGCACACCACTGAGTAGATTTTTGTACACCAATTCCTAATATGCCAGTAATGCCCACTAATTTCTTGTAATGCCCAGTTTTTCCTAATAATTCCCGTTAACTAACCTAACCTAGCCTAACAATACCCACTAAATTCCCTGAATTACCACAACTGGAGAGCCTAACAAACCTTTTTTAATAAAAAAAAGTAATTGCAACGATTGGAAGTAGATATCAACTGCAGCTTATTTTAAATGGAACACCCTGTATTTTTTTTTATTCTACGTCAAATTCTAGACATATTTCATGTTTCATGTATTAATCTCATATACCTATCTGTATCCATTTCCAAGATATTTACTATTTAATGTGAAATTTGATATTTTTGGTCTCCAAAACATTTTTAATGTAGTAAGGATATCAGGAAAGGTTTTCTTCTTGGTTTTTATGTTTTGTCATATTAAACAAGGTTTGTTCTAGAAGTGTGTGCAGAAAAACGTCAAAATATATAATACAGTGTGGTCAAAATATCAGTTCTAAAAAAGGACAGATAGTCAAGTTTTTCAAACAAAACACTCCTTATTCTTATAATTCTGTCTGATTCTCTGTTCAAAATTAAAGGAAGTTTGTATTACGCCATTTATTTAAAAAAATCATTTTTTAAATTGATACATTGAACCACCCTGAAACTGTCAAAATAACCAAATTAATAAAGGTTAAAGTAGTTCTTCTTAAATTCAGTCAAAACTGTCTTTATTGTTACACACAACACTTTGTATGGACACAAGCTTTTATATGTCAATGGATAGGAAATAAAATGGGCTTTCAAAAAATATGGCCGCCTGTGTTGATAGGTTGCTTCATTTGGCGACCAGAGGCTCAGCCAGAAGGCTCCAAAGCTAACTAAATGTTTTCTTTGACTGTTACCACTCTAATTTCTTATATCTACGGATTTTTTTTAAATCGAGCAAGTACGGCCCTTATATTTGGCACAAACCTAGCACAATGATTGCCATATCTAGGGTAGTAGCAAAACTGTAGAAATACAATTATTAAGGTCGATTTTCGTTTGTACTAACTGGACAACATAACGCAAAGCCCCCTAGGATAGTGGCGGTGTTTCAGGCAAATTTGACCCTTGCGAAAATAGTCATTTGCAAAAACAGTTTTTCAAAAAATTTACAAGCATTGCGTCGTGGTTTTCCTAATTTTGTAAGGTCAAATTAGCCTTTAACCAGTCAAAAAATGTTTGTGGTGCACCCTGTCACTAAACCGTAAATAACACGTGTATTTGTAGCACTTTCTCTATCTATACTTTTAGTGGTACCGTTTGCTCGCTAGAGGGCGTCAACATTGACCATTTTTTTTGGGATATTCTTTTGTTTAATCTTCAAAAACTCGCTTATTTGCACTATTTTTAGTAGAGTTTTATACATCAGTGGACAACCAACGAAATGAGATTTCTAAAAATACCCAATTTAGGTTAATAGGTTAATTGGTTTGGCCACTAGGGGGCGTCAAATTTGACTCATTTTTTCATGACTTTTTTGGTGCATCCTCTTGTTTAATCCGTCGATTATTTGCACTATTTTTGGTAGAGTTTTATACGTCAATAGACAGCCAATGAAATGAGCTTTCTAGAAATATCTCTACTTGGGTTAGTAGGTTGAACGGTTTGGCCACTAGAGGGCGGTAAAGTTGACTCATTTTTTTATGACTTTTTTGGTGCATTTTTTCTTTCAATCGTCATTAACTAGCTTATTTGCTACACTTTGTATAAGTTTTTATCTGTCATTAGATAACCAATGAAATGAGCTTTTTATTGACGTATAAAAGTTGATTGATTAGTGGCACGGTTGCGCCGCTAGAGAAAGTCAAAATTCAAAATTTTTCCTTGTTTTCCAATGGATTTCATTGAAATTACCAAACTTTATTTATGTTTATATTTGTATGGTAGATGTATAGAAAACATTATTTATGATATTTTTTTATAATACATATAATTTAGACTTTCTGAATTTTATTAATAATAGTTTCCATAATACTAATGTAATGCCCAGTAATGCCTACTTATTCTTAGTAATGTTGCCAATTCCGAAGTAATGCCTACTAATTCCTACAGTTTGTACACTATAATGCCCAGTGGTTTACCTACCCCTCAACTTTGTCAAGATCCTTTTTTTAGATTCCAGTGGCATAGATAATTTTTTTTTTGGTATTACCTACATAAAGTTTTATTTTTTAAAATGGACGGTATCACTTTTTTGCACCATAAAACACAATTTTTTTCTCTATAAAATGAGCTATTACAAGTTGTATTTCTGAGGACTAAACCCTTCAATATTCAATAGGGAACTTAAGGATTTTTATTAATAACATTATTAGTAAATATTGAGGTTTATTAATATTGTGAAGCACTTTAGACAGAGACTTTACCCACCAACAAAAACTTCTTTACTCCTTAACTTTTGACAAATACTTTCCATGTTATGTTTCCATTTTGTTCTTCTGCAAAAGTGTTTTACCAAAACATTAATGCACAGGGCATAAAATAAATAAAACTACTTACTTTGTTCATACATTTCATAATACCTATACTTAGTATAGAGTTGCGAATAGCTGTGACATCAAGATTGGCAATGTCCTTAATAGCCTTTGGTCTACCTGAACCCGAGCCTGAACCTTTCCTTGGTGAACTTAACGGAATGCCTTGCTTTACTTTCTGGGATAGATAGATAGATATATTCATTTTTGTTCAGTTCAGTACAAACTAGGTACTAAAAACCCTTGCAAAGGGTGTGGAACAATGTCAAAAAAGAAAGACAACAGAAACAAAAACGACAACAAAGACAATGATGCAGTAATTCAAACTTGGTCTAAAGAAATAGACTTAGCGCTATAAAAAAATTCCTTAAGGCTATAAAACGCTTTTTCAGCTAAATAAAGAATAAAGCTTTAGCCATCTTCTTAATTTAATTCTTGGTAGTGTTCTCACCCTTGTGGAAAACGAATTGTAGATCTTCTTACACAAGTACTCAACGTTTTGTTGCAGATAGGTGAGGTTATACCTGGTCTGAAGTAACAGGTTATGGTTTCTTGTTGGGTACTCGTGCACTGCAAAAGTTGAGCAAAAAGAGCCGAATTATCAATAATAAACATAAAACAATGATAAATGTACAAGCTTGTGACAGTAAGTAACGTATACTCAGCAAAACACTCCCTACATGAGTCAATACTGTAGAAACACTAAATCCAAATGCTAGGGTTCAGGCTATTTGCTAAAAATATTGTGGATAAACAAAAAACTCTAATGTAATAATTTTTGTTTTACTCTCTCTCACAGCTGCCAAAGGGATAAAAGAACCTCTGAAATCTTGTTCACGTTCAAAAGAGGATATTAAAGCAGGCACAAGCTGCTGGCTTTGTTTATCTAAAGCCATGTTCATTAACATAACCACAAACCATAACACTCTTAAACACCACAATAATAAGTACTTAATATTATTTTGTACACAGACACAAACTAATTAAACTATTAACTACTGCAATAAATAACATATAAGTTGTTAAAAACAGTTGGCTTTCTAGTTCCTCCCTTCCTTCGTGAACCCCCCAACTAACAGGGGGGAAGCCCAACAAAAACAGCAAAACTGTCAACTGGCAATTCACGTTCTGTGGAGCGAGCAGAGCTTTTTTAACGTCACAATGACGTAATTTGACAGTTGATCAAATTACAGTTTTGCTAAATTACGTCATCGTGACGTCAAAAACGCTCTGCTCGCTCCATGGAGCTTGAAAACGAATCCGGCCATAGTCGAGATCGGAAAGGTCCTTCGAGCAAAAAGAACAAGTATCAGGAGGTAGCAAATACCCCGTTTCTGCATTAAGCGACCGAGACGAAAGTCGCAATCTTTGTCCCTCACATTCGCCTACTGCGCAATTGAATGAAACTTCCGAAGTTAGTCGTAAAATAGTTTTGTTTATATTTGGTGGTATGTGAAGTTATAGCTAAAAACCCCAAGATTTGTTGTTTTTGTTTGTTTTGCTTTTCGGTCCGTTAAAGGTTAATTTTTGCAAACTTACATTAGTTGAATTATTATTGACGAGTGGATTGGTGAATAGAGGGTAACAGCAGATTGATTATCGTCACTGATTTTCTGACAGTTTACGGCCGCCATACTGAACGATTTTTGTCCCACTCCTTGATTGCTATTGCTCCTTCCTGTTATATTTTTTTATTCATTGGAAAGGTCACGTTTGTAATAGAATCGGGCCTCAGTAAGCGCGTGCAAGAAAGAGAGCGCAATAGGCCGCAACTAATCGCTAAACAATACGAATGCATTTTGAAAACGTCAAATTTACTGATGACGTGCAAGGGTCCCTTTAGTGCCGACCATTCTATTTATGTATTAAGCGCAAAAAGTATGAATTGCTGAAAATGACGTTTGCCAGGAGAACCCTGGACATAGGAGGTTTACATGGGAAATCAGTTTTTATTTTTTTGCGCCTGTACGGTTTATTTAATGGAAAAACGCTTTAGATAAAAGTTGTAGAGCACATTTTCGGCTATCAACTTATTTTTTCAATGCCGTAGGTTTGACTATTGCAAAACATAAATAAAACCTTTATGTATACCAGTACACTTTGTTCTTGTAAACCAAAACTTCATATTTGCACGAATTTGCAGGTTATCACATACCTATACCTAGGTCAGGGATTGCGACACTGGCCTAGAAATCAAGTCACTGATTGTTAAATTAAATATATTCACGCTAACTTTACAAAAACTTAATTACCCAAGATTATTTTTACCTTATCAACTATTCATAATATTACAGGGTCCGATCGATAGTGCCCTTTCGACGTCCTACAGGTCGGGCATTGCCGTTGCCCTTCTCAGTTCAAGCAACTCACAACTGTAGGCTGGCCCTTCAAAAATGACTTCTTCATTCTTCACTGGGGTGGGGGTAGTAGCTTCAGGGGTTGCCTCAGGTCTGACTACTGATCTGAGTACGGAACATAGTATAATAACTATGTTGAAATAGAACTAGAATTAAGTTGTTAGGTTAGTATTATTAATTTAAGGTGATACACAAATATCAAATTAATACAACTTTGAATTTAGTACGGAGAAATATTATTTGCCATAACCCTGTAAAGTCCTTTAATTAAGGCTTTGTGATAATTTGTACTTAGAATGATTGTTTCTCTCCTAATATAATTTTGTGTTAGTAAGTACTTTTACTAAGTTTAGCTTATTTCTAGGTTGAATGAGCTGAACCATTTTAGAATTGTCGATATTAAACAGGAACCTGTTGAGATTAAGACTGAAATTGGAAGCTACAATAACACCTATGAAGAACTTGGGGCTTCTTTTTCACCGTCCCAGAAGTTGGATGAGCTGAGCCAACAGGGTGAGGGTTATCACAGAAATCAGGCGTTATCAGATTCTAAACCTGTTAAAACCAAGTTAAGATTGTGTAATGAAGCAAGGGATGAATTAGGTAACAGTAATGATTATAGTAGTGCGTTGAAAAACCTTCATCAATGCGTAGAGTGTAGACAATGTTTTGCAAATAGAACTACACTGACAATTCATTTGAAAACTCACACCGGTGAAAGGCGTTACAAATGCGAAGAATGTGCAAAATATTTTTCTTCTTCATCTTGCTTGCAGAGACATATTCGAGGTCATAGCGGGGAAAAACCTCACAAATGTAAGGAATGTGGAAAAGGTTTTGCAAGAGAAAGTTACTTGATTCTTCATTTGCGAACCCACACGGGCGAAAAACCATTTCAATGTAAGGAGTGTGCTAAATGTTTTTCAAATTCAAGCATATTGCGGTGTCATTTAAGAAGTCACACTGGAGAAAAACCTTACAAATGCATTGAGTGTGGAAAGTGTTTTGTGCATCGAAGTCACTTAACTACTCATTTGCGAATTCACACCGGTGAAAGTCCTTACAAATGCGCGGAATGTGGATTATGCTTAAAAGATTCGTCTAACTATGCGAGGCACATACGAAATCACAATGCTGACAAACCTCACAAATGCAATGATTGTGAAAAAAGTTTTACAAGAGGAAGTCAGTTGACTATGCATTTGCAAAGTCATACTGGTGAAAAACCATTTAAATGTACGGAGTGTGATAAATGTTTTTCGTATAAAAGTAGCTTGAACAAACATTTACGTACTCACACTCGTGAGTAACAATATCATCATCATAAACAATTATTCCACAAAAATGTTTGTAGTTATGTTGATTTGAAGCTGAAACAATTTTTTTTTAGTAGTATAAGAGAATAATGTGTTTTTCTATGGTTTTACTATCTGATATATTTAACTATTTTTGTTCAAATTGGTATCTAGTCTATAATGACTTGTTTGAATTATGCTCTAACCGGGTCTATGATACCTTACCATAATCATTATAATCAAGCTAGTAAACCAACAAACCGCTCACATCAATTGAATATAGTGCAATTCATCGACTTTTATAAATAAATAACCTCACTCTCTGGTAAGACCTTCACAGTTGCCTTGCAAAACCATCTTTCATAGATTTTTTTAGATTAGCGTCTTCTGGGTTTATTTCATGATTATATCTTTCCGTATATCATGCTCGCTCGTTTAATGGTCCAAAGATCCGCGTTACTACTCTTCTTTCAAATACCTTCACTTATTCTTTGAGTTGTCTGTCATGATCCATGTCTCGCAACCTTAATGTTGTCCCAATTATGGTTTTGTGTTCCCTGAATTTTTTTCTTTCTGAAGCGGAATTTATAATGCAGAGCAAAGCTGATATTCGATTATTTTTATCTATGACTCTTTAGATCTTTTTTTGTTAAGTTCAACACTCAATTGTCTAAACTTTGGACAGTCTCAATGTTATCTGAACTCTGATGAATTTCTCCTGTTATTGAGTTAGTTAGTATACTTGCGTTTTGTGTATTTGCAAATCTGATGCTTCTGGCTACCCTTTGCAGTTTTGTGTATGTTTCTGTCACGCCCATCATTCTGCGAGATATAATTTTCATATAGTTTTTCGTAAGGAGCCAGTTGTGTGGTTTAAAATGCTACAGTTGACGTAAAACTGCAAGAGACAACAAATAAATTCTAAATAAATAGAAGAGTCTGGCAGGGGGATAGTATTTCGCCGGAACTGTTTACAAACTTGTGAGTCTATGTTTAAATCTGTAAATTTGGAAGATCTAGGGTTAAGTATAAACGGTGAAAGCTTAACAAATTTTTTTTACAGATGACATAGTATTAATATCAGATCGTCTCGATCATGTTATGATAGGCTCTGCTTCGCATAATAAGACTAAAAATTAAAACCCAACTAATGACTAACCTTATCCTCGGCGAAGGAGTATACTTAGATGGAATCCAAGTAGAAGAAACTACTCCATACAAGTATCTTGGCCATGACAGCCGTACAAGCAGAGATGATGAAACTTAATTACGTACGTAAATTGCTTAGGGGGGGTAGGATTGACTTGAGAAACTTAAGGCACCTATTAAAGTCCGGCTTTTTAATTTGTCTAAGGAGAAACTTTTTCAACCAATGTGTTCAGTCTGTCCTTTTGACATTAACCAAAAAGGCGGTACAAAAAAATCAAAAGTGGCACAAAGCGCGCAATGGATAATGGCTGGGACTGACCCTCAAAGAACACATCACATACGCTGAGCTACGTAGAACAACTGAAGTGATTGAATTGAATTGGGCGGGACACATTGCGAGAATGACAACAGATGGACCAAGAGGATTATGGGTTGAAGGCCCAGTTAGGACGCATACAGAAGCAGGGGATAACCACCGACTAGATCGTCCAATGATAATAAACGTATTCATACCAATTGGATAAATGAGAAAATAAGAGAATGTGGAAGCATTCAAGGGGCTTATGTCCAGCAGTGGATGTGGAATATGGGTCGGTTGATAATGATGAAGTGTTTTAAAAATAACCATTTTTCAAGAAAATAAAGAAAATGTATTTATTTTTTTAATAGAAAAGATAAATTTTTGAAGGGATGTCAAGTGTTTTCCATTATAGTTAGTTTTAGTAGGGTTGTATGTAGTCATTAAGTATATTAATAGTATTACTTGATAAACTTTAAAGGAGGTGAAAAAAGAGTGGTATGTGGAAGTAGAAGGTGGGATAAAAGTTGTGTTTTTGTTTTTGGTTGTTGATTGTCAAGAGAGACTTTTAATGAGAGCTGAAAAGTCAATTTTCTAAAGGATCAGGAGATGTTAGAACGCTATTTCCTTCCGGATCCGGAGTTACTGGGGGTAATATCAAGTGCTACCAGCAACTGTACCAAATTTGTTGCACGTTGTCTAGTGAAGCCGACTTTGATAGAGGGTCGGTTCCAGAAGTGGTTAATTAACTTGGCATTCCCTTCTTTATTTGCTGCATCAGAATGAATGGTCAGGGTGAATCTTATGCCATTTATGATGGTATTATCATGCAAGTTGAGGATGAAATGGATTTGGGTGAAACTTATCTTCAACTTCATGGTAATAATAATCATGACTGAAGGTCACCTCTTTTGTCAAATTCAACAAAAAATGTCCTACTGATGTAGTTTCTACAATTCCGGCCGAAACATTAAGCTTCTGAAGATGTTGTATGCGTGCTAAACAAAATATCTGTTTGACTACAACTTTCCTCTATATGACTTAATAGCTTATGTAACACCATGCACGGCTTGTTGGGACACCTTGTATCTATTTGAACCATTTTTATCGAGAGTTTTGCAGATATTGAAAACGATGAATATAAACAAGTTTTTAGCTTAGCATTATTAATAATTAAAGATTTCACAAAAATAAATAATAATTTGATACAACTTAATTTAATCTTCTTTTTTCTTATTCTTTACCCAGCTATCGTAGTCCACAGCTGGACATAAGCCTCCCCTTGACATTTCCACCGTTTACGATCCCGAGCCACACTCATCCACTGACTTTCGATATTTTTTATGTCATCTCCATCTTGTGGGAGGTCTTCCTGCACTTCGTTTGACATTTCGCGGTCGCCAATTAAACACTTTACGCTTTAAACAGACCGGAATATCGCTCTTGAATACTCGGTTCAGTTTACCATAGGCTGCCCATCCAAGCCCCACTCGTCTTTGTAGCTCCTGCGTTTGGTTGTCTCTGTGTATTTTTATGTCATGGCCTAGATATCTATATTCTCTTACTTCGTCGATGTTGTGACTTCCCAATGTAAGAGTTTCTCCGAGAACTAGGTTGGTCATTATCTTTGTCTTTTGTGTGTATTTGTAGTCCTACGTTAGTGGTGGCATTTGCTAGTTCTGTCAGCATTTCTTGGACTTCTTGTATATCGTCAGCGATCAGCACGATGTCGTCGGCAAAACGCAAGTTGTTTAATCTCTTACCGTCGATGTTTATGCCTCTTTGTTCCCATTCCAGCTGTTTGGACGCGTATTCGAGGACGGTAATAAAAAGTTTGGGTGACATCGTGTTTCCTTGCCTAATTCCTCTTTCGAGTGGAAATTTAATTGTGTTTTTGTGTAATCTCACGCATGCTGTTGTATTTTTTATGTATATTGTGTATTAGTCTAGTATATCTGTAGTCAATGCGGTATTGACTAAGAGCTTTGAGAATTGCGTCTGGTTCTATAGTGTCAAATCCTTTCAGAAAGTCCACGAAGATCAGAACCAACGGTCTATTATACTCCACTGTTCTTTCGATAAGGGTTTTTAAGACCAATAGATGATCTGTAGTTCCAAATCCTGCGCGAAATCCTGCCTGTTCCACTGATTGGTAAAAATCAAGCTTTTTTTCTAGTCTGTTGTGGTTATTATTTTTGTGAAAAGGTTGTATAAGTGAGATAGTAAGCTGATGGGACGATAGTTGGCTATATCTGTAGGATCTCCTTTTTTATGAAGCAGTAGGTATCATCAAAACGTTGTTCTAATCCCCTGGTATGGTGGTTTTTGTTAGGCAAAGGTTAAAAAGTTCTTTGATTTTATTATCCCATTTTAATTGCTTCTATCGTTATAGAATCTGTTCCTGCTGATCTATTGTTCTTCATTTCTGTTAGTGCTTTTTGAATCTCCTCACCGTCAACTTCGGGAATTTCTTCGGAACCTTGATTTTGGACCCCATATTTTTGGGTTGTTTCTTTAGGATCGGCATGAATGTCTGCCGTGCCCTTATACAGTTCTCTGTAAAATTCCTCTACTATTTGTAGTCACTCGGATCTGTTAGATTTTATGTTTCCTTCACTATTTTTCAGTTTTGTAATTTTGGTTTTTACTAATAGCTAATTTTCTCTAAAGAACCTTCAGGCTTTTGTTTTCTTGTATGGTTTGCTGGATTTGTTGCGTATTGTAGTGTCTTATATCTTTCCTGATATTCCTAGAAATTTCTTTATTTATCTTCCTTAGTTCTGGTAAGCTCATATTGTCTTCCAGCATTTTTTTTCGATGTTCGAGCAGTCCTTTAGTGTGTAAAGTGATCTTGCTTACGCTAGCTTGTTTTGGACAGTATTTGTCTTAATTTAATACAGATGAATAATATTTTCCTTATCCCTCTATATTTTCTTTAATGAAGGTTTTGTTGTAATTTGTAGTTAGATTAAAAAACCAAATTTAAAATTTAAAAAACCATTTAAATTTTAACGAAGCCAAAATTAATATTAAAACTGTGTTGGATTGTTTATTAAATTATCTAAAAGATTCCGATTTAGTCTTTGTAGTAGCTCTTGCGGGAAGTAAGATTCCTGTATAGAGAATCAAATTTTGGACACATTGTATAAATTATTCGCGTCTAGGATACTTTACACTGATAAAACAATTTTAGGCATAAAAAATGTCCGAAACAACTAAGTCTATCCTATCTAATATTCAAGTAAATTACAACTTACTTTAATGTATAGGTAGCATTTTGTTTACCATATAATTGAATAGTATTAATCTTATATTTGCTTGATAAATAAATAGTTCAAGTTTTTGGTTGTCCAAGATCTGTTCTGATCTATCAAACACACTTGTAGAGGCCAAGCCAATCAGTAACGCTGATCAACTCGATACTTACTGCAATTTGGAATATATTCTATAAAAAGTATGTACAAAAGGACATTTTTAAGTTATAAGAGAAAAGTAAGACAGTCGTTAACTAGCTAATAGATTAATTCGCTGAAAAAAATTTGTTAAGCCGGCTCAAATACTGTCAGTTGACAAATAACCTATTTTAACAAAATGTCTTTAACCTCACAAATGTTGAGAGGTTTGGCTACATTGCTTATCGACGTGCACGCATAGTTATGTGGCGGATCCTTTAGTATTAGAAATTAGAATTAGGTTTTTAGAGTAGCCTTGTTAATTTTAGATTTACAAAAATTGTATGTGCAAATAATAAATAATATATGTATAACATTGAAACACTAAAAGATAACTTCATAATCCAGAACCTTATATAATTCTTTTAATTAGGATTTGGTTAGAATTGTTCCCCTCATCACATCATTTTTTGAACAATAACTTTTACTAACTATGGTTTATTTCTAGGTTAAATAACACCCATTTGTGGTTCCAGCAGTCAACAGTCAGCGAAGACTCCAGTTGAACCAACTGAAGCCTTGTTTGATAGTAATCGGTGTCCTATCGCTCCTCTAGTCTTTGCGATCAATAATGACGATTCTGAGTTGAAGCTTAACAGTTTTAAAAAATGTGGACGTATGGTCACTGTGCATGGGAAGAATCATATTTACAGAGGTGGAATAATAATGAATGGTTTCTCCTGAAGAAGCCAAACCTCTAGTAGATCCCCCAATACAAGTTTTATTGCTATCTGGGCACTCTTAGAACCCTGATTGTATCTTCGACCACCAGCTTAAGAAGTCAATGTTTACCCAAGTCAATCAACGTGTGATCTGTGTAATTTTGTTATAAAATATCAATAAAGAAACAACTTAATAACCAGCGTCGTAAATGTTATTTCTCAAAAATGTTTTTAATGGACAACGCACTTGTTCACAAAACTTTTTGACTATGGTGATTGCCGAAAGCGAACTATTTATTTCAAGAATCTGAATAGTCACACTGGTGTCACACAATGCAGTAAATAATGTTAATCAATACTTATTCAAGCAACCTACCAATGAAAAAAATGGTATACTACTATTGCGTAGTATGATTTGACCTTTGCTTATTTTTTGTCAGTTTAGTCCAATGTTGACGATTACCAAGTTATAAATTGCAATCTATCATAAAACCCTAATTTTCAATATTTTCCTTTCCCACTGGAACACAAGATATAATAGCTTTGGAAATTACTATTTTATGTTTCTGTTCATTAAATCAATCTTTGCCTTGAACTGATTACATCAATAGATGTTAAATTTATTCTAATTTTGAGAGTATTTACTAACAAATACAATTTTACTAAGTCGTTTGTAGGTTGCTTTTAATTTCAATTCTATTAACTGTGTTTTTTTTGTAGGTTGAGAAAGCTGAACAAGTTTGGTGATAACACTTGTGTTAACATTAAAGAAGAACTTTATGATACTGACAACAAATTCGAAAAGTACGACGC
The DNA here is from genome assembly GCA_018691245.2 of Ips nitidus. Lineage (NCBI taxonomy): Eukaryota > Metazoa > Arthropoda > Insecta > Coleoptera > Curculionidae > Ips > Ips nitidus. The sequence continues at coordinate 6,626,249 of CM042794.1, forward strand.
CGATGATATACCTGAATTCAAGTTTAACGAACATATTATGAGGTCACAGGATTTCGATGAGCCGGAAGCATACAGAATGGTTCATCACGAAAATGCTACTAATTTCATATCAGGCGCAAATTCTTTTATTATGTCTAATGAAAAACAAGCTGAATTACTCGGGGATACGGATCAATTAGCAAACCCGTTTGGTGAATTATCTAAGGGCAGTTTTGAAAGTCCAACTCCTAAAAAAACGTATCAATGTAAATGTGGAAAAAGTTTTGCATTGAAAGAATATCTGAGTACCCATTTATTAAGAGTTCACCCTCGTGAAAAACTGCATAAATGCCGAGAATGTGGTAAATCATTTTCAACCAAAACTGCCTTAACTGTGCATAGGCGATCTCACACCGGCGAAAAACCTTACAAATGTACTGAGTGTGAAAAATGCTTTTCGCAAAGTAGTCAACTGAGTAAACATTTAAGAACTCATACTAGTGTAAAAATTTACAAGTGTGAAGAATGTGATAAATGTTTTGCGCAAAAATGGGTTTTAAATCGCCACTTGGTGGTACATTCTCGTGAAGAACGTTATAAATGTGTATATGATGATGAATGTGGGAAATGTTTTTCAAGCAGGTATTACTTAAGGCTTCATTTACAAACTCATCATCATTAATCATTATTTCATTGTAAAGATCATGGATACATATATGTATATGATTGAGAAGCTCTTCTGTCCTCCATTCTTCTGGTGGTTCTGGTAAGGAATTTGTCATTGTTAACTCTTCTGTCACATTCTATTAACACTTGAGAGTTGAGAATCCCGTTCCGTGCTTTCAAGAATTAAAGCCCAGATCTTCTTCACCGTCTTCAAGGAGTACATGTAGTACTTCGTTTTCTACTCCTTTTGTAGCCTGGTCAGACGGCGGTGATCTTTAGTGGATGCCGGGGTAATCGCCTCCGATTTTCCAGCCATAGAGATAGATCGGTCAAACACAGACATTTTGCAATGACGAACGGGATCTTCATATTGTTACAAAGGCCACATAACCAGATCAAGCTTTCCTGAAATTTAGGGAAAAAGTGCACAACTTGGCAACATTGCATCCCAGGGGTGTCCCAAACTTACCCCCCTAATACCTCTTAACCTTCTAGGCCTTAAATAAAGGAGTTACCCATTGGACCCCATGTAACATGCAAATGCATGAAACATCTACTTATGGACACGTCCCGGTATCATTAAGGAAATGTTAGCTCGAAAGTTCGCGACATGATAAACATTTAGTGGCTGTTTAAGAAGGACTACTATGCCGTAGTGTACAGTTTAGAATTTGAAGCCGCAAAGAACATCGCCTACAAAAAGGAAAAAGTGCGGCAAGTAAAATTTTCGGATAACCAAGACCAAGAAAAGCTGTATAAAATTCTACAAAAAAAGCGACAATAACAGAAGAAGTCACTCTACATCTAGAGAAGATATAAAATGTTACAACTGTGGACGTAAAGGATATTACAGCAGGAATTGCAGACAGTGGTCTCGTTCACTGAATCTGCAGTACCTACGAAACCAGGACCAGGAAAACTTGAGGTTGTCGGAGTAAGGGGGCGACCCCTGGCAAGTAACTCTTCAGCCTCCAAATTAAGGATTTCTATGGTTAAAAGGTGTAATGCTAGTCTAATCTATCTATCTATCTATTTACTATTGACACTCGAGCAACAAGATCTATTGTAAAGTTTGACTGGGTAACATCTATGCCGATGGAGACATTATTAAGGCACTTTTCTACGTAGATTACGATTATGTTAATATTACTTTTATAGATTCACTATTTCTTGAGTTCCTTCCTTCCTTAATCCCCTATCTAACTAGGGAAATATGGCTTCTGCTCCCTTTATGGAGCATTTTGCAAAAATTTCTTAAGTTATGAACTTAACTTCTCCTTTTTGAAATACGAGTCATATATTTTATTTTTACCCCGTGAGAGAGATTTTTTTTGTCCTTTAAAATTACCTATACCATGTATGGTTTCGGATAAATTTTCCCACCAAGATCACCGGATTAAACACCTATGGATTTTTGTATGGGGTTATTTGAAACACAATTTATAAAAACATACAAACAATAGTTAAGACGAGTGACTTAACAACCTTTTAGGTTGCTGAAATTCAATATTAAATATTCATATAAATAACGCAATTCGAACTTCGAAGTGTTTCTAAAATATAAAATATGTCACTTATGCAATAATAATAATGGGGGAACGTTTGAACACTTGTTAGAATAAATTTTTAAATCTTTTCTTTTATTTAATCTTGATAAGAGAATATTATTACTTCATTATTATGACATATTCACCGAAAAAAAGTTTTTAAAAATTATTACGCAAAATTTATATTTTAATGGAAAAAAATCTTCTGATTTAGAGGAAACATAATGTCCTGAAGGCCGAAACAGCCCGAGGGACAGGTGTCGGCCCCCCGGCGGGACATTATCTCCCCCTAACGCCTGTGGTGCATACAATGTTTTATGTTTCACCTAATTCAACAATTATTTACTGTTTCTGGTATTGAAAAGTAAGGTATACCTTTACCGGTATGTTGTTTACTGTTTATTTTACCTGAATGATGTGACTTTGAGTAGTAGTCCTGTCAGTGAAAATGGCAAAAGTTGGACGAAATTTTAGAAAATAAAAAAGAAAATGCAGCAGAACCTAACGAAAGTTTATTACCTCAACAGTTAAGAGCATCCTAAGGTAGGGAATACGTAGTTTTTATGGCATGGAAGAATAAAAAAACCATTGCTAATATTAAAAAAGGTTTCAGGGCGTTATAAGCGGGCGTTGTGATAAAAAATTGAAGTTGTACAGAACTCAAAAAATGGTGAATCTAAAAGTAATATTAACTTAATCGTAATCTACGTAAAAAAGTGCCTTAATAATGTAAAAGCTATTTTCACAAAACTCTCAAAAATTCAAAATTTGACGATTACAAGAAAACAAAACCCAGTAGCAAAATTCTATTGCGGCATCGAAATCCCTTTTTGATTTTTAAATTTCTTAATGGTTCTGGTAGTTTCCTTATAAAAACAAGCAAATTAGGCCACCCTGTACACGGCGAAATAGTTGTCCAGATTTCTATTGGCAGTTTCAAACATGAGGCCAAAGTCCTTGTAGCTGATATTGTCGACGCATTTATTTTGGGACTAGACCTAATGGACGAACTGGACGTGAAAATTGACTTTAAGAACAAACTTTTAAGGATTGGAAATGAAGAAATAGTTTTTTCGGCTAAAGAAACACCGATGGGACGACGTGATCAGATTAAACTGATTTTGGACCAAGATACAGATATTCCAGCAAATTCAGAAATTATTGTAAAAGCCCACTTGGAAAGGGAGACAGAGTTGTGATTGGTCATCGTAGAACCACTTGAACACGAAATGGAGGATCTCTTAACAACAAGATGCTTAGTGGATTCGACCGATGCTTCACATACTATGCCAAGAGGAAAGTTAGTTACCCATTGCCGCGCACCAATGACACATTAAACACCCTGGCTGGTTCAAGATGGTTCTCCACCTTGGACCTGAAGAGCGGCTATTGGCAAGTCGAAGTTCACTAGGACGATAAAGAAAAGACAGCATTTACCACCGGAAGCGGCTTATACCCATCATAATGGAGCTCGTTTTACGTGGACTTACGTGGGAGACGTGCTTAATTTACCTGAATGATATAATGGTCATGGGAAAGGACTTTGACGATCATATGAGGAATTATCTCAAGGCCCAGGAATGCCCATATACAATTAAACCCAAAAAAATGCTCACTCATTCTTCCCAGAAAAAGTCCACTTCGTCGGAGATGTTGTTTCTTCAAATGGTTTGTCGACCGAACGAAAATTGAATCTGTTAAAAATTGGCTTATAATCAGAACTAAAGGAGATGTCAGAGGATTTCTTGGATAGTGTAGCTATTACCGAATATTTGTAAAGGACAGATTGCGAAACCTCTTCATCGACTGACAAAGAAAAACAACAAATTTTTCTGGACGCCGGATTGTCAGCGAGCTTTCACAGAATTGAAGAAGCATCTATTCTGGTGCAGAGTAAGCACCTATTCTGGCTTATCCATCACAAGAAGGAACGTTTGTCTTGGACGCTGATGCTTCTTAGGGCATAGGAGCCGTGCTTTCTCAGATCCAAAATGATTAAGTGGTCATTTACTTTTACAGTAAATCGTTAGAAAAGTCTACGTACGTAGAGAAAACTACTGTTTCACTCGTAAAGGACTTTTGGCTTTTGGTTATGAAAGCTGTAGAACATTACCACACCTAATTATATGGAAGAAAATTCTTCATCCGATCGGACTATGCGGCACTACAATGGTTGCTAAATTTCAAGAACCCAGAAGGAAAATTGGCACGCTGGTTAGAAAAACTTCAGGCTTACGATTTTGACTTGAGACACCGGAAAGAGCGATCCCATGTCAATGCTGATATTTTCTCAATAAGACCATGTTTCGAAGAACATTGCAAGTTTTGCTAACGGCAGGAGACCAAGAATCAGACTGAGTGTATTAACCAGATCCGGAAAGTGACAAATAAGGAGGCTACAGTAACATCAGTAGTGGAGAACGGTGTCGGTAGGGAGCAAATAATAGAAGCACAGCGTTTAGACCCTGATCTAAGGATAATCAGAGAATGGTTGGAGAAAGATTCAAAACCAGAATGGCTGGAATAAGTTGATACCACTATTCCTCTTGGCTTACCGGAGTAATACATATGTAAGTGTGGAATTTTTACGTTGTCTAGGGTGGATAATAAACGCCCGATTGATTGATATTAACCAGAATTTTAATGAAACAACTTTAAGAACTAATTGCTTAATAATTTTAACAAAAACAGACCGTCTGCCTATCAAAAATACGTTTTAACGTCTACCGTCTTTCGTCTCTCGTCTAGTAGATTCGCGTTTTTTCAGCATTCGTCTTTCTCTCTATTCGCGGTCAACTGTCTACCATTACTACATCTGTCAGCCGGCTTACTATGGAGGTATTAAGCATCACCTCGCTTCTAATAACTCTCATAAAAACACTAAATAATGATAATAAAATAGAACTATTAATCTAAAAAAAACTTAATCCTACATAAGAAATGAAGCTACCTGTGGATCTCATGTTTGGCAGACCAGCAGATCACTCAGAAGAAACTACGGTTCAACTTGTAAAGAAGGTCTGACATATATTTTTTTATGCATTATGTTTAAGACTTTTGGTATCTCCAGGTCGTAAACATCCACAATATCAGAATTGGCAACAGTAAACAGCAGACATCATTATACTACAAGACACGGTGAAAACTTATTAACACAAAGACACAGACTTACCTTAACGGACAAGAGCTATATCAATAACAGCTTTAAACTGTACAACTCCTTGCCCAATGAACTAAAAACTTTGCCCTATGCTACATTTAAAACAAAAATATGAAACTTATCCGGGCTTATAAGTCGTGGTCCAATCTTCCTAACGTTTCGTCCACATCTGTGCTGCCGTATTGTGCTCTTCCGTATCTCTGGAATGTGGCCTCAGATAAGCAGGTCAAGCAAGACTACTGCTTTTTACCCTCCCATCGCTGTAGACCAAAAGGAGAGATCCGGAAGACTTTGTAAACAAAACTGAAATTTCCCTTTCGGGAAAATCAGAGTTGCAACGACGTCTCTTGTCCTGTGTAAGGAGATGCCCAGCCCCGACAACGGGGCTCTTCAGCGGTCTTCTTGTCTTGATCTTCTTTCTTCGTCAGCTGGTCATCCTGGTGGAGGTCTTGGCATATTCTTGGATGTTCAAATGGTTAGTTGGCTAACTATTCTTGCATCCAGGAATATTTCTGAGTGGTTGGATCGGAGGTGATTTCCTTACCCTGTAGCCTTTTGAGCAGGTGGGCACCGAGCCCGAGTAGCACCGAGTTAGCTACGGTTGGGTTTTACTACGGAAAAGTTTTGAGAATAAATTCTCGCCACGCGGGGAGAGAATTGTTGAAGGGGGGGTCTTCGTCATCTTGGCTGGATTGGTCCTGGCTGTTACCTGAAACATAAAAACAGAAAACAGTGCTCTCATCTGTCGTCTAGCAGCTGATGTCTTGGGCGTTTTGGGAGGCTTCCATTTCCGGGTCATAGTCGATGGCGTTCCTTATGAGTGGATTCTGGTGTTCCGCCATCCTGTCAAAGAACTTGCGTCCGTTTTCTTTGATCTTCTATGTCGCTGGTGTAGATGTTGTACAGGAATGGCTCGACTGCTAGAGCGTCGGTCGTATTTATACCGGTGGGGGGCCGACACATGCGCATCACGGTTACACATCGGCGCGCATAATGTCTGGCGCAAGAATATCCTAGATTAACTAGAGAAACCATTGAGATCTTTAAGCACGAGAACATCATAAACAGAAAGGAAGAGATAACCTGCTTAAATCCGGAGTGGAAACGAACCTTGCGCCAGAAATCGTACGCGGTAATATAGGTATATAAAAGTAGTATAGTAGTATTATAGGTAATGTTATAGTTATGGCGTATATTGTGTAATTTGTAAAGTATATGTACCTTGACGATGCTGATGAACACTAGGATACTGTGTATTTGAGCAAATAAAGCAATTATGATTATTATTAATGTCATCGACACAGAAATAACTACTGTGTTAATTTCTCGAGTGTAGATTTTAGTTTATATTTGTTATTTAGGGATATATGTATAACGTACGACATTAAATTATTACCAGTAGCCCGGCATTTCTTTTTTCCACCAATAATTTGATGTTCCCTAGTACTTTAATAACTAATGGTGGTGATTTTTAGTTAGTTTTATAAAATCTTACTGATTGTTATATTTTTCAGATTTATGCAGAACATGTTTGACGACGAATTGAGTCTTAATATTAAAGAAGAGCCACTATATAAGCCTGCTGATTACAATTGCATGACATGTCAGATAATGTTTTGCGACGTCCAAGACGTAGAAAGACACCATCACCAAGAAAGCTGCAGATATTTTTGTGACCGGTGTTGTCGCCAGTTCGAAACCAAATCAGCCATAGTTGTTCACGTGATTGCGCACAACATGGACGACGAATTTGAGCTTAAATGTGATGATTGTGGTTTAGAGTTTGAGAGTCTCAATGAGCTAGAGCATCATCGGATGATTCATTGCAAATCTGATAGTGGTTCAAGTCAAGCTAACCATATTGAAAAAAACACCCTAATCTTGGACCTGTATAGTGATGAAAAGCCTTTTAAGTGTAGCGAGTGTTATAAATCGTTTTTGACTGAAACTAACTTGCGGCAACATTCTCTAAGTCATACTCGTGAAAAACCGCATAAGTGCCAGGAATGTGGTAAATCTTTTACTTGGCGAACCAATTTGATTATACATTTGCGAACTCACGCCGGTGAGAAACCATTTAAGTGTAAAGAATGTGATAAATGTTTTTCGAAACCAAGTACCTGCACAAGCCATTTACGAGGTCATACGGGTGAAAAAACACATAAATGCGAGGAGTGTGGAAAACGTTTTGTAACTCTAGGTTTTTTAAAGGTTCATTTACTGAATCACAGCGGTGATAAACCATTTAAATGTAAAAGCTGCGATATGTGTTTTTCTCATAAACATACCTTGGTAAGCCACATGCGAGTTCATACTGATGAAAACACTCATCAATGTAAAGAGTGTGGGAAACGTTTTGTAACTATAGGCTCTTTGCAAAATCATTTACGTAGTCACACTGGTGAAAAACCATTTAAATGTAAGGACTGCAATAGATGTTTTTCGCAAAAATTAAGCTTGCAGAAGCACGAGCGATCACATACTGGTGCACAACCGTACAAATGCCAGGAATGTGGTAAAGCTTTTACAAATAGAGCTAATTTGAATATACATTTGCGAAGCCACACTGGTGAAAAACCATTCAAATGTAACAAGTGTGATAAATGTTTTTCGAATAAAACTAGCCTACGGAGGCATGAACAAGTTCATAGTGGTGAGAAACCGCATAACTGCGGAAAATGCGGAAAATCTTTTATCCAAAAGTGTCATTTAATTGTTCATGAACGAATTCACTTGAAATAATCACTTTATAAGTGCAACGTTTGTGAAAAGTCCTTTAAGAATAAAATTGCTCTACGGGTTCACGTTAAAAATAGACCAAAGGAATGTAACGAATGTAATTTATGATCGTTAATGTAATTATTAAGTTTTGAATCAACATAAAAGTACGTTAAACGAATCAGATAACTGTAGTGTAAAGTAAATCTTTGTTCACAATAAAATTATCTTTTCCTTACGTATTCCGACTAATAATAATAATCACTGACCTAATAAGTGCGGAAAATTACATTTTTCCTCACGTTGATTGCAGTTTACGCAATGCAAGACCAGTCGTGTTAATTTCTTACAGGTGGCTTGTCAATTTAGATTTTAGACTTTGTCAAAATATGTTTTCTACTCCTACATGGATATTGGTTCATTCCTTAACAGTTTATAAAACGGATAAGTAATAAGTAGGCAATTGCCACCGGATGAACTGATATTGATTCACAAACAAAAAGACTAATCACAGGCAGTTTTCAGCGTGCGACATGGAATAGACCAATCACAGACACTTTTCAGCGTGCGGTAAGAAATTGACCTGAGCTGAAAGTATTTAGTTTTGAGTTTTTCATGTTTGGCCATATAATCTTTTGAAACAATACCTTATCTAATACTTCTTAATATTCATTATATTAAAAATAATGACTGAAGCTCACATAGAAAGTGATTCTAGTGAGTCATTTATTGGTACACCGCCTAACAGTCGGACAACGGCTGAAGAGACCTATAAATCCCTGTTGCCAGAAAAGTCCAAAGCAAAATATGAAATAGCTTATCAAAAGTTTATGGATTGGTCCCAGCAAAACACTATCACAACCATATCTGAAAACGTAATGACTGCCTATATGAAAAAATTATCCAAAGAAATGAAACCTTCTACATTATGGACAACATATTCAATGTTGAAAACAATGATGAAAATTAGTAACATTGATTATTCATCATTGATATTCCAAGATATTCCAAGTGTTTATCTTTTTAAAAAATACAGTCAAATGGTTTCAAGTCTAAAAAATCCAAAATTTTGACTTCGGACCAAATTCAGCAGTTCCTGCAAGAAGCTCCACACCTGGAGTATTTGGTTACAAAGGCAAGAATTTCTGAGGGATGTCGGCGTCAAGAATTGAGAAATTTGAAATTAAGCCATGTAAGAGACCTCGGAAATAAATTTCAAGTCAAGCTAGTGGACACTAAAACTAAAATAGACAGATCTGTTGTTGTACCTGGCAAATTCTATCACTTATCAAAAAAATACTTTCTAATAAGACCACCAAATATGGAATCATTTTTTGTGAATTATAAGAATGGCAAGTAGTGGGCATTAACAAAATTGGAAATCAACCAAAGCTTATTGCCAAATATTTAAAACTACCAAATCCACATTTATATACTGGCCACTGTGTTTATCGATCAGGGGCTACTATAATAGCAGCTGCAGGGGCCAGTATCTCCACAATAAAAAACTGTGGAGGTTGGAAATCCACAGCAGTTATGGAAACATATATTGAACATTCACTAACAAGAAAACAACAGATTGGCTAGACTATAGTGCAGGCAATTCAAAAAGCACTTCAAGCACCATTAAAATCAGCTCCTGATTCTACAAATTCTACACCAACTACTGCTTGTACCACCAGAACCTTCACTAATTGTACTTTCAACAATTGTAATTTTTTTACTAAAGATTAAAGAAGTTTGTTGTTCACTCACCTTTTATTTTTACTCAGCAAGTTCAAAAATTCAAAGCAACACATAAGTCATAATGTGTATCAGTTAATTTAGAAACAGTCTCATTGTTTTAGATTGCATCATTCAACATGTTACAGTATAAATGGATTTACAGTTTTTTTTTTTTTTTTGTTCTAGTCTGCATAATTGTTACTTTTGAGCCATTCTACATCTGTTGGGACCACATTGGACGCTGAATTTGGCTCGTTCGTGGTCAATCTGTGCCAAATTGTATTCTTTCGCCTCAACACCAGTAGAGATCGATTCCGCTGTTGTTCTAGTCTGCATCTGGCACAGGACCGGAAGGAATGGCGTTTTTGTGGACGAAAATCCTTGAAATTAAACAAAAATGCGAATACTTTTTGCCTTATTTAATTACAGTAAAACAAAATTTCAACTTATACAGTAAACATCGATGAGGGAAGTTATCCGTGTCTGAGTGAGTAGAAACAATTGGCTATTCCATACGTAAAACGACATATCTGAAAAAATAATATTGTCACAAGTGGATTTTCGTTAATTAACAAGTCAGCAAAAAACCAGCCATTGATCGAAACAAGTCGATGACCACTTAAATTGAAAAGTAAGCAATCGAACTTTTTAGAATGGAAGCTAGCTAAGGTGTTGCAATCGCCATTTAGCAATAAGTCATCCAAGTGCTTAGACAAGCAATCAAGAAATTGAACTGACTAAGGCATCGAAATGTCTTACAATAAATAGCAGAGAAATGCTGGAAAAGTTAATTAGAAATTATTCGCAAAACTAAACGGTTCGGTCGCGAAAGTTAAAGGAAGTCTACCCTGACGCGTACGACTAAAAATTAGATCGTGACAATATATATTTAGACTTATACTTAGATAATTTAATTTCATATTTTAGATAATTCGAAAGTGACCTGACTACGGTAATATCGTTTACATTTAGAGTTTAGAATGATGCACTTTTCTTGACGCATCGTAACAAGTATCAAGAAAAAAATTGAGAGATCTAAGGAAAGACCCCTTAAAAAAAAGTACAACCGAACAGTCTTGGCATCTGAACGCCGTGAAATCCATAAAACAAGAAAACTAGTCATTTACGTATTAAGAGTTGAAAGAAGAAGTTTACGCCTGCGGCCGAATTTGAGCTTTGAAGCGGAGACTTTTTTTAATCTTTCTTTCGGCCCATGGTACGTACAATGTTTTACCCACAAATGGTTTTTACATGAAAAGTACTGAAGAACTAGTACGGTTTATTATTACTTTTTTTTCCGTTCGTTCTCCTGAAAGACAGATCGTAAAAATGATCGAAAGCTCTAGGGCGTAAGCCATTGTTTCCGACAAGGAAACCTTGGCGTAATCAAACATTACAGAGCTATTTATATATAAACAAATGTACTAATCTAACTCTAAGACTAAACCAAAGTTACTATGTGTACAACAAAGTTTCGTTTGATGATAATCCAATTATCTCTAGTTTCATACATTAGTATAGTCATGGTCCTTCGAGACGGACGCCGCCAGTAGCGAGACTCCTGAAATCTCGAAACGACAACGAAGGATTGAGATCGAGATTATTTTGATAATACGGTACTCCCGAAATCAGTAACCCCTAGATTATTTCGAAATCTACACTTACGACTATCGAAAAGACATTCATATTAGTCGACGAAAGCGTTTCGAACCTCCTGCCATATCTGTTTTTCTTATAACTTGTTAGTGTGTCCTTTTGTCTGCTCTTTGGAGAAAAGCTCAATGTTTAGGTGCAGGCTTAAAACCTCCCAATAAGTGGCAGAAGGTGAGTTTTTAAATTACATTATTTTTTTCTGTTGTAAGTTCAACATTTCTGCTTATTAATTGGTGACTCATAGCATACAGTCTACTAGTTCCCATGCTGCGTTGGTACTCACCTGTGGCATAAAATCTTTAAGTACAGGTTGGCCATCTAAGAATGCGAGGTACTGTATCTAAGAAACCAAAACCGATACATCTTTGAAACAAAAATTTTATGAAGTCATATGAAATTAGGGGCAACAACGGATTTTTGTTCGACAACCGTAGTAACTGATAGCTGACAGCTATATCTTGGTTCTGTTGCTTAATCTAAACAGATTTTGTTCTAATCTGTTTCGCACTAAGAAATAATAAAAAGGAAAAAAAAGAAAATTTTTGTTTCAAACATGTATCATCTTTGGTTTCCTAGATACAGTATCATGCATTCTTAGTTAGCCACCCTGTACAAAATATCTTGAGCATTGGATGGATTCACAAGTTCGTCATGCTGGTCGCTAATATGGTTCTAATTTCTGGCCCAGATACCTAACCATCACTTTGTTTAGTCTAAAAAGGATGGAAAGATCAAGTTATGTAGTATCAATACTAACTATCCAAAGCTTATAAATCGAATTTTAAATTTAAAGCACAGGAAACTGATACAAAAGCGAACAAAAACAAACACCGAGCAAATTTAAAAATTAGATCGACACCTGACACTGACAAGGCTCACCCTGTCGTCAGACTCGACAGGGTGAGCGCGCCAATATTCTTTGGCTGAGAATGCGGCCTCAGACAGATGGGTCAAGCAAGACTACTGCTTTTTACCCTCCCATCGCTATAGACCAAAAGGATAGGTCTGGAAGAGGAAGTCGCTGCAAGTCCAGGAATTTTCGCTTTTGGTAAGTTCCCAGAGTTGCATTGGCATCCTCTGTCGTGGGAGAAGGATGCTTCCGCTGGCTGAGGGGCTCTTCTGGCGCTCTTCTTCTCCTCCCTTTTTTCGTCAGCTCGTCCATCTCTGGTGGTCCTGGCAAACTAGAGGATGCCCAAACAGCCGGCTTTTGTCCGTCTGTTTTTACATCCTAAAGTTTTGGGGAGTTAGGGTCTGGCGAGTGGGGGATGGTTTTCCCCCCTTTGACATAGGCAAAGTGGGGGAAAGTGCCAGGGGTGCAGTCAGAGCCCAGTTTCGATGTCCTGCTTGTCATGGGGTACAGTTTTGCTTTGGTCGCTCTGGCTTTCTGTCTGGCGTATTCTGTGGCTTCCCCACGTGAGTTTTTTGTCCATCTTGATTTCCCCAAGGTACGTCGCACGTTTCCACTCGATGTCCATGTCTATTAACCTGACGTTGCCTTCTATCCTCATCTTTGGTCTTCTTTTGAAGACCAAAGACGCCTGCGTTTGCGTTTTTTCCGCGTTTAGGTCGACCTCCATTTGTTGCACCATTTCTCCAATGCTGTGGTCTCCTCTTGCAGGTATCGGGTCAGAAGTCGGCCGCTCCTGCTCCGGGTCATGATCGCAGTGTCATCCACGTAGAGTGCTAAGCTGGCTCGCTGAGTTCTAGGCGGATCTGAAACATAAATGTTATAGAGAAATAGCGACAGTACTGCACCTTGCGGCACTCCTGCTTCCATTTCCCTATAACTTGAGTAGACGCTGTCGATTTTGACTCGGAAGCGACGAGTTGAAAGAAAAGATCTAATTAGTTTTACCAGGCCGACTGAAAAGCCGGCATCCTTGATTAGACGTCCTCTGTGCCAAACCCTGTCGAAGACTTTGGAGACGTCTGGCAGCACGCCTCCTGTCTTTTCTTTCGGTCATCCACAGGACTTGGAGTTCCGTTGATAGTGTCCTCCGGAATCCAAACTGCTCTTCGGGGATGACGTGCAGGTCCTCTTTTTGCTCTTTTAGCCTCCTGAAGATGATAACTTATGCCTCTTTTCCCAATGATGGCAAGAGGCTGATGGGCCGATAATTCTAGGGGAACAGCGGGTCCTTTTGTGGCTTCAAGAACAGTATAACATCGGCCCTCTTCCAGTCAGCAGGAAAGTACCGCAGTCCAAGTATTGCGTTAACAATATTCCACAGGGCAGCTATCCCGCGACTCGGAAGTTTTCTAAGCGCAATGTTTCCTATCTCGTCCCATCCTGGTGCCTTTCTGATGTTGAGGTGCCGCAGGATTTCTTGTAGCTCCTCTGACGTCGCGTGCCGGATTGGTTGGTCGTTCGACAGGAGGGCAAGTTCACGATGTTTTCCTAGGCGTCGGCGTCATCGTCGTCGATGTCGTTCTCCTGAAATTGTCTCTCTAATGTGTCTGCAAAGGCTTCTGCTTTGTCCCTCTTGCCGTGAATGGCTGGAATCGGCTTTCTCTTTTACAGGGTGAGCGGGTGAGCGCCGGTTATATATTGCTAAATAAGGACTGGAAAGCCGTGCAGACGCCGTTGCTAGTTTTTGAAACGATTATTGTGTGAAGCTTAGGTCTATAGTTTGATCTAAAAAATACTAAAGGTAAGCACTACTATTTATTAGTCTATCCAACCAATAAAAAATGATTGATTTGTTAAGCTCCTACCTGAAAATCGGCGCAACAAACATATCTCCGTTATTACACAAAGTTTATACACAAATACCGAGTAAAACACATCGGTCACACATTATATTTTCACCTTGATGACGTGCAACTAAAGTTATAATAATTAGGGTATATATTGCAAACGATGTTCACATGAGAAATAAGGATAGAAACAATATTGCTAGAAACTTTTACTTTTAAGGTTGGTAGGACCGTGTTTCAAATCGTAATATCCCGAAATTTAACGAACGTTATTTCGAAACATTTCAGGGGTAACATTTGCCGTTTCGATCTATTCGAAACCGATATGATTTCGATTTCGAGATAATTACATTCGATATTTCAGGAGTCCCGCTACAGTACATGTTATTAAAATTATTGAAGCCTAATCGAAACATTATTGACGCAACTCAGAATGGTTTTTTGGTATTTTTGCCAGTAGGTCTAGCTTTAAGCCTTTTGGACACTCATGAAGAACGTGTTTTCGGAAAACTTAAAACTGTGATTTTCAGTGAGCATGAGTTGCGAAGGCGGACTTTAGTTTCAGTGATGTCAGAAAATTATAAATTTCCCCAAATTGGTTGTACACGTATTGGGATATCGGTAACTGTAAGAGCTACAGAGTCTGCGAGACGAACAAGTTATAGAGAATTTTGTGTGAAACTTATTTCCAGTTGCCAAATTGAATTATCTTTTTACGTTTTCCGGAAAATTGGGAAAAAAGATGAGGTTTAAACATCAGCTTCTTAACCATATGAAGTTGTAGCTTCGTGAATTCTTACATCTTGAATTTTTCTTCTCAATGTTGCACTTGTTAATACCATTACTTAGTTTCTAACGTGCAAAATAAGGCTATTTATGTTTTTCTTGTCTTAGTATATAGGACGTGGAAAGTTTGTCCGCTATCTTGCAAAACAATTATTGTTACGTAGCGTCCGTTTGTTTTAATGTTCTATGAAGCAATAAGAACTAACGTGACATCATCTAACAGTTGATCACATTACCTTTTTGTCACTATTTTCCAAATTGAGTCACATATTTGCTCAGATCGCTCTTGTCGCTCAGTTTTTTAACTCAAGTTATGGTCAAATAATCCTCTTTTCGTTTTAGTTAATTGGCATCAAAATATTCTAGCGAAGAAAAGTGACCATGTTAGAACTGCATTTCAACTTTAATGGGAATTGGGACGAGAAGTTTAATCGTGGGAAGAACGAACTTAATATGGTGGGATTTGGTTTATGCAATGTTTGTAGTGAATGCAACCAAGTTATCTCAAAAGAGTAATAATGCTTTAAGACCCTCTCTGAACCACATTCTACTAAAGTCCAATGATTTCAAGTTCCAAACGATAACACAATAATGTTATACCTTTTTCAATAGTATGTGATCAATGTCAATAATGACAATCAACGATACTTTCATCAGCTTGGTAATGTTAGTGATCAAAATCAAGTACATTTTCTGGTTTGGCAAATCCCATTTGTACCAGTCCAAATCGAGTATGGCCGCCGCCAAGTCAGCACTCTACGGATTCAACAATTTAATGTTAAAAACTTTCAAACTATCTTTACATTACTTACATAATCCACGTAACTTTGAAGGTAACTGCATATGCCAAATGCATAGACGAAATATGAGGCAAATAAAGCCGATGTTTCAAGGAGGTTCGATCTTGCCTAGAATTACACGTTATAAATGTGTTTTATACTAAAAAAGAGTAAAATTACAGAATACACTGAACAGCAACTGACACCACCTACCAAAAGTCCAACTGTAAGGTAAATGGCGTAGTACAGTTGGTTTGATGCTGTTTTTTCCTTATTAAATCTATCAACAAATAAGCAGCAACTTCTTTTCAAACAGTCATTTAAGTGTACCTTTTAACGTCTAGATGTTTTATTATAATATTTTTTAAACACTCTTTAATATATATTTCTCTATCAAACTCTTTAGCATTTCCAATATTTTTCAAACTGATGACGTAATCTGTTAAAAGCAAAATTTGCATTTTTGCATCGAATACGAAATAAATAAAGTACAAAGGTGTGGACACTGACGGAATGCACAAAAATATAGTGAAGATTACAATCAACGATGGGAATGATTGCGCCAGCAAATTATCTAAAAAAATAAATAATATTTTTCTAAACATTAATTTAGGATAAGCAATAAATACCTAAACCAATGTGCCGCTTAAAAAATACCATAATTAGCAAAGTATCTTCGCTATGTATTAGATAACTGTAACTGAGTACTGATAAAGTGCCCAAACTCACAACTACCCAAGTGAGAAATAAATACTCAGTTTCTTTTTTCATGGTATTGAGTTGGCATTTTGTTTCCTTTTGAACACTGGTAGAATTCAGATCAGAGAACAGAAGTTGGAGTGATGATGACCTCTCAGTGTACATCTGCGTTGCTATAGGATACAATAAGTTTATAGTTCCTGCCTAAAAATGGTATTTTATTTACTTGTCGCTCTAACACTTTGGTATTGGTACATATAAACATCCGAAGTAAAATGATGAATACTGAAAAAAATCATCAATACTAAAATGTTGCTTAAACTCATACGTTTGCACTAAAAAGATAACAACCATCAAACCGTTCATTACTTTGCATAAAGGCTTAACGTACGGGTGCAGGTTGAGAAACTTAGTAAGTATCAGAATGTGAGCATCGGCAATATTCATGCTGTCGGTTCTTGAAATGGTATAATAGAGTCGGTTCTTGAAATGGTATAATAGAGTCGGGACAAATGGTAATTCACATTTCATTCCGTTAGATAAAAAAAAGTTTTAGTAGGTCCGTAGGTCTATTTGCTAGCTTTGAATAGTTTTTCTGCGTCATTAGAAGTGCTTAACTATTCTTGGATGTAAAATAAATATTTTGGCTGCTTAACTACAATTTCCATATCTAATTTTCCGTTAATTGAATGTTGCATTTTTGATGATTCCTGGTATAGAGTACAATCAATTCATCGACCAATTTATTGGTGGTTTTCCCTAAAGAGAGAGGCAACATTTAACCAAAAAGCTATTTAACAAGAAGGGACAGCCGGCATAAATCCTTTCATGTTGGGGTGGTGTTTTTGGCTGACCTGGGTTTACCTTTGGTAGGAAACATATTGCCGTTTGTCTCTTCTTTTGAGTCAAAGTGTTTTAAATTTGCCTCTTAATCATTGGAAGATATCAATCCTTATTAATTATTATTAACTTTAAACTGATGTTTTAAGACAAATATTTGATGTGATCTGAGATATGGGAACGTTCTTCAACAAACCTGAATGACCAACCAATGAAACTCCTGATATTCAACGATCAAAGCCGATATCAGTCGATTGTCTCTTAATTTTGGTAGGAAGAGTCTATCTCTCTTTAATTCACTTTCTCTTTTCAACTGTCTCTTCTTGTTAAATACCTATTCTTTGAATTAACGACATGCCACATGCTGTTTATAGTTGCTTGTTTTGGACTCATTAAAATGGGTTCATTAAAATAACTTGGAAAAAGAGAGCATTGCTTAAACACTAGTGACATCGCCTATAGAAATAACATACGTTAAGTAACTAAACCAAAGTGATAAAGGTGGGCATAACTGGTAGTTCTATTGGACACGGTTTTTGAGATAGGCATATAAAAATTATTTTTTTAAATGGAACATCCTGTATATTATTTTATTTCTGAAAATATCTTAAAATTACCATTCTAATGACATATAACACTTGATATTTCAGTTTTTTTTTCTTTTTAATGATTTTTTGTGAGTATCTCAAAAACCGTGTCTAATAGAGAAAAACTATTTACATTACTGGATTCTACAAGAAAAGTTGCTGTAGAAATGTATTTTTAGATATAAAAAATAATGCACCTGGAAGTTTTGAAGAAAAGTTCGAATTCTGAGAAACACCCTATATCTGTCAAATGGTGAGATATTAATCAATGCTTTTCGTCATTAAGTTTCGTATCAAATTTCAGCTTCAGACACCGACATTAGTTTTTGGCTATCTCTATTAACAAGAGCACTTCTTATTTAAATACGTCCAATTTGGCCCACCCTGTACAGGGTGGTCAACTAAGAATGCGAGTACTGTATCTCCGAAACCAAAAATGATGCATGTTTGAAACAAAAATTTGATTAAGTTAATATGACCATAAGGAATACATCTAAAATATTTTCGTGAATCCAACGTTGCCGCATCTACGTGAAATCAGTAGCAACAACGGATTTTTATTCGACAGCCCTAGTAACTGATACTATTTCTTAATTCTGTTGGTTAATCTAAACAGTTTTTGTTCTACTCAGTTTTTCTCTGAATATTGTCGTTTTTGAGATATTGACTGTTAAACATTGAAATTTTCACTACTTGGAAGGCTGTAGCAGGCGAACGGTTGAAGATAGAGCAAAACGGTTTACATATTCCTATCATACTTTTTTGAGAGTTATCTTATAATGGTATTTTCAAAATTTTCAAAAAAAAAAAAACAAATACTAATCATTTTCAAGAAAATGGCGTCCAAAAAATGAAAATTTGTACGTTTAAATTGTAAAGCCCTTTTGGCCCAACAAGTTAAACGAGACGTGCGTTTATTACTTTAATAAGCGCCTTTACCGAGATATTGTTTCAGAGGTAGAATCAAACCACTTGGTAGAAAAATATAATTTAATAACTAAACAACATTTAAAACTAATTGACAAAACGGTTGTTTTATCAACTTAGTGAATCGGAATAAAACCTTCAAACTTAATTCCCAAAAGTAACACTTTAAACAACACCTTTTACATGCACAAAATATTACAATAATAAATCCATACTTACATTTGTTAAACAATGATGGCAGCTTTCTGGAGGGAACATAACCTAACCTTTCCTCACGCATTTTATTATTTTGCCATCTTCGAATATCTGCTTTAATTTAATGAATTTATACTTTTAAATAATAAGTCTATCTTTTAAATTAATTAACTTTCTATTCGTGACAATATTGAACTTCGAGGTAATCGACTTGCACATTCCTATTGTTACGATTTTCCCGTGGGTTTACACAAAGTCAGTTTAACTCAGCAATTAATAAACTTATTTACACTTGAAGATGTGTGCGAGCCATTTTGCTCTTAGTTCAGTTACATTTAATTTTTCGATTTTCTAAATGGGAAAAAATTCGATTTATGATCGCCATTTTCACGAAAACGGTGCAAGTTAGATGTATCATTATTATAACCAATCTTTCTTTTTCTTATAATCAATAGAACTACCCAAAAATGCAATAAAATAGAGGGTACAAATGTGGGTTGGTTCTTGGGGTGTAATT
Source organism: Ips nitidus (assembly GCA_018691245.2). Taxonomy (NCBI): domain Eukaryota; kingdom Metazoa; phylum Arthropoda; class Insecta; order Coleoptera; family Curculionidae; genus Ips; species Ips nitidus. Next base: position 6,645,724 of record CM042794.1, read on the forward strand.
CGTAATAAAACGTATTAGTATTTACGGACCACGATTCAAGAACCTACCCACATTTGTAGTTTATCTGGTCCCAGAACCATAAATACAGGATATTTCATTTTAAAAAATACAATTTTTTCAGGCCACAATTTCTGCGGCAGTCTGTATACAGGGTAAAAAGTCCGTTTTACGAGCTCAACCATGGGGATCTCGGTTATTTGAAGAGATACAAAGTCGGTTTAAATTAGGGCAAAAATGCGCACATTCGAGTTTTGTAACATATCGTTTAAAAATTACAAAATTTTGTCCACTTCCGGAATTATTTGGAAAAAAGCGAAATTTTGGAAAAACCTTTATAATTTTTGCTGAACTTATTTTAAGAGACAAATGAAAACGGCCGACACAACGTCACAGTCACTTTTTCTCCTCCACAAGATGGTGGAGTCAAATTTCGAGTCCGACGTTTCGATATTCCAGAAACCATCATCAGCTTTGTTTTTTATATAAAAAGATGAAACCAAACAACGACCGTATGAAGATGACACTGGACCATAGACCAGCTGGTGGCAATTATAAGGAAGGTGATGCTGTGTGGATGTTTCAACCCAGGAGGAACAAAGGATTTAGTCAAAGATGGCAACGACACTGGGAGGGACTTTACAATGTGGTAAAAAGGTTAAACGACGTCGTGTACAAAGTCCAACGCAGCCCCAAAGGCAAGATGAAAATTGTCCATCTGGACAGACTCAAGAAATACCAGGGACTAGATGAAGCGGATCGGGACGATCAGCTTTAAGAGGGGGGCAGGGTTACGGTTTGCGCCTACTATGCTCGATACTTCTGAACGAGCACTCGACTCGGGATGGATTCGAAGCGCCGCAATATCTGGCCGGGCGCGTGTTAAAGTAGGCCACAGTTAGGAAGCGCCACACCTGGAAGAATCTTTAATGTTCGACGCAAATCGCGAAGCGTTTTGCGGTCATTCTAGAACGTGGTTTGCGAATATAAAAGAAGCGGTCTCGACGGCGGGAGTAGTGAATTTGGGAACGCGGTAAAGTTTAAATGGTGGAATAATTGTTGAATTGTAGTAGTGTTTTTAGTAGCTGAATTAATTGTACGGAGTGTTTTGATGTGTAAATGAATTTATTAATTGTTGAGTTAAATTGACTTTGTGTAAACCCACGGGAAAACCGTAACATTATATTGAATTTGCACCCAACTAAAATGACACATAAAAAGCTGCTGCCATAACTTAATTTGAGCTTGAGCACTGTAATGTCGTCTTTTTCGATAAATCATCATTTTTGAGACACGGGACGCTAAGTAAGAAATGCCCATAAACGTCCCGAAATATTGACGTAAAAAACGCTTTCTTATGTTAAAACAAAACTAAAAAAATTAATGGTCAATTGGAGACTACTTGAAAATTTCACTTTTTTGCACGCGCTTCTTTGACTTATTAGGCAGTTATAGTGCATTAAAGAAAAAGTTTTTTTACATCAGCAAAAAGCCAATAAATTATGTCAAGACTGTTGTTAAATAAGACAAGACAAGACAAGAGTGTTAAAAGTGCGTTTTAAAGGAACGCATGTGAAAGTTTGCAGGACGAGCAAAACGAGTTCTGAAATTCGCTATAATAAAAATATAAGCTAGTTCAGATGATGAAGGACCCAGTATAGCATATTTTTAAAACTATGTATAATTTTCAGTATATTGGACATCATGTTTCGTCGTCGGACACTCATATTTGCTGGCCGCTAAAATTAACAAAGGGTTTAAAAAAACTACTCTCATCTGCTAGAAAACCAATTTTATTATTGTGTGAAGTAGTAGTCCATAGTCACTCAGTGGAGTCGTAGTAGATAGGGGTAGAGTAGTAACACACAATCTTCTCCAGAAAAAAAAAATCTTGACCTCCTCCTTAATCCAGATCCTTGTGGCCGGTTGTATTGCTTTTCTTGAGGCCATGAAGGTCGCGTCGCAGCGTAGGTAGACGTACCTTGGTTTCAGGCCTCTGCGAAGACACTCGCTGTTGAACCAGACATCCAAACGTGTAAGCTTCCTCTTGAGGAGGCTCTTCTTGAATTCACGGACCAGAAATGCTTGACCAGCAGTTTGAAGAGTGAAGTATAGTCCATAGTCACTCAGTGGAGTCGTAGTAGATAGGGGTAGCTAAGTAACACACAGAGAGAGAGAGAGAAGATTGTGTGTTACTCAGCTACCCCTAATTTTATTATTATTTGATAATGCAGAAAACTGGAGTTAAGTCTGGACACCGGCACCGGACTAAAGAATTAAATTGGACGGAAGCATCTAAAGTTCTGGTTGTCAAAATTCGTAAATTATCTGAACCAGGGTCCTTACAATAATAAATTATTATAAGGACCCTGGCCCAAGCAATTTACAAAGAGTTCAAAATCGGCAATTCTGCTGATATTCTCCAAGCCCATAGTTCAGGGCAAGAAACACGTTAAGTGCAACTGCTTTAATTAAATATTGCAGCCTTCGGGATCTAACTGAGCTGGAGAAGCTGAGATTAATAAACCAGATGTGCAAACATGTTTTTGAGATCACCCATTTTATAGTTCGGGTTACCGTCAAATAAGGTGAGCACATCCAGTCAAGGCACAAGCAAACACAATATAAGTTGATCATCTTTATGAACTCTGTTGAAATGATATTGTCATCCGAATTGCACCTATAAACTGTGATAGAACCAATTAAAAAACTTTTGGGAATAATTTAGGCTAACACAAAACTTACTTGTATCAGTCAAAAAGTCCTTTGTGTTAAGTGTTCAAATTCTTCATTAAGATCCGCTAGCAACACTTCAGAAAGTATGATACTAGAATACAGCGTCGATATGTTTGTGGATAGTATTTAAAAGTTGCTCTGTGAGTGGTCCAAACTATTCCGCAGGTTGACCACTAAAATATTAACGCATTTCCTACTCAAAGTTGAAAAGTCCCCCTGAACTTGGGAGTGGTCTAAAACTGAAGAAAATATACAATTACCAGACACAGATTATTGATAAAATTTAAATTTATTTATGAATTTTAGTAGGTACCAATTGGAAAATTACTCAGGATATTTCAATATTTGTGCAGTATTCTCACAACCGTATTTTTATTACTTCCAGTAATTCCAAGAAAAATTGAACATTTTTTAGACTGTACAAGAACTATGCAGAGTTTGCCAAATAATAATCTCTTGAAACATAATAAGAAATAACTATACAGTTTTCTATTTACTTGTTTTTTATATACATATGTATAATTGAAAAACAAAGTAACCAGAATAAAACCTTCACAATCCGAATAATCAAAGAAAGTGTAGCGCAGAGGTCAAAAAACAAGAAACGTTGTTTATATTACAGGGTGGTACAAATTGATTGTAGGATACTTAAAGGGTAGAAAGTACATAAAAAATAAACGCCAAAATGCCATATAAACTATGGTTGAAATGTGCCCGAAAAAAGTTTGTTATCTTAATTAATAATCTAAAATAAAACTCACATAAAATTTGGCATGCTTGTTCATCATTTTGACGTAATTATTTGGCGTTTTTTTAATTTTTTCTACCTAATCTGCACAGATACTAATTTTTTTCATTATGGATTCGCGTATAAAAATGTCACTATCTGAAAAACTATGCCAAATGAAAAGAAATGTTTAGACAAACCTATCTTAGAAAAAAGTATGGGCTACCAGATGTGCCCCATTAGAACGCTCTAAAATTACAGCTTAAAGAAATTTAAAGTTGTCAAACCCTTTGAACAGCCCCCGTATGTCCAGAATATTTTAAAAAATATAATTTATTAACTTTAAAATACAATAAATGAGTTTGTGCAAAAACAAAAGGAGTCACCAAATATGTATGGGAAAAATACTCTACAGGGTGATTCCAAAGTTGGTGCTTTCCTTTCACCTACGAATAGGGCTTCAAAAAATAAGTTTTTTTTCCTTTGGCGCTTTTTCGAAATATGAACAATAACGAAGATAATCAAATCAAATCAAACTTTTACTGAAAAAAAAACAAAATAAAAAATAACATAAATTTGATTTTAACTAACTACAGGTTATTCCTTATCAACAGACATAAACAAAAACAAAAGATTTCAGCCGCCTTTAAACTAAGTTTTAATAATTTGACATTTTAAATTAAAACCATTTAATTTTACGCACGCATTAAGACGGTTTTTATTTTTTTTTACTGGGAAACGGTGCGTCGTAGCAAAAAATAATAAAAGGGGTTTTATTTTTAGAATTTAACAAAGAATTCAATAATAAATTTTATGTTGAAAAAAAAACCAGTAGGGTAATATTTTTTTCCAAAAATGTTTGAAAAAATTAAAACATAAAACACATATTAAAACAAAAATTTATGATATGTGGGATAGGCCCATTCTTATGGCCGCCATCTTGAATTTTTGCATGTTTGGAAAGCGCTTTTCAATGATAAAATGTCGCCGCCATTGTAAAAACCAAATGACAATCTGTGCGCTTTGTGCTACTAATTTCTGTGCTATTATTCAACTGCTGTAGTGTGTTGCAAATTTTTATAATTTACAAAATCGGGAAAAAAATGTTCTATTTATTGACTCCATTACTTGATTTTTGCGTACTGTCAAATTTGACAGACATTATAGAAAAAAAACAAAAAACTGTGCGATTGCGTTTAGTTTTGAGTTAAGTAAAAGCTCTATCAAAAATATGTTATTGTATGTATGTTATCATATGTTTTTCACTTTATTTAGATAATTTACAACCCTTTTGATAGCAACTTCTCAAAATCAAAACTAAACTCAATCGCACAGTTTTTTGTATTTATTATAATGCCAGCCAAATTTTAAATCATTCTATACGCAAAAATCAAAAATGAGATTAGAAACATGGTGTTCCATTTGAAACTCAAAAGTTGGTGTTATTTCCGACTGATTTGGCAACACCGCAAAGTACAAAAGATTTTAGATAGAGAGTTTGGACCCAACCTAGGCTACACTCCAAATTTCAGCGAAAAATATTGAGTCGTTCTCTAGATACTTTTAATATACCATCACCGTGAATCACCCTGTATATCTCCAACCATTTTTGAGATATTTAGCTTAAATTTGAAACACAAGTGACTTTTTAATGCCTACAGTTAGACATGATAATTGATGTTATTTTTAAATGTTTTTTTCTTTTACTCTTTCACAAAAACCGAATTTTTGGGTCAGTTTAAAATTTTTTTAATGACACCGGTATTTTTGACTGTAGCAGTGACCCTAGCAGATAGTTCTGTGTTAAACTCTTAAATTCAAATAAGCAGTACATACCTTTATACTTACATTTCCAAACCAATCCATATATAATAATCACAGCTAGACCATTAACCTTCTTTTCATAAAACTTTGTTGTTTATTTTGATTGGATGGGCACAAGGTTTTTCTTGTGTTGTGTCGATCTGTAAACTCAACTTAAAAAAAAACGTAAAACAGAAAAACCGCAGCTTAAAGCTCACCTGGAATGTAGTTTTATCCATAGCAGTACTATACATTCTATATAAGCAAAGCCCCACGATTCCCTCCATAAAAAAGCACAAGACAAACCGTCCATAACTTCGATCATGGGATGAACATTAGTTAAAATGATTTTAGCTTATTCACTAATACTACCACTTCCACCTTAGAAGCACTAAAATCGCAAAAGCAAGCAGAAAAAACACACCAAGGAAAGCAAAATTTGTATTGTAAGCTTGAAATCCACAGGCAGAAAAAAGCGCAAAAGAACACTATAATTCAGACACAAATGAAAACAAGTCTTCAAAATATGAACAAGCAGTCTAAATGATTGAGAAATTACATTATATAAAAAATAACGGGAGTAGAAAATAAATTATAATGCATAGAGTTAAGAATTAAGTTAACTGGATATAAGAACTATAAGTAAAAAATTATAAGTTAGAGCCCAGACAGCTTAATTAGTTAGTTAGAAGAAGAAAGAATTACAAGCTAAGCTAATAATTATTATTATTTACAGTTACAGTCTAGGAAGTTGTTTTAATTTGAGCACATATTCAACATATTGTACCAAGTGCTTATTTCTAGATTCAATCAATAAACTGATAGCTATACATGTACACCAAAATTGTAACCTTTCTAATATCACTAGAATCAAAAATCTGACAATGTCTTAGTATATTCACGAATTAACAACAATTATACAAAATTATTCTACTAAGAGGATAGTTACACAGGGTGTCCAATAAACATATCGACAAACTCTAAGGTGTGATATAGAAAACGTCGATACAAAAAAAGTTGTACAAATATACAGGTTGTTGTTATTTTAGAAAAAAAAGTCAACAAAAATATGAAAAACTAAAAATCTCTGTTAAAAATGTGTTACTGTCATTTTGATTGCTTTTATCAGCTTGATATTGATAGTGTTTTCTTGAAAGTCAGATCGATAGGCAAATATCTCGGCAAATATACTAATCTAGGTCTTTCTTATTTTCAAATATTCAGCCAAATTTAGTAAATTTACAAGTAGAAACATGTTAAATTTAGGTTTTCAGGTAAAGTTCAGTTAAATTGTTTAATTGAGATTTGCTAAAATTTGAAGGTCTATCAATTTCAATAAAAAGACAAATTTTTGATAATCAATAGTAATAAGTAGAGTCCGGATTAAAATGCACTAAGGTCTTGAAAAAGAGCGCTTAAAAAGCAAAATTATTTTCTTCAAAAAAGCATAAAAATCTGTAAAAATACACAAAACTCTTTCAGAGATGCGACATTTTTTTCAGTTCAACTTCTAGAAATTTTTTGAGAAGATTTCAAATTGCTTTAGAAGCATACGGAAGATTTTAGACTGTTTTGAAGACTTTCAAAAGTTTTTTGAACTACTTGAGAGCATTTGGAAGGTTTTTGGACTGTTTAAATAGCATAATGAAGGTTCTGAATGCTTTAGAGGCATTTGAAATCTCTTACACGGTTCACGGTTCAAAAATTTTTTGGAAGCTTCTAAACTGCTTTAATATCTTCTGGGAGCTTCTAGACTAGTTGAAAAGCGTTTGGAATCTTTTAGACTGTTCTACATGATTTCGAAAGTTTCTAGACTGTTTTGAAAGACTTCCGACTGCTTTAGAAGCATTTTGGAGTTTCTGTAGTGTTTTGAAATCTTTTTAGACTACTTTAGAAGCATTGCAGGTTCTGGACTGCTTTTAAGACATGTGAATTTCAACTTTTAGAAGCTGTTAAACTGCTTTAGAAGCATACGGAAACTCTAGACAGTTTCTAGATAAATTGAAAAGCATTTGGAACGTTTAGACTGTTCTAAAAGCTTTCAGATGGTTTTGGGCTGCTTTGAAAGCTTTTCAAGGCATTTTAGAGGTTTTATAGTGTTTTGGAATGTTTTTTGACTACTTTAGGAGCATCGAAGGTTCTGGACTGCTTTTAAGACATGTGAATTTGAACTTTTGGAAGCTTTTAAACTGCTGTAGAAGCATACGGAAGCTTTTAGATTGCCTTGAAATTTTTTAAGAGCTTCTTGACTAGTTGAAGATTATTTGGAAGCCTTTAGCGTGTTTTAAAAGCTTTTGGAAGCTTCTAGACTGTTTTGAAATAATTTCGGCTGCTTTAGAAGCATTTTGGAGTTTCTGTAGTGTTTTGATTCTTTTTAGACTACTTTAGGAGCATTGGGGTTCTGGACTGCTTTTAAGTCATCTGAATTTAAACTTTTGGAAGCTTTTAAACTGCTTTAGAAGCATACAGAAGCTTTTAGACTGCCTTGAAATTTTTTGAGAGCTTCTAGACTAGTTAAAGATTATTTGGAAGCCTTTAGAGTGTTATAAAAGCTTTTGGAAGCTTCTAGCCTGTTTTGGAAGGCTTTAGACATATTTTAGAGTTTCTGTAGTATTTTAAAACCTTTTTAGACTACTTTAGAAGCATTTGGAAGGTGTTTGGGCTGTTTAAAGAGCATTGAAGGTTATAGACTGTCTTTAAGACATTTGTAACCTTGTAGACGGTTTTAGAAACTTTTGGAAGCAGTTAAACTGCTTTAGAAGCATACGGAAACTTTTGAGAGTTTCTAGATAAATTGAAAAGCATTTGGAAGCGTTTAGACTGTTCTAAAAGCTTTTAGAAGCTTCTAGGCTGCTTTGTAAGCTTTGCAAGGCATTTTAGAGGTTTTATAGTGTTTTGGAATGTTTTTACATTTTTTTAGACCTCTTCAGGAGTATTTGGAAATCAGTTTAAATCTGTAAATTGATACTAATACATTTTGCATCATGTTTTGGTCGGTCAGAAGCCTTCAATATCTCAATATAGCATTTTTTTGTCAAAGCAGTTATTAGTTTAGTTTATTTCTAAAAACTTGAAAAGCTTGTTTTGTAAAAAACTAGTTAAACCATACATAAATAGCGGTAAATAAGCACAAAAAAACTAAAATAAGCACAAAACAAAGAAAAAATCAAAATCAAATCGGATAAAGGAAAGTTAAGGTTGTAAGTAAGAATTCAACAAATAGTAGCAAAGGCTTACATTATATAAATTGTTTTCTGCGGAATTTGGGAATTTTGAAATATGTTTGTTTATTTATGTATTTAATAAATCAGTATATCTGAGCTTTCAATATTCTTCTTTCAATTATCTTCTACTTGTATTAAGATATTTACCTATCTTTGCATTTCTGAATTATTGCCAACAAGAATAAGGATGGGAAATAAGGTTTTAGTTGATGGTCTAACAAAAAGCTTAAAGTTACAATTATAGCGGTATTTTACTTTTTTGTGCTGCTTTCCAACGGTGATTGTATCTTATTACAGAAACGTATCTACAACTTATCTCAAAAATGAAGTAAAAAAGTTTAAAACCATCTACGCTTTTGAAAATTTGTCGATATATTTAATTATGGAAACCCCGTAAATTTTAATTAGTATACATTTAAAAACACGTTAAAGTTTGCTTTATACTAACTGTAATTTGTGTTCATATATTTCTAAGGCAGGTACTTTTTAAAGATATTTTTACATTACATATGGGTAATAGCTAATTTCTAAACCCTCCAAGAGGAAAGGTAAAAATGAATAAAATTAATTCAAACCAATAAATTTTAGTGGGAATTGCGTTTTTTGCAGTTTTTGTGGTATCAAAAATACTAGACATTCTAATTTTACTCTAGTCACTGTGATGTAACTTATTTAAAAAGCGAAACAATATTGTGAATAGTTCGATTTGGTTTTCATCTTTTATGTATGTTTATGTAAATTATTGATATTCAATGGCTTAGAAGTTATTTGTATTTGACGTGCACTTTTATGTTTTTCAAAAGTTAATTACAATATATACATATAAAAACAAATTTAAATAAAAAGATTGTAAAATGTAGTATAAATATACACCCGCAAAATCGCTGCCTGGATTATACCTTACTTATCACACAGAAATTTTAACAGACAGAATTATATAGTTTTAAGTTAAATAATTATTGATAACAGCTATAACCATAGCTTGTCCTACAACAACATGACAATGATTTCCAAGGAGAGCTGACATTTAGTTTAAAGTTCCTTGATCTAATTGAATTCTCGAAAGTTCTCAAGTCAACCTCGGAAATTGCCGACCATTGTCCCAAATCGGATAAAACTTCCAAATTGGGACAACTATCTAGAATAATTTGCACAGTGTCCATATTTATATTATCACTGTGCTCCACACTCAGTTCTTTTAAACATTTCATTGGGTTTACCAATAAAATGTTTAAAAAATTTTCGTGTTCAATGCGAGTGGAGTATCCCACGTGAAGATATTCAATGTCGACAGCGTTGCAAACAATGTCTTCCAGTATGATTGCGCTGTTGCGCACATCCCAATAGATTTTTGTTAACTTACTGAAAGTTTGTTTGTTAAAGTCACTTACAGATTCATCAAAGCTATGATATTTTACAAAATAACTGTTGAGTATAACCAGGCTAGTCAAGTTATGACAACAATTCCCTATTAATAACATCGAGTTTAAAGGAATTGCTTCAGAGTCCTCCAAATGCAGGTGCATTAATTGCGGCCCAACTAATTTAATGACCTGATTGAAGGACTGTATGTATTGACCAACCCTGGTTAACTTCAGTTCTTTTAAGTAATTGAAATAGATAAGCTTTGATAAATCCACTTGAATACTAAACAACGGATGTAAACATAAACTCTCAAGTTTTGGGAAAAGAGGGGCCAACCAATCTAAAATTCTAGCTGTAAAAACCTCCACAATTGCCTTTCTAAAGTTGTTGTAAGGACCCTGGTTGAGGCTTTTTGCAATCCGTTCAAAGTAATCACACCTGCCTACACTTTGTAAATATGGCAGCTGCGAGAATAAGATCGCGTGTTGACCCATAGTTACTGAAGTGCAATGTAAGTGAAGCTCCTGTAACTGCTGACATTGAACTAAGTATTGAACGCTTTGATCTGTGACTGAGCAAGAGAAAGTGACGTCAATAAACTGGATATGTCTACAATTTTCCGAGATTGATTGAATTATTTGATCGGTACAATCACAGTGCAGGGAAAGGAAACGTAGGTTTCTCATTGTTTTAAATGCTGTTATAATTTGAGTTTTGCAGTCAAATGTGGGCCATTTTGGAATCTCGGATCCCAAATTCAGCGTTTCTAAACCATGCAATTTTGCTAAATTTTTGTAAAATATCGACCGATCTATTTCAGGCCATCCTGAAAAATCCAAGTGTTTTAATCTTGAATTCAGCATCAACTCGGCCAGTTGTTCATTTTCGTAACAATCCACTGCCTGCAACACCTTAACTGCTACTGTATCGTACAAGTAGCAATTTATGTGCGATATCAGAATGACGCTGAGTTTCTTAAGGTATTTTTGGAAACAATCGGGGTTTTTGTGGATATCAATCTGGATGTCCGACCGTATTCGGCGCGGCAGATTGGCTATAAACTTTCCTACACTTTTGATAGACAGCGTCTCCAAAGTAGGAACTTCGTTGAACCTGGGCATGGTCTAAAACGGTAAAAATACAGGAGTTAGAGTCTTTTAAATTTCTTACTTTCTTATTAATAAGTATGTGTGGAACATTTGACAAAAGCGGAAAAAAACTACTTTGTAATCAAAATTATAAATTTGTCATTATTAGGCTGTCCTATAAGTATTGGTAAATAATTTAATGGCGGATTTCTGGGACAAAAAAATTTGATTCAGCAGAACTTACCTCAGACGAAATGTCAACGGAAAAAGAAATACAGGAAGTCAAAATTTTTTTTAATGATTTTTTATAATTAACTCACCAAAAACTTGAAGTTTTTTGTTGAAATTGCATATTTGGGGATTTTTGAGGATGACAAATTTGATCAGGATGAACTCCTCCTGCTGAGTTCACACCGTTTCGGTTTGTTATTATTGGCAATGTTGCCAAATCAAAATATTTAATGACGGTAGAATAATCAGTCAAAAAACGGTAGATCAAAACAAATTCATTCATTTTACTTTATAAATAAAACATTTTAACTATTGATTCTTGCTATAAATAATATAAAAACCGTACTTCAAAAATAGAGATTTTTTAATTTTTTTAATAATAATTGTTAGATCATGTGGTTTTAAGGGATAATTTAGCTAAACAGTCACGTGACCATTGTCAAAATTATAAATCCCAAAAACACTCTTTATATCGAATACTACAAGAAAACGTTTCTAAACCCTGATTTTTGCAACTTTAGGGCATTGTTTGACAGTTTTGACGTTAATGACAGTTGTCACGTGATCGTAGAACACTATTTAGCTAGACGGTCACGTGACAATTGTCAAAATAACTGTCATAAATCTCAAAAATACGTATTATTATCAAATAATGCAAGAAAACGTTCCTAAACCCTGATTTTTGCAACTTTAGAGCATAGTTTGACAGTTTTGACGTTAGTGACAGTTGTCACGTGATTGTAGAACATTATTCAGCTAGACGGTCACGTGACAATTGTCACAATAACTGTCATAAATCTCAAAAATACGTTTTATTATCAAATAATGCAAGAAAACGTTACTAAATCTCAAATTTAGAGCATAGTTTGACAGTTTTTACGTTAGTGACAGTTGTCATGTGATTTTAGAACACTATTTAGTTGGACGGTCATGTGAAAATTGTCAAAATAACTCTCATAAATCTCACAAACACGTTTTATATCAAATAATACAAAAAAACTTTTCTAAACCCTGATTTTTGCAACCTTAGAGCTTAGTTTGACAGTTTTGACGTTAATAACAGTTGTCACGTGATTGTAGAACACCATTTAGCTAGACGGTCACGTGACAATTGTCAAAGTAACTGTCATAAATTTTAAAAACACGTTTTATGTCAAATACTACGAGTACAAGAAAACGTTTCTAAATCGTGATTTTTGCAACTTTAGAGCTTAGTTTGACAGTTTTGACGCTAGTGACAGTTGTCACGTGATTTTGTAATACTATTTAGCTGGACGGTCACGTGAAAATTGTCAAAATAACTGTCATAAATCTCAAAAACACGTTTTATATCAAATAATACAAGAAAAGGTATCTAAACTCTGATTTTTGCAACCTTAGAGCTTAGTTTGACAGTTTCGACGTTAATAACAGTTGTCACGTGATTGTAGAACAGCATTTAGCTAGACGGTCACGTGACAATTGTCAAAGTAACTGTCATAAATTTTAAAAACACGTTTAATGTCAAATACTACGAGTACAAGAAAACGTTTCTAAACCCTGATTTTTGCAACTTTAGAGCATAGTTTGACAATTGTCACGTGATCGTAGAACACTATTTAGCTAGACGGTCACGTGGCAATTGTCACAATAACTGTCATACATCTCACAAACACGTTTTATTATCAAATACTGCAAGAAAACGTTCCTAAACCCTGATTTTTGCAACTTTAGAGCATAGTTTGACAGTTTTGACGTTAATAACAGTTGTCACGTGATTGTAGAACACTATTTAGCTAGACGGTCACGTGACAATTGTCAAAATAACTGTCATAAATCTCAAAAACACGTTTTATTATCAAATACTGCAAGAAAACGTTCTTAAACCCTGATTTTTGCAACTTTAGAGCATAGTTTGACAGTTTTGACGTTAATGACAGTTGTCACGTGATTGTAGAACACTATTTAGCTAGACGGTCACGTGACAATTGTCAAAATAACTGTCATAAATCTCAAAAACACGTTTTAATATCAAACACCGCAAGAAAACTTTCCTAAACCCTGATTTTTTCAACTTTAGAGCATGGTTTGACAGTTTTGACGTTATTGACAGTTGTCCCGTGATTTAGGAAAACTATTTAGCTAGACTATGAAGTGACAATTGTCAAAATAACTGTTAAATCTCAGAAAATCGTCTTGTTTCGAAAACTGTGTTAAATGTAATTCTTGCAAATTCTAGTAAAATGTTGATAATTCTGACAATAGTGACAGACATCACGTGGTTTTATAGAATAATTTGGAGTAAGAAAATGACTGTTTTAAGTTTTTGGAAATGAGGTAGATCTACCCCGATCGGGGTAGCTTTGGCAACGCTGAGCTCAGTATAATAATCGCCTCTTTCTACTCCTAGTAACATAATATACTATTCTAGCCAACTAAGCCGACCAAAAAATTCAGAAACATCTAAAACTTCAGTAATAATAATTGTAATAACAAAATTATGAACTGGAAAGTCGCCAAGAGAGCTAGGATAATAATATTAAAAATCAATATAAAGTTTAGCACTAAAAAAACTAAACAACTACGATTGAGATAGAATTTTACATCCAAAGTGTGACATTTTAATAGATCCCACTGATTTGAACAACTAAAGAAAAACTTGATCACTACCCGTGATCCAAGTTACTTAAACTGGTTTAAAAAGTCAATTAATCAATAATTAAATCCTTAATGATGTTAAGGAAAATTAAAGTAGTTCAAATCAGTAGGAGAAAATAAATTTACACTTTATATTGTAAAACCGAATCACAACGCTATAGACAAATTCACAAGCAAAGCAAAGGTAAACATTTATCGGCAAAATGATAAACCAGCATTCCAAACATGTCACTTTTTATACAAGTATTGCAGAAAAGCAAGCAAAAAACACACATGTACAAACCAGGTAGGCAATCCGAAACCCACAATCTAAGTGTATTCAATTCAAAACAAAAAGGCCCTTCACGTGTTGAATATCATTTAAATAAGAACACTTTAATAATCTGCTAAAAAATAGGTTTTCATCATTTTTTAAAGGAAAAAAATATAACTAATAATATGCCACCGTAACCAGAAAAAAAGCTCTATCGAAAATGTCAAAATCCAATATGTTGTCCATAAAAAAATGAAAATTGATGATGGTAACTAAAAACCGAAATGTCGGATCTGAAATATGATATTGCCGCGCTGTAGAGGAGGACAAGTGGCAACGGCAAAGTGTTATTTATTCCCAGTTCTAATTATTACCAAAACTTCGGTTTTTTCGGATATCTCTGGAAGTAATCGGAATTTTTTAATTGTTAAAAAAGCAAAAGGTTGAACCTCAAAGCTGCGCAACTTTGCGTTCATTTAACCAACTCTGTATCTCTTACCTCTGTTACCGTTTACACTTCAATTTGTGACACCCTGTATAAGCGTTCGATATTGATTTTGTCATGTCCGCCACTGAGTGGGATTTTGCATGCTTTAAATAACCACTAGGAATGTGTGTGTACTACCCAAAAAGGCAGAAGGCAGGTAAAGAAATACCAGAAATCTGTGAGTCCTTTGTATTTTTGGACTGTTGATATAATAGACTTGCAAAGGTCTTAATTATTATTTTCTAACACGTTTTAAGAAGTAAACACGGATATTTTTTGTTAACAAGAACTAAGTACCTATACTGCTCAAAATCATTATAGTTTTAGATCTGATTAATTTAGTTTCAATGTGCAATTTCGGTTTACTTCAATATTTCAATTTGTAGCCAACTGAACTAGTTTGAAAATTTGTATCATATAATTTAAAAGAATAAGAATACGGCTCCAATGAATAGGGGATTAGCGGCCATGTTTTTTTTTTCACTCAAAAAAATTCTGTTTTTCTTGTCCCTATATACCATAGAGACCTTCAAATTGAAAACCGCTCTTATTTGCTTCTAAAAGCCAGGTGCTAAATAAATATATTTTTTTACTTACTATGACCATTATAAAATATAATTCTCCCTTTGTATATTTATTTGTGAATTTACTTTACTGTAATGCAACTTTGCAAAATACCAGAAGTCATATTATCAAAAGATTATCAGTGATTATAGTAAGTTCATATATGCAGCATTGACGGAAATCACAGCACTACTTTGCAATTAAATGATGCAGATTACTAACACGGCTGTGATTTTCGCAAATGCTGCACATTATTACTTCAAAACTAAAAAGTTTAATATAATTACCTTGTCTGTCTTGTCCTTATCTTCACTTGACCCTTTTGCAAATAACTACCCCGAGGTACCAACGTTTTCAGTATCTTTTAGTTTTTTTACACACGTATTATTCAAATAAACTTTTGTATTGACAAGTTTTCGAGTAAATTACTGAAGAAATTAAATTATAAAATCTACAATCTGTAAGTTACGTTAACCCACTGAATAAGCGTTAACTGTAACACCCTAAACAAGGCAACGAACCAACATGAAATGAAACTAAAAGAGAACCAGAAGGGACGCTCAAAGCATGCGGATACGGATTTTTAGGTTTGGGATTTGGTTAGTACCTTAAGCAGGGTTGCCAAACCATCCAAGTATTTCTCTCACTCACATTTTATAAATATCTCTCAATTATAGACGTTCAAATCTCTTAAAAAATGTATTCATTTTTTTTTTTTTTTTTTTTTTTCAATTTTTATTTTCATTTTTATACACATTGTGGATAGATTAGAGGAAATCTGAGAGCTGTACAGTTTTAAGGGATATCTGTTTAACAGACCCCGTCTTTACTTGGTGCGTGCGTTTGAAGAACTGGGTGATTGTTGAGTACATTAATACTTACTCGGTATTTCCTGATTTTTGTTATAATCTTAATTATCAAATGATGACGGCCCCTAACCTAAACTTGCGGAAGGATGATTAGGGAGTCTTTCCTGAAGCAGATTAATGGGAGTTTCCGACCGAACCGATTGTGTCCATATTTACACGGTTGCCTCCCTTGACAGGAAAGCTGCATCTGCGGGTTTCGGAATTTTTTGTCCCCAGTTGGACTATAATTTTTCTTCGCGCCTCCCTAAGTTTATTCGGACTTGTACAGCTAAGACGGTTGCCCAGGCGGTTGAAACGTGCATGAAAAAGGATGTTAAGAAGGCTATTATATTTAGTGACTCGCAGAATTCTATTCAGAACATCTCCAGAAGAAGAAGATCATCCAAACACCGCCTGGATCATGTTACCTTCCTTACCAAGCAGATTATTATCGAGGCAAATGAATCCGGCACTGTTGTGACGAATTACGAAATGTAAAAATGTATGTCGTAAAATGTACGAAATATGAATGTAACCAATTATTAAATTTTTAAAGCGGAATTTTATTCGACTCCTAATTGATCAATTTGTCCTAATTTAAACTTCCTTGTATCTCTTCAAATAACCGAGATTCCCATGATGAGGCTTGCAAAACGGACATCCGGGTATACTATCGAAATTCTATACCCTTACCAAAAACGATTCTTCATATAGCAATGAACTTATACTACTAACGGGACTTGATGAAAATTTCTCCAGCAATAGGTAATCCGCATATGAAGGTAAAATCTGAAATATTTTTAAGCATCGTGTTGTAGTCTCGCAGTTTAACTGTTAGCGAAAAACATGCCGAAGCGGTTTCCAATTTTTGGTTAAAATTTTTGAATTGTTTTTTCAATTTCCAAACCAATAAGCTGTAGCAAATAAATGGCAGTTCGGCCTTTTGCGTTAATGAATTGCTAAGAATAAAAGTTCCGTACATAATAAACTTTCTCTTGAAATACGTAAGTATGTAAAACAATCTGTAACAAACAAATATCCCACTATAGATTATAACCACTAAAATGATTGGAGAAATCTGATTGTCATCTATTTGTAGTTTGATCTCATTTTGCAAAACAGATTCATAATCCACGAAACGGTAGCATGAAGAACACCATATATCCTGAGTGGAATAGGAGTATGTTTCCGGTTAATTATTATTATGACACCATTCAATTCCACCAAACACATTATTACTGTACGCAAATGTAAGTAAACTTTATAATAAGGGAGTATTTTTGGGTTTTTGCAATATTTTTAAACTGAAGCTTTGCTTATTTAGTGTTAAAAGGCAAATTTGAGAGGATTTTCGTGTAATACAAACTGATTGTTAACTTATATGATCAATAAACATTGAAATTCAAAGATTGTAATGCTGTTTTACTACTAATGTATATTTAATGGCGGTGTGGACGTGACTTCTATAGAGTTTGTTTAATTAACTCTACTTTTAATATGATTTTTGTGTCCAATATAAGGACAAATAACATAACAACATTCTCAAAATGGTTTAAAATACATACAATTGGGTACCTGGAATAAAAGTTGCAAAACCAAACACCAAACCAAATGTGTTTTTCTATGACTGTTTAATAATATGCTTATTATTCACTAGTTGTGAATAGATAATTACACCCCTGAGTAATGAGTTATTAGTAGATTGTTCATTGTTATTACTCACGGGTTTGGGCCATCCGCGGGCAGTACCTATTAATGGCGAAAATTAAAGTAAATGGAGTGTCGTAACAGTGTAATAAAAACATAAATGTTTTGAATGTAACGTTGGTGAACGTTTGCTTCTTTATTTGTCAATTTCAAAATAATTACTTTTTTCCACTACTAACATAATAAACATACCATTATTGACCGATTAGTGACTTGAGAAATTAGTTTTCTCTACCTTAATGGTCATTGTTGACCTAGGTCAATAATAGAGTCTAATCTCTAGTTCTAGTCTGGCACAAACACAACAAAAAATAAAATTTTATTGATCTAGGTAGATAATAATGTCAATGTCCATTAAGACATCTGACATATGAAATATACTTGAATTTGACAGAGACAGATAAATTAGGTTGTCCACCGCCTACTATACTAGAAAGCCTAGAAGGTGCTTGTCAAAAATTCCAATATGGCGGGAATAGTGGTGACAGTTTGTATTGTGGAAATTGAGTTTTTTGAGGATTAGATGAATTTTTACGGTTTAAAATCAAAACTTGAGGTTATTTGCGTAAGTTATTTTTGTTTGCTGCCGTTCATAAGTTTCTCAAGCCACATTGTAACAGCAATTCAGAAAAAAGCCAAACCGTGTCAGGTTTTTACTTTACAAAAAACCGGATCCAACTCCACAGTGGTTGAACACTTTGAAGTGGGATGATTTTACTCCAACACTATACTCAATGGTAGGTACAAGAGCTTTCTAGTACAGTAAACTTATTAGGTACTTGTTACATGCACAGGTATGTGAGTTACATTTTAAAGCATCCTTCATTGTGAGAGCAACAAAAATAATTTTGAATGAATGTTCTTGGTAATAACATAAGAACCATTTACCAGCTTTGCTTACCTAGTTTCAAGGATTTACAGATTTTCTTCTACTGAACAGTGTTTAAACCAGTTTGCTCTGTGTTGTAACCAATTTGTTTAGGCTGGACTTGATTGTGTAAAAAAGCTCTATCTATACCTACATATCTGGATCAGAAATTAACATTTTTTTGATTTTTCACTCACAACTTGCACTCAACTACACGAAACAATTAAAAAAAACATATTTCTTACTGCATCTGCATACGTTTGTGTATAAAACGAAAACCGCTAACGCCGCCATTAAAAGTGACATTTTAGGCTTTCTAGTATAGAGGGCGGTGGGTTGTCCCTTCATGTTGTTGTTTTGTTGTTATCTTAAATTTTTAAATTTTCAATAAAAGGACCATCAAAAATATTATTACCTAATAGTGAAAAAAATGCTATATTATCCACGGTTTAGACAGCTTGAATTAACCTTATGTCTTAAATCCCGCTTCGCTCCTCGGGATTTAAACTTGACATGCGGTCAATAAAAGCTTGTGTCTAAACCTTGGTTAGTAATATACTATTCTGGGGAGACGCAGAAGTCCCTAGGTTTTACATTGTTGCGTCATCTCAAAATGTATTAGTGATTGCGCGGAGTGTTATTTTTTAAATTTTTAACCAGGTATGTAATAACGTTATTTCTTATGTGTAAACCAGGTGGAATGATGAAAATTACTTGCTTTTACTTTCCACCCGGGTGGAAAGTACACACTTACGCTTAGCGTTTCCCGAACTCTCTAGCTAATTCATCTTCGATAATACCGGGGCAGTTTCATCAGCTGTGTTTTCGGGGCCTACATTTTACATGGATTTAAAATATGTCAACTGTATGACTGGATATAACCGTAAAACACAAAAGAGTACACTTGTATAGTCCCGCAGATATCTTTCCTTGGATAGTCATATTGAGCAGCAAGTAAAGACATTAAAACAAATTCACATAATTTTAGTAGCAAATATTCCCTACCTGGTTTCTAATTCTACTGGCCTAATGAATTGAAACCAATTATTATAATTTTTTGGCGGTAGTAAAACACTACTGGTATTTAATAGACATTAATGACGTCTAGGTTTAAAATAGATTTGAAACAACTCAAGTTGCAATATCACCATAATGTAGTTCTCATCAGGGTTTGTTAAAAACATGTTGGTGTTCACAATCAAATTAGCATGCTTAGCAGTGGTCTTAACGTTTCTTTATAATTTGTTTATTTTCGTTAAGTTCTTCCGAATATATTGCTTCTCTTGGAGCGTGAATAAGAAAGCACGATGGCTTGTTCTTCTACCCTTTGCTGGAAATGCCTACGTCGCTTTGTTTACTGGAATTAAAGGTTAGAATTATACACTAAAAAAATTTAATATTTGATAAAAGAAAATAGTATATTCAGAGTACGTTCTTCTGAAGGGTAAGTAATGCCGGTTTTCCCGACACGTCGAAGTCGATTTTAAGTACAACTTAAGCAAAGTTAAGTTTTGAATGTGACAGATTAGATGCAAAATAACACAGTCTAGACGAATTGTTATATCTATAATCGGAAAAAAAACAAAGTTTTTTATAAGCCAAATAATTAACAAAACAAAACAGTTTTTATAAATTGGCAAGTTAACCGTTGAAGTTGACTTCCTATCAAGCTGTAAACGTTTGGCATTCCATATGCCCGTGTAAACCAGATCGTATGATTTGTCATTTTAACGTATCAATTCGAATACTAAATCCAACTTATAAGGACAAAGCTGATTTTTCAAGATTGGGGCTAAAAAATGTACATACATGACAAACTGGGTATATAAGAATGAACCTTCTAATGCCATAAGATAAAAACATTACATACCAACAAAAGTGTAAAATTAATATTTGGGTATTAAATACAATTCTTTTGCTGGACCAGTTGTTATGCTCGGTTTATACCTCCAAATTAACAATTAAACTAAATTTTCATTAAAGTCAAAATAATTTTCTTAAGTTAAAGATGATACACGCTTGTATAGCGTAGGACAAGGTATACTTAAAATTGACACTAAACTAATTTTAACTTAAAAGTTGACCAATCTTCAACTGTGGATGGAATCGGGTTGATTCGTGAACCCTTCATTTTTCATTATGATACAATGTGAAACTTACTAATATGATTTTACTTTCAAATGTGACATTTAATGTCAGAACCGTGTTTGTTTATAGGTATTTTGAATTGAATTTGCAGAAAGGTCTGAGTGGTTTTTACTGTTTTAATTAAACTTTTGGGGTATTGAGATTGAGGGAAGCTTAGTTTAAGCGTGTTTAGACCCTGAGTTGAGAGTTTTGAGATTTGATGGGTTTTACTCGGCATTTGTGTATAAACTTTGAGTAATAATGGAGATATGTTTATGTGCGTAGATTTTCAGGTAGGGGCTTAACAACTCAATGTTTTTTTATTGGTTGAATAAAATAGAATACAGTTGTTTGGATCCAGTATTCGATGATTTTGGCATAACAGACAGCTACGTGGCAGGTTGTTGGAATGTTGTTTGTCCACAAGTGAACCGTTTAATGACCACAGGAACGTAAAATAGGTTCACAAGTCACAAGAAATTTTGAAAACGTCGATATTTACGTCAATCTTTGACACTTCGAGACGTATAAGGATCGGGTTAGATAATCGATGATCGGAATAGCTCGGTAGCAAGAAAATCGGAAAACAGACGATAACATTGCGCACTATTGGCGTTTCAAGATAAGAGATACTCCCTCTGATGATCAGTTTTGAAAACAGTTTCGGGTATTCCACCTGTCATATCTCTGTTTGTTTACATTGATTTTGGTTAGGAATTTAGCACTGGTTTCATAAATATGAAAGTGGCAGTGTCACATTATTTATAATGTTAGGTTAGGAACTTGTTGCCCGATTTTAGTTCAACTGGCGCTGCGATCTTAAATTGAAACGCCAATTGCTATAGTTATTTACCTAACAAGTGCGGGAAGTGACATTTTTCCGCACGCTGATTGCAGTTGAACCGATCGACGCAAAGCGGAGTTTGTTCCGCTATCGGGTGCGGAAAAGACATTTCCGGCACGTATTAAGTACAATATTTTCCCTACGATCCTGCAAAAAACTACAATACATTAGCATTTTACAATTACAGCATTATTACAAGATTAGCATTTTACAATTAGTGATTATGTCATGCTATTTGTAGATGAAGGAGTTACAATAGAAAACCAGTCAATTAAATTTCTTGCAGGTGGGTTGTCAGTTGAAATTTTAGACCTTGTCAAAATACTTTTCAAAACAGGCAAAACAGTTTATTTACATTGTATTGCATTAACAAGTAGTTATTAAATAGTCACTTAAACTGAACATGTAAAAAAATCTAAATATAACGTATAATTTAACGAAAGACATTAAATTATCAATGCAATCAAAATCGTGCGGTAAAGTACTTTACCACACTAGAGAGGAAAAGTGGTACTTACGCCATGAAAAATCGTGCGGCACAGTACACTTTTCCGCACGATCGTAGGAAAACATATTTTTAGACGCGTAATTTAAATTTCCGCATCTATGCAATGTTAAAAAAGTGGAGTTCTTCGAGTGAATAAACCGGTTTAAGTCACGTGTTTTATACAATATTTTATTAAATTTCGACTTCTTATATTTTAAAAAACTAAAATTACAGTTCTAATAAATTTGCACTGCGCCCCGTAGATGTGACATTGATGTTTGTTTGTTTGCATCTGTAAATAGGTCAATGTCATTCAGAGTGATTTAATAGTATATTACGTAACTAGTGCTGTAAGAAGCATTTTACGCACGATATGGAAAAAGTTACCCACAAAGCCGCGTAGCGGCGAGTGTGTAATTCCATGAGTGCGTAAAATGCCTTAGAGCACGTGTGACGTACTATACTTTACCTACGACCTAATGGAAAGTCCTGTTTTCGCAATTCATATAATTCAAAGTTACTTTTCATTAAAAAAGTATATTTTCAACGTATTGACATCATATTTGTACTAATCATAGGTGCCACTAAAGAAAAAAATAATAACGTAAAATATATAAAAAATTCACAAATCATGTTACTTAAATAATTATTAGTGTTGATCTTAAAATAATTATTTATGGTTACATTACAGTTATTAAGAAGAAAGGGAAAACTTTCAGTAATATTACTTGATGTGTTTGCTATTGCAGAGAATATTCTAGACAAAGTGGTAGTTACTTAAAACTGTATGAACAATGCATTACGCGATGATCTCCATCGATGATCCATACTCTGATAAAGGAGGAAATGTACACAAAATCAATTTTTCCCATCATTAGAGCAATAGTTTGTGGCCGATCTTAAAACTGTGCGCTTTTTTACAACTGTGCGTAATGAGGTTCATTACGTAACGGAAAACTATGCGTAATTAGCTATTTACACTGAGGTCGTAGGTAAATTTTTTTTAAACATCTAGTGAATAAAAAAATTTTAAATCGTTTGCTAAGCGTTGTATATTTGACTAATAACAGGTTGAAATTTAATAAACCTAATTATTAAATTATATCAAACTAAATTATCTACCTATTATGAAAACATATCAATTTCAATTGCTTAATTTACTTACAAAAATTAAAGTTCCAATTACGTAATACACTAGGTATATTTTTTTGACAAGTGTGACACATTATTAGCTTTGGAATGTCTGTAGCTACTAAAACACATTTTTTTTACCAAATTATTTAGCAATAAAGTGCGCAACTTTGCCTCCATTTAACTAAAGCTCTATGAATTATAGTTTCTGAGATGGCAATGCTAATGCATCGAATTTGTAACACCCTGTATGTCATTTAAGTTGACATATCTTCAATAGTATAAACTGCATTAATTTATAGTTAATTTTACTTGTAATTTTAATTAAATTAAATTTAATTATTTTTTTTTTAATTTGGAGGTATGTTAAAAGTATATGGATCGGGCATTATGCCAGATTGGTAAAATGAGGACAACTATTTGCTTTTCATCATATTTTGCTTCAAAATCATCTGGTTTAACAGCATATCTTTAAAAACAATTTGTTTACGATTTTTTTCTAGTGGCAAAACAAACGCACTTTCATTACCTAATTACCCTAGTATTGAAAATTTACAACCATTATGGGGATCATTTACATATGTCTAATGTTAGCTAATGGGGAAAGTGGAGTGGTTCTAATAAAGGAAAAGTTGTTACCAAAACAATACTCTTAATTGCAAAAATGACAAAAATAAGTAAAGTGCTTTGCTTCGTTATACATTACTTCGAATTGGTCCGTTTGTCAAAAAACGGTGTTAAACACTTAATTTTATTGTCTGATTTTATGTAACTTTGCGCTTAACAGCGTTTCTTAAGTGAACAATCTACACTAAATACACACCACATAATTTAATTTGCTAAAATGCTTTCTTGACATTTGCCTTATCCATTTTCGATCACTGTTCTTACTTTTTATAGCACAAACTACGTCGGTAAATGTCATTTGTTTTACCAATGGTTCTATTAATGTTTTGGACAGCTGTCGTCCAATTTAGATTTAGCATAGCATTTTGAACTAAGCTTAATAACAACCGCTTATCAATTAGTACAGTTTATTTTGCTGAGGTTTTTAACGATATAAAGTCAATAAATATTGTGTTGCTAATGAGTACAAGTTTAAGAATATTTATTTCGTTTATTGGGTACCTACTACCATTTCTCAGGTTTTCTATACTTGCCCAGAATGGAATATTTGCAACCGAGGTGTTAATAGTATATTATTCAACAAGCATGTAATAATAGATATTACTGACAAACATGAAGTTTGCGACACGAGCCGAAGGCGAGTGTAGTAAATTATCAAGTGAGTAATAGCCATTACATGCGAGTAGAATACTATACTTGTTCTACGACTTGGTAGTAGTTCAAAACGAAAGAGTATAGGTCTGTTCGCAGAGGCAATCCCTGACTGGTTTCCAACTCAGAAACAGTAAATGTCAAGTTTCATTTGTTGAATGCTCACGTGACTATGACGTTTTCTGACTTGTGGCCAATGGATATATCTATTTCTCTGATTACTAGTTGGGGATTCTCTCTACGAACAGACCTAATAACACACACGCAAATTAAATTATCATCTTGAGTCAACGTGACAATAGCTGTCACCTGCTATTGTTTGGTTTGGTATTCGGCAATTTGACGGTTATAGCAAAAATCAAAGTAAATTGAGATGACGTAGTAATTTAATAGAAAGGTAAATCAATGTCTAGGAAGAGCACTATAGACTTCTACGTCGCCACAAAAAGATAAATATTTTGAGTTTGGCAAATGAGGAACCAAACGTTAACAAATGTTACATTCAAAACATTTATGTTTCTATATTACACTGGTTCGTCACTCCATTTTACTTAGATTTTTGCTATACAGTGTGTCCCAAATTGCTTCTACATGTATTGGGATTTCGAAAACGGTAAGAGCTACAAGGTCGGTTAAATGGGGAAAGTTTTAGAGAATTTTATGTGAAACTTATTTCCGGTTTCCAAATTAAATTATCTTTCTCCATTTTCCCGAAAATTGGGAAAACGTCGGAGGCTGCATTTAAAACAGTCTTTAACAAAGCCAAAGAGAGTTTTGAAACTAAGATATTATTGAGGCACTTTTTTACGTAGAACATGATGACGTAATTAGAAAAATCTATCGTCATTGGTTTCCGAGATATGGATGATAACTTTGTAAATTCTTATGGCCGCCTTCAAGATGGCTTGAGATTGAGATCCTGACAAACCATCAGAATTAAATGAACTAAAAATACATAGGGTGTTCCATTTAAAAAAATATAACTTACTGTCATATGTCAGAAATTAAACGTAATAGAAAAAAACTGACTACGCCATTGGATTCTACGTCAAAACTTCTACCGGAAACCGTTTTTCCTTTTTGGATAACTTTAATAGCAAATGAAATACAGAGGGGGTTCCAAAATGACCAATTTTCAAAAGCCCCCCCGGATCTTTGAAACAAAAGAAGTTTGCGCCGCCCACTTTTCGCCAGTCATCTCAGCTCAGAAAAAGAGATCAGAACACGTATGCTACTTTTTTTCTATCTATTACCGTTTTCTCTGTACCCCGTAAAACCATCGAAAATGCAGCACCCTGTACAAAGTTTTAAGTTTTATTTGGAACAATTGAGTGTATGGAAAAAATAACACAGTTATAAAATAAAGAAATTTGGTTCATTACCAATTAACCTACATGTCACTAAAGGCCCTGATGCACATTTTTGTTAATAAACCTAGAACAGGACAGCTCATGTAGATATCTCAATTGAAAAGTTGGTTTTCCGATTATACCTACTCAAATACAAAAACTGTTGCCACCCTACTGATAATTTGACTGTTTAAGTCCATATTCTGTTCCTAGAAGGGGTTTCTCAGAGGTTTTATAGCCAGTTTGATTAGCAACTTATCTAAGATCTGCAGGCCTTTGTTGTCCACTATCATCATTTAAATCGTTTGTAGTCTTATAAAGAGGCTTGAGATAGGTGATTCTGTCATCTTTATTAAATATTTGCAAGGAAAACCAGTGTTTTCTTAAAGAACTTAGCTACAATGTAAATATGCGACATTGAATGAGGTTATAAATGCAACGTACCAGATTTTTGGGCTGTGGCTACTCATAAAGTATCTTTGTCACATTTTCGTTTTATTTTCTTTGCATTATAAGGGTAGTAACTCAAAATTATTAGTAAATAAACTAGTTTTGAATGTTTTGATTAGAGAATGACGGACCGCAAATTGTTATGATTTTAAAATGTTGGTAGCACTGCGGGTAGTGCATTTTCCTTAACGACCGCTTGACGCAAGATTTTAAATTTCCGAATTTTGGAGCCGTTTAGATCTTAATTGTCAAACCTACGGTATTGAAAAAATCACAAGTTGATACCAGAAATTGTGCTCTACAACTTTTATCTAAAGCGTTTATTTCCCTTAAATGAACCGTACAAGCGCAAAACAAAAAAAAACTGATTTCCCATGTTAATCTCCTATGTCCAGGATTTTTCTGGACACCTGGTATATCTTACCTACAGTAGCCATGTAAATATTATTGTTTTTACAAAAAATATCAGCTTATTGGGGTAACCAGTTAGGGTAATGAAAATAATTATTTTTTCCTGTAAAACATATTTTATTGTTTTTTTGTTGACTTTTGAATATAGGCTTATATGTAAAATAGTTTGTTTCAAAAAATACGTTATTTTTGAAGAGATTTAGAAATAAATAACGGAAAAAATAAATAGAAAAGCTAAGGACGCCACCAGTTTCCTTTACACAGAATGTCAGATTGATGCGGGCAAGGAGTTTCCAATTAATGTGAAAAAACGTCTTTACGAAATTATATCATTAGGTATTTGTAAATTTGTCTTATTCAAAAGTGCGAGGTTTTCAAAATACAAATGGTTTTTAAGTTTATATCAAAAAGAATTATTACTTAGTATATTTCCGAGGAAAACGGCTGTCGACCTACTTTCTGCCAATGTTACAGAAATAAATGTATTTACATAAATATTTACATGTTCAAAAAAAATGTACAAAAAAAAAAAGGACAAATTTAATATAATATTTTATGCTTGAAAGTGTTCTATCAAGGATTGAGCAGGAAAATTGAATCGGGATTGTCTTGTTTGTCGCGTTATACAGAGTGGGTTTAATATTGTCAAGTTATATCTGTTGTCTTTCCATTTTGATTGAATTTGAAGTACTCTTTCGCTAATTCGTGTCATTTTCGTGCGTTCATAGATAAGTTCGTTAGAAGGGTTGTGTAATGGGTTTTCAGGGTGTCTAATTTTTGTGATTCGTCTTAATGCAATTTGTTCCGTTGTTTGTATGTGTTGTTTAATTTTCGGAGTTGAGTTCGCCATTAGTATGTTTCCATAGTCTAGAAGTGGTCTGCAGATGGAAATAGTGATCTAAAATGTTTTGTTCTTTTAATGAGTTCAGTTCTTGTATTTTTTACATGTTTAGTGAATTTTAGTTTGTTGTCTATAGTCATTCCTAAATATTTAATGTCATTTTTAGGGGTAGTTCTTTGACCATCTGCTGAAATTGTTGGTGAGTCCGGTGTAATTTTATGGTTGGAAAGTAGGAGTTGATTTTTAGTAGGGTTAGGTGTTAGTCCACTTGTAAAACCACGTCATTGTGCGATCCGTCATTGTCGAGTAACGAGTGCTGTATCGTCCGCGTACTGTAAACTACAAGCTGTATCGTTTATGTGTTTTTATTTTGAAATCGGTGGTTGTATATATCATGACAGTAGATATTATATAAGAAAGGCGAAAGTGGTGAACCTTGCGGAAGCCCTTGTTCAGGACAAAATGGAAATGAAAAGGTACTGTCTATGCGTACCTCTAATTGTCTGTTGTTGTCAAGTAAGTTTATAATAATGTGAAGTAGATATTTTGGTGTCTTAAGCTCATGTAGTTTGTACAATAGTCCTTTATGCCAGACACTGTCAAATGTTTTGTTGATATCCATAAATAAGCATCCTGATTTTTTGTTATCTAAGTGTGTAGTTTGTAAGTTATTTTAAGAAACGACTGTTTGTCTTTTGTGGTTAAGGTAACGAATGAAGTATTGATAGGCATGAATCTTGTGAAGCCGAAGAAATTTTAGTTGGATTTGGGAAACAGTATCAAGTAAGGTTAAAACAATATTGCTATCACCGAACAGGGCCTGGATACAAGAAATGTAAGGTTGCAAGAACATTACTTATTTTGAAACAATGTAGCACGAAAATCCCGTTTAAAAGGTTGCAAACGGTTTGAAATGATTGAATTTGAAGCGTCGTGAGGAAGCATAGTTTTGGAGAATACCATTTTCGTTGAATAGAAGCACTTTTCAAAACAATACATATACAAGTAGCTAGTATGTTTTGAACTTGAGAAATCTGACAAATAAGTTAACGTCATATTTTTCTTGGTCACCTTAAGGAGAGTTTACACATGCATATATTTACTTGCGCCAATAAAAACTGGTCTGTCAGTAAATTCAATCTTGCACGTGTAAACAGCAACTTGCATGCAAGTTGAATCTTTGCAAGTCGATGTTTACAAGTGCAAAATTGAATTTACTTGCACACCAGTTTTTATTGGCGCAAGTAAATCTATGCATGTGTAAACTCTCCTTTACTTAAAGATTTTTTTGTAAAAAGTGTAAGATGAGCCATTTTCCAAATGTTTTAGACGTCTTTTATTGGTTCACATGATAAACCGCTACATAAAACTAGTAGATAGCTGAGTAACCTTGGAGACATTCGTAATTTTTACGTTGTATAAGCTGAAAATTCTTTAATCTAAACATTGCAAATAATACTTTTTTGTGTTAAATCGCTAATAATCGAGTTACATTCAAAGCTTTACCGTATCATTGGGAACGGCGATGCGAAAACAAAATCAACAAAATTGTATGTCATTTAATTCTTGTTATCCGCATTAAAATCATGCAAAATTTAGTTATTCCTGATAATATATTGGCTGCAGCCAACACTATAAGGTTGAACTTGCTTCCGGAAAAATGGAAAGTCCACTATGAGAAAGAATATAAACAGTTTTGTGTGTGGCGAAACCAAGTACAAGTTCGAGGTGCAGAAGAAACGGTGTTGCTAGCAGATTTTGAAAAACTCGCTGCAGAATATTCTGCTTCGTCCTTATGGCCAAAATATTACATGTTACGTGCGAGCTTAGAATTGAAGGAAAGAGTGGAAATCGACAAATACGGCGCTTTAATACGTTTTATCAAGAAGAAAAACGTCGGATATAGAGCAAAAAAATCAAAAGTATTTACAAGAGAACAAATCAACTAATTTGGACGTTCTGCTCCAGACAAGGAGTTTTTGATGTTAATAGTGGCCTTTATAATTGGAATTGGAGGAGCCTGCCGAACCAATGAACTGACCAAGATGTTGACGTTTTAGAGGACAGGCTGATTGTTACTATTCCCGACTCCAAAACCCACAAGAAACGGACGTTCGCGGTAGTATCTGAGGTCGAAGTCAATCCTGTGCTTTGATTTAAAAAGTATGCAATGTTAAGGCCAGCCCATGTTACTCACCGAAGATTGTTTCTATCATATAGAAAAGGAAAATGTACAGTACAGCCCTGCGGCATTCATTTCTTCGCTAAACTACCTCAAAAAATAACTGAGTATCTTTCACTTGAAAATCCTAATATGTATACTGGTCACTCCGTTAGAAGATCTTCGGCAAATTTTCTTGTTAATGCTGGAGGAGATATATTGGATTTACAAGAACTTGGTGGATGGGAATCAACAAAGGTTGCTAGAGGGTATCTAGAAGAAAGTGTGTCCAAGAATGTTTCCATTGCTCGCAAAATTCAAATCGGCGATGTCTCCGGCAGTGAATTAAGCCCTAGGAAAACCGGATGAAATGGAAAGGAATGCATACTCGGCCATTAATCAGCCTTCAGAAGACATAAATATGATCGTGGACTCCAAAGGCAGTGGAGTATCCGTTAAGTTTCAAAACTGTCAAAACATTGTTTTGAATATTCATGAAAAGTCGTTGTAATATTATTCTGTTATCGAACCTGTGGTCCTTCGTAACTAACGTATTATTAGTAACTAAGGTTTTATGAAGGAATTAGTACATTTATGATGTTGATAATTATTAATAAAGATTTCATATAAAATCGTTTTAATCTTCAATGATACGATAAAGTAGTTTTTAATAATTTTATATACTTACCCAATACCCATTGACCAAATATTTTGGACCATAACTATTTTTTTTGTGTTTCAGTAAACATGTTAAGTTCATTATTGTTCGCCGAGAGATATTTTGGGTTGCCTGTTTGCTACTGGTTTGGCCACCTATGTCATTATATGAGTAAAAGTGCTGAAGATGCCAAAGTGTTATTGAATAACCCCAAATGTCTAGATAAAGCACAGCTTTACGGGGATGTGCAATATGTATTCAAAAATTCCATTCTTCTTATACCTGGTAAGTTTGCCTACAAAGAAAACGTAATTTTGATTATATTTTCAATGTGTAGGAGAGCAATGGAAAGGTCGTCGGCGTTATCTGCGTAGTGCTTTCAATACTGGGATTATTAACCAATTTATTCCCACTTTGTATCAACAAAGTTGTCTATTGCTTGATCGCATAAAAATGAAACGAGCAGAAGATGATCATTTTAAGTTCTTTAATACCCATGCCTTTATGGGCTTTTTCTGTAAGTTTCTAGTTTACACCCATATTCATATTGACTATAAAAATTTATTGAAAAACTTAACATATTAGTGACGTCGTTAGGCTGGATGGAAGAAGACGTACAAACATCAGAAGTTGTAAAGTTTGCTGATATGGTGGACAAGTAAGAAAGTAAATCATTCTTTTCTTTTAAACTAAAACTTACAAAAATAACATTAGGGTTCAAGATGAATTTATAAAGTTGTTGGTCAACCCAATTATACCTGTTTCTGTTTGGATTAAGACGCCACCAGGAGCAAATTTGCAAAAGTATAGCAAAGAATTAAAAAGAATTCTGACCGATATTTTAATTAGGAAGAAAGAACAAATGAGTAATGCTACTGGTAAGACAAAAACATATGGACAGATTCATAGATTTCCCTAATTGAAAGATAGTATAAGATTAAGTTACGGTTTTCAGCATTTGTTGATAAGAAGACCGATCTTCCTTTAGTTGAACTTCTACTAAATGAGAGTTACGGTGCTAACGAAGAATCTGATGTGTTTGAAGAATTTACATTATTTGCTGCTGCAGTAAGTTTACTAAACATATCTTTAGTATTATACTACTTTCATAAGTTGAACTTATAACGTATATTTTAACGTTTTAGGCTACAGACACTACAGGACACTCGTTAGCATTTATTTTCATTTTGCTTGGTATGCATCCCGATGTTCAAGTCAGTTTGTTTGATTTACATATTAGTTTTTTTTTTAATCAATTTGAAATTACAGCAACAAGTTTTTGATGAGGTAGTGTCCACGATAGCAGGCAAAGAAATCGACACTTTAGATTTAGAAAAGCTGATTTACACTGAGGCAGTTATTTCAGAGGTGATGAGAATTCTACCATCCATTCCCCTGATTGGCCGATACTGCAGTGAAGATATTGAGTTTGGTAATTAATTTTCATTATTTATTGTTTCGTAAATATTACAGTGCGTTTAACTTTGCAGAAGATAAAGTTATACCTAAAGGCACTAACGTTTTTATAAGCATCTTCCACATACATCGCAACCCAGACTACTGGGAAGATCCTTTAAAATTTGACCCTACTCGATTTTTACCAGAAAATCAGTCAAAAATTATTTCAGGATCGTATTTACCTTTTTCCAGTGGGCCTCGAAATTGTATAGGTGAGCCATTAGGTCACTAGTGAATACATTGAGTTTACAGATAAACATTATAGGTCAAAGAATGGCTATGGTTTCATTGAAAATGACTGTAGCCAATGTAGTAAGAAATTTTCAAATTTATTCCAGTCATAAGTCTATGAAGGAGTTCAAGCTTATCTCGTGCATTTCAATGAAAACAAGGAATCACATGGACCTGCGCTTTGAGCCCAGAGTATCTCCTTAAAAGAGGAAGTTGTTAAAGTGCTATTATATTGTAATAGATACTGCTATTGTATATTGCTGTTTTGCTTCGAAAATATATTGGTGCAAAAGATATATTATATCTCAGAATGAGTTCAATGTTTGCGTTTTCAAGTAATCTTGTAGTATAAAATTTAATGTTTTGGCTTTTATTACCAAACTTAGATAATACGTCACATTTTAGAATTAAACCCACAAAAACTTTATAATCAATGAATTAAAAACTGGCTGTGCACGCCACATATTTTTTTGGGCAAAGGTGAGAGCTCCCGGGGAGATTATAGCAAAACGAGTTGCCTAAGTAGGTGAATTTACAACTTTTCCTACTAGAAACAAGTAGAAATCTCATAGGACATAAGTGAATTTCGAAACAATAACAAAAATGAAAGTTTTGACATAACAACAAACATTGACATCATTTTAACTAATTGGTCTTATTAAATTGTTATTTGTTTTAAACAGTAACGTCATGTTTTGTGTTTATTTTCACTTTTCAGCATTAGTGATTCATGAGAATACAACCTTTACTGTTAGGGTACTGTTACTCAATAAAGACAAAGAAATCCTCATTTTACCTGCTGGTAAAGGAAACGCAACAGTGATCATATCAACTACTGACTACGTACGGAAGATCGAAACCCTTCTATATCCCATAACCTACAACAAGTTGCCACGTCACCCAACAGCTCGATTACTTAGGACCACAAACAACTTATTAAAGATTCCACAACTGTCGCTGCTGAAGATATCTCGAAATTCAAGAAGTCAGAGGTCCTTCCACCCAGACTTTATGATTTACCTAAAATACACAAGCCGCTCGTTGTGTCCTCTGGAACATGCACTTTCCAGAGGACACGAGCACTTTCCAGAGATCGATCAAACGTTACTATCCTAGATTAGCTAGAGAAGCCATTGAGATCTTTAAGTACGAGAACAAAATCAACAGAAAAGGAAGAGGATTACCTTGTTAGATTCAAAGTTGAAACGAACCTTGCGCCAGACATCTTGCTCGCCGATGCGTAGCCGTTATGGGCATGTGCAGCCCCCACTGGTGTAGATATCTTGCGCCAGACACCGTGCGCGCCGATGCTTAACCGTTGTGCGCATGTGCAGCCCCCCACTGGTATACATACGACCGACGCTCCAGCAGTCGAGCCAGTCATCGTCGAGAGGTACGGAAGAGCACTTGGACCAAGGCTTATAAGCCCGGATCTTTTCATAGGAGAAGAAGTTTCATATTTCAGTTTTGACCGGCCGTGAAAGCTTTCATAGTCGTATACTATAAAAACTCCGTTCCAAGAATCCTGGACATTGGCATGAAAAATTGATGTGTTTGATGTTTTTTTATGTTTGTCTTTCGCTGTCAACAAACATACATGGTGTATAGAATGTGTTTATTACAAAATCACTGAATACAACTTACTTGTTTCTGATCGTTCATACAGAGTAGTTGTTTTGCTCAATATTTCTACAGCTTATGGGCCCAGTCAATATTCTTCATTAATTAATAGTGAAATGTGCGTAGTAACCGAAATCTTAAGGAGTGTGCAGTCATGGATATCAAAAAGCAAAATATTCAGCGGTGATAGGTACAGAGAGTGGAAGTTACGATTAAAGTCGCTATTATCTGACATGCAAGGGCTGGACGTTATTGAAAGTGAAGTGCCTGGAACTCTGGACGAAGCTTGGGAAAAACAAAATGAGGTTGCACACCATGTGTATATCGTTGTATCATAAAGTGACTCTTTTCTTACCATCGCGAAAAAACAAGTGTTTGCTACTCAAATTAATTATTAAGAACTTGGACACAATTTTTGAAAGGCGTAGCTTAGCTAATCAACTAGCATTACGAAAGAGTTTGTTAAGTTTAAAACTCTAAAAAGATTACATAATATAATGTTCCAGACCTTATACAGTGTTTGATGATCTTATTAGTGAACTAATAGCTGCAGGAGCTAGACTTGACGAGACAGACAGACTGCTATGATTGTATAATCACTGCGTTGGAAATGTTAAGTGAAGACATCTTAAATTTGGCATTTGTTATAACACGGTTGCTTGATCACGATGTAAAATTAAAGTCTGCGCCTACAACTGGATTAAAAGTGCTAAATACAATGAGAAATAAATTATCATCCGCTCCAACAACATCAGTCTCTAAGTTCTCCAAATCAAAGTTTAAGCATCGTCGTTAGTATAAGAAGTTTTTCGAAAAGGGCGACGACCAACATCTACATAAGAAAAGCAACATCCAATGTGACCACTGCAAAAGAAGGAACCATATGAAAAATGGGATAAACAGGTCATTGTTGCTGAAACGGTTGCTCAACAACCGCTTATACGGTGCAGGTAAAAAGTTTAAAATTTTCGCATTTTTGTTCGTGTTTTACGACGAAAGGGATCAAGTTAGAGATCTGAAAAAAATACATAAAATTAGTCCGTGATAGGTACTACAACTTTCATTAATACGATTTTTCAATCAAATCAACCGTACAGGCGCAAAAAAATCAAAACCCTTTTCCCATGAATGAACTTTGAAAAAGTGTGAAAGTCAAAATTAAAAACTTTAAGGGTCGTCCTGACCCAGGGCTTATATAGCCCTTTTTAGTTTTAGTTTAGTTTTAAGTTTTTCGAGTAATAATTTTTTCTGCAAAATAAGATTTGTTAATGTTTCAAATTTTCAAATCAAATTTTTTCTCTAATGTAAAATCAACAAACCTGGGTCTTGCTGTCTCACCCTTTGTAAAAAGACAGTACGTGCACCCGTTTTCATCTGAGCTCCTGATGATGGACACTTATGTGCTCGAAACATGTCGAGCAGTACCCCCTCAGTAACATTTGAGGACAATACATTTATTATGGAGAAGGCTGTGTAGTTTTATCAGAAGGCTCAATGTCGCACAAAGAAAGATAGAAATATCGATGCTAGCAGTAAGGCTCCAAGATAGAAAAACCATAGAGTGGATAAGGGATAAAACTAAAGTCACAGATATAACCGAGTGTGTTGCGAAATCAAAGTAGCAATGAGCTCATGTTCTACTCACAACTTTATCACATTCTCCGTAAATAATAAACAGATTTAAGTAATCTTGGTTTGAATAACGTAACCGCGACGGCATATTTGCAGTTGTCAAAACACTCTAGTCATAAAGTCACTAGTGTTATTAACATGCTCTGCAGGTCTCCAATATCACCGTGTGTCAAAAGCATGGCCAACTAGAGTACCAGCTAATCCCAACCATGCAGCCTAATAAAAAAATGTTTATTCTCAAATAAAACGAAATGGGTTTGATTTAGGTATAGGCAAGTAAATTGAAACGTATAGTAATTTTTAATGCTCAAAATGATTCCGTCATAAAAAATGTGGGTTTCTATTTAAAAAACTTGCGATTTTTCATTTTTTTTTAGTGGCAAGTTTATGATTTTTTTTTGACGACCCTGTATACAAACGAGTCATTACGCACCCTCAGTTTAATAAAACGATCCTTTATTTACAATAACCCAAAGTTTCATTGCAAAATGAATTAAGGTTTTGACAGAGTACAAAAATATGTTGAGCGGTGTAACTGTCACTTTTTTGGAAAAACATCAAATATTTCGAAAACGGCTAGAGATATGCATAGGGCATTGTACACATAAGTTGGTCAGAATTTTGTGAGGAATCCAAATATGTAATAAAATGTTGCTTGCTCCGACGTAAAAGATCTGAATTTTACAACAAGAAGATTAAAAACTGCAATAAAAAAATCGAAAGCCTGCTGGTGTGTGGTTAGGGAAATACTAGGTAATAGGGTACATCATGACGTATCAAAAGCTGAAAATCAAAGATTTGCGGAATGTTTCACTATCTACTATACATAATTTAATAAAAGACTTTGACAAAGTTTCGTTAACGTTAGAAATGATTTTTCAACACCATTGATTCTCTGTCCAGTAAATAAAAATGTTGTTATTGAAATAGTAAAAAAAATCTAATCTAAAACCAGCTCTGGATATGATGAAATTTCTATACATTTTTTGAAATCTATAATACTCTTTATAATTAATCCATTAACATACATTATAAAAAATAACTCGGCATTTTCCACACTAATTAAAAAAGGCAGTAATCATACCCATACACAAAAAAGGCGAATTATCCAAAGTGGCGACCTATCAGTCTGCTTACTTCTTCAAAATATTTTAAAAAGTCATGTCAATAAAAATATTGGCGTTTTTACTACAAAACAACTTATTGAGTCCGAATCAACACGATTACATAAAAGGCAGGTCTACACAAACTGCAATATTTTGTTTTCTAAATGGAGTATTGGATTCATTGGAAAAGCGGGAATCTTCATTAGGAATTTTTCTTGATTTAACAAAGACCTACGGCATTCTGAGACATGACATACTAATTAAAAAGCTGGAACGTCATGGCATAGTTGCTAACTCGTTAAGCGGGTTGAAACCGTACTTATCTGATAGTCAGATTAGATAGCTGTAAATGGTGATAGAAAGGCTTCATCAGAATCTTTCTACATTAAACACGGGGTTCCTCAAGACAGTATAGTAATTTAACTTTGATTTAAAACCAACTCTTAATTTTCTTGGCGTAAAACTCGATAATAATCTCGGCTGGCACGAACAAATAGAACATGTGGTATCAAAACTAAACAAAGTGTGTTATAGCTTTAGAAAATGGAGTAATTTTGTACGGTCAAAGCTCAAACTTTAATAAAATATTCATTGTTCAAAAAGATGTTATTAGAATAATCTTAGGGCACGGTTTGAGAGAGCGCTGCAGAGGGCAGTATAAGAAGTTACATTTGTTAAATATAAAAGCAATGTAAAGTATTCGACATATAAAAGCAGCTATTTACAAATTACTAGTAGATCTGGAACCTTACAATTTAAGTGAATATTTTAACAGATTAGAAAATAGGTATTTGACTATTGTGTGCCCACGAGGGCACTCATATGACGTTATTTCGTTATGTGTTATTGGTAACATATTTTGTGAAATAAAGAAGGGTTATTATTATTATTATATTGTACTTTTCTCCTTTTATTTAACAATAATTAGTTAACTGTGTTATTAGGACAGCTCAAATTGATTTCTGAAGAGAATGTTTCTTCAATAGTGTCCTCTTGCCTCGGCGTACTTAAAACTGAAAGAACGGGTGAGACTGCCAGATTAGGAAGTTCCTGTAAGGATGGATATATGTGGTCCGGCGCAAGAAATTTCAGATTACGCATGCACTAAATGTGAAATCATAGTACAGTTGATTGGGACAATAAGAAACTACCAAATATAAATTACCGTAACAGAGACATCAGACTGAAAAGTTTTATGCATTTGCATGACTTCAATAGGGACTTGACGGCTATCCGCAATTTGTGATTGCATGTTAAATGTGGAAGTTATTCGGAAGAGCCTTTCCGTGCAGTGCGCTATATACTTCATTTCGGACATGGAATTCCAAGCATCGGCAATGCAAGCACCTCTCAGAGTATTGTACAATAACAGTTCCTTTTGGTGTTGCTAGGTATAAAACAAAATTAATCATCAATCATGCTGTACTGATATCAGTAGATATCCAAAATTTTAATACATTAAACCCTTTAAATTAACGAGAAATACACACGAAAAAGGACGATTTTTATATACTGTTACGGTTTCGGCCTACTATGCTCGATACTTACTGAACGAGCACTCGATTCGGGATGGATCCGATGCGCCGCAATATCTGGCCGGGCGCGTGTTAAAGTAGGCCACAGTTAGAAAGCGACACACCTAGAAGCATCTTCGATGTTCGACGCAAATTGACTTTGTGTAAACCCACGGGAAAATCGTAACAATACAAAATAGTTTACTAACAATTTAATGAAATGTATCATCAAAATTTGGACCAGCGTTTATTAAAATTGTGCTTTGACGTGTGAACTAGATTTACATGCTTCTAGTCACTAGTAGAAATTTGAGGTATTCCTACTCTCCAAGAGAACCCTGGACATAGGAGATTAACATGGGAAATCAGTTTTTATTTTTTTGCGCCTGTACGGTTTATTTAATGGAAAAACGCTATAGATAAAAGTTGTAGGGCAAATTTTCGGCTATCAACTTGTATTTTTTTCATTAAATCAAAGATGACTTTGGATAATAACTATGTATTAAAGACTGTTCATTAATATAAATTATTTAACATTTTTTTTAAGTTTTCTGGCATGACTTCTATTATCATCTTAATTTGTAGTTGTATCATCTACAAATTTTCTATCACCATTATTCCTCTTAAAGTTCTTTTTGAGTTTTAACAAAAGTCGTAGATCATTTTATAGGGTATGGTGAGATCTTCTTTTTTATCAATCTTCTTAGCTAACTCTTTGACAACTCCAGGTCCTCGTTTTATAATAATATCACCATATTTTTCAAAACAGTGGTTTAATTTTTTTACTTTTAAAAGCCATTCAGGGCTAGGCTTAATGAGCCCACCAAAAGACAATTGCTGTACCCAAGAAGGAACGACAAACGAGTGTTCTTTGACAAGCTTGTAAGTTAAGTTTCCTAATTCATGATGATCTTTTTTATGTTTTTTAGCAAGATATCCCGCTATACATATACTCAGAGTCATCTGTGGTTTGCGGAAGATTTTCATTTTCTGTAGGTGTATATCTTGGGAACCTATTGAAGAAAAAGAGCTCGAACTTGAACTACGACCTGTTGCATCTAAATTAAACTTTTCCAAAACACTGGGTGTAATATATTTCTCGTTGACCTCCTCTTGAGTGTTAGCTTGGGACGGCGTCGTTGGGCACACTCGTCGATGCGACTACTTTATGACTGCCCGCACCAAAGTAATTTCATATCGTATTTAAGACAGCTGTTATTTTTTAAATGTAATAACCAAAAAAATGCTCATGTGAACCTATGCTAACCCAGTGACTGATCACATATAGTAATCAAATAAATACTGTCCTGTTCTCAACATCTCAATTTCTAATGTTTTTCTTGCAAAATAATGTATTCTATATTATTAGTTTGTTTACTTCCAAATTTTCTAAATTGGTGCAATCCAACCAAAGACGTCATCCGACTACGGTCGGTTGTACCTCTTGACGATTAGACCTTTTGCGCGTTTCCCCTTGTAACTGGTGGGATCTTAGCTAGGGTTGTTGCTTTAGGTTAACTTAGGTTTAAGGTTTTACAACGATTCTTTTAGGTAGGATAGTTAGGAAGTTTAGTTTATTTATTAAAAATTTTCAATTTAAAAACTTGGAAACTTTTCTTTCCGTCCCTAAGTCCTGAGGGGAATCGGAAAGCCCTGGGTCAATTTTTGTTTAGTTTATCGGTAGCTAAAATTTGTAAAATAGAAAAAACCTACTGGCATCCCTTTATTTTTTTATTCGTTATGGAAAATTCCGAAATAGAGGTAACGGACTGGAATGTCCTTGAAGGTATCCTTGGGGCTTTGAACCTGACCAATCCTTGGGCAACCCAGGAGGACCCACCAGTGGCGTTACAGGGGCAAGGGCGTTCATTTAACGACAGGTAGTTCGTCGAGACGAAGTCGAGGTGAACTCTATCTCGAGACAGAAATTAAACTTTTCACCGTGGTTTGTAAACTATTTTATTATTAACCCTTTATTAAAATCTTATCAAACTTTTAATAAATCATTCAGTTGAAAATTTTCTCGACAGAAATCAAACACTTTCCACCTAAGTATGTAATATACTATTTTCATCTTGGTGCATTGCATTGAAATCAGATAAAGCTATACATCCCTGTCTCATGTAAACAGTGATATTAAGGTGAACTTTAATAAAGCACACAGTACACTTTCACTGACTTTCTGTTACTTTCTGTTCTATCATGGACCAGTAAAGGAAAAGTTCAACCATCGGGTTCAACCCAATGCCTATGGATAGGGTGTTACTCCCTAGAAACGCTCTTATTATCATCATTTAAGGTGTAAATCGGGCAATAATTGAATACTAGTTTGCTAAAATCTCGCAATACCAGTAAACACAAACATAATACAGTACATTTTAATTTTTCCTTTGAGGTCAGATTTTATTTGACTAGTTTTCTATCTTGTCTCACACATTAATTAGCAATGATTTTCTCTGTATACTCGCTAGAGATTGCCGCGTACTTATAGATGTGCAGGGTGGACTAAACAACTTACCTTTGTTGCTGCTTTTTTAAGTAATATATACTGTTGAGTTTGAATGTCTTTAGCCCATTTATCTGTAATTTCTACCATTGTTTTTAATGTTTCTTCATCCGTTTGAATCGGCTTTATTTTACATCTACTGAATCCTTGCTTTATTTCTTTCCATTCTTCTCCTAGTTTTAGTGCCAGGTAGTTTTCCGCCAAAATCAAAGTAACCTATGATTACTCACAGTTTTAATAATTAAATTGACTTATTTTCACAAACTGACTTGATCTTGTACCGATTTTCCCTCTTCAAACACTTTGTAAAACTCATTAGAAATCAGCGAAGTTTCTAGCTGTTTTTTATGCAATATTTGTAATAGACAGTATACTTTTGGTCTGCAACTCATAAACATATCGCCAACCACAGCATTACCGCTATGCATATGACACGTACAATAGGCGTGATGATACTGAATCTCCCCCATTAAAGGAAAGCGGTAGTCTAGCAAAATGAAATATAATTTAACTAAGTTGTATAAATAAATGGTCCTTTGCTTAAGGTGTCGTCGAATCAATACTGTCGCCGATATGGCAAAAAACTGTTATATTTTTTATTATTTTGCACAATTATTAAACTTTCATAATTCAAAAGTTTTCTTTTTAGAAAAACGCCAAAAAAGAAGGGTTAATGAACATTTCAAATCCCAGAGTATTGTCAGAGTATAAGCGTTCTTACCCAGTATAATACCGTTTTCATCAACTTTGGTTAACAGTCGATTGCACTCATCTCTAAAAACTTTGGTGAGTAATGTTTGGATGCCTTTACCATTTTTCTTCCAAGTCACAAGATAGGGTATACATTGAATACTTTCACATAAATCAATCAATGTGCCCAATCCGGTCAACTGAACAGGCAAAGAAGACATCTAAAAAAATTAAAAATTGTCAAAAAAATTGTGAAAGAAATCTTAACCTGACAAATTTGTTATCGATCAGTAAGGAGTTCCCATTAATATTTAGGATTTCTCATTAATATACAGACTTTTCTATGGAGGCTCTATAGCAGAAAAGAACTGACAGTTTAGCAACTTGTTTTACAAACAAAAACAGTTTTTACAACAACAACAAATTATTTTATTTGATTTTGACTCTGTGTTCCAACACAGGTGTTCAAAAGTCGTTTTTATGATAATTGCCTGAAGAAATATTTTCGAAACAGACAAAAAACGTGTTTACTTTTAAACCTTGAAATTCCATTGGGACCGCGTAAGAAATGAGTCCATTGTAAAATATATTTTTCTACTCCTACAGGGATATTGATTCATTCCTTAACAGTTTAGAGAACAGATAAGTAGGCAATTGCCAACGGTTGAACGAATACAGAATCCTAGACAATCTTCAGCGTGCGTAAAGAAATAGACCAATTACAGACAATCTTCAGCGTGCGTAAAGAAATAGACCAATCACAGACAATCTTCAGCGTGCGTAAAGAAATAGACCAATCACAGACAATCTTCAGCGTGCGTAAACAAATAGACCAATTACAGCTAATCTTGAACGTAAACAAAATAATTCTTCTGATTGTCATCCTCACTGACAGTTGGCATCAAAACATTGCATTTTGGCTTATGTTTTGAGGCAATCAAAAAGCCGTTCAAGTTTCAGTTAGTGTTCAATTAAAGAATAAAAACATCTACTTTATTATATGATAAAGCAAATGATACAAACTTTCAATTTACAATGAATCAAATCCATTCAACAACTCAACCTAAAGTTAATCAGCTGTCACCCGGTGACAATCCGTGACACCGGTCAAACTTTGGCTGCGTCAAAAGTGATAATGTAAACACGGAAACGTTTCAAACATTGAAAGTTTATTTGTGTGAAATTTGGTAAGTAATTCCAATTAGTCGTAGAAAAAATAGCCTGTAAAACTCGGGCGAATTGTCCATATCGCCTGCCAACCATAACCCTTGTTGTACAATATACTATTAAGCCTTCCGTTATTGTGCTTATTTTAGCAATTTTGCTATAGAAGCTGAGAAAAATTCAAATCGATACCTCTATAATATCCAACATCAAATAGAGTCCACCTAGTTTTACAAAGGCCTGACTATTAGCTTGGCTATAGATACAGTGTTTCCAAACAAAACTGAAACAGCTAATAATCACTTCAGGTATCTGCAACGACGTCAGTATATCTGATCGAATGTATCTTTCCATATAATTTACAACTAATGGTAAAACTTCATACGCCTGAAAAAAAGTAAAACCATGATAAAACTTAACCTCCAACGCTGATAATGACAATACAGTTTTAAATAGAGGCGATAGAAATTATACACATGCTCGATATATTATACTAACGATTTCAGTAAATTTGCTATTTACTAAAACGAGATGAGACGTGTGGGTTTAAGAGAGTAGCAAATAACCTAATTTTTATTAAAAATTATTCTAAACTGTACGCCACATCAACCGCGACCGGATTTAAAACCGATACGGTTTGGACGACGATTTATTAAATCAAATCTTTCCACGCTACTCAACTTATAAATATACATAAGGAAAAATAACCACTCCATAAATGCAAAAACAGACGGCCTCAGTAAAATTTACTCTTACAGCCTGGACAGGAACTTTGCTAACGCTTACATACACCGAAATATTTTTAAAAGCGAATTTGCCTCAAACATCAAAATAAACTAGCAACGAAAACATGACCTTTCCTCAAGCACACTTTCGGGAAGAAGCATAGTTGCATTTTCGGTGACGTCTGGTGAAACTCTTGGCGGTGCAGCTCCCCTATCTCTTATAGAGAGCTCTGTGGGACACC
The DNA here is from genome assembly GCA_018691245.2 of Ips nitidus. Classification (NCBI taxonomy): domain Eukaryota; kingdom Metazoa; phylum Arthropoda; class Insecta; order Coleoptera; family Curculionidae; genus Ips; species Ips nitidus. Next base: position 6,688,884 of record CM042794.1, read on the forward strand.
CCAAACACGTAGTGTCTTGCGAGGCTTACGGATACCCGCGGCCTTTGGGGTTTCCAGGATGAGGCGGTGTGGGCGACCGGGGTTCTTAAAGGGAGAACGCAAATCTTCTGCATTTTTGTGGCGAGTTGTTGCATACTTTGCTTCTTGTATTTACGTAAACAACATTTTAATTGTTTTTTGATGATACGCTACACGCGACATTTGTACAAAACGTTTGTAGTTAACTAATTTTTTTCTATTTATTATTTTTTGTCTGTTTATTGTAGTTGGCTTACTGATGAAGAGACCAGTCGGGCTTGAAACGTTTGAGTACAATCTATCAAAATTTGAATCTTGTTTCTTTCACAATATTCCAAAAAACCCACCTACTCTATTTTTTAATGATATTATATAGCTTACTCGTGTAAAAATACATGTAGGAATAACACTTACATTGACAGTATTACAGATCTGCTCTAGCAATCCGATACACAAACAAAGAAGCCTTTGATTTTGTTCTTCTATGTTATCAGTACTTAGTATGTTTTCACACAAACCTAAAAATACATATAATTTTTAAATCATTATAGAAAACTTTATAGTTAAGCTTGAAACATACTGATGATGCAAGATACTCCTCCATGAAAAGCAACGGAGTCTTGAATGCTATTGAGTTGATATGTTAAGAGTGATAGTAATTCCACGCTTCTAAAAATGATGTCGTTACCATATTCATCACTATTCTTTTGACATCTGTTAATAAGTTCTAATATTCTGAAAAATCGTTTTGCCAGAGTATTTAAATGTAACAAGTAGCATAAAAATTGGACAGAAAACTGTTGACCTTCCTGTCAACATACAACTGGACCTGATGAAAGGGCACCACAAAGTGGCTCATTCTTTCGAATCTGATTCCGAGAGAAAAAAAACGTACACTTCAATGACTGTAACTTGTCACATTTCAAATTTTGTAGAAAATAAAGTAATAAATTCTTACATTAGAGGTCCGCCATCTTCTATGAATTCTTCGGTGGATGCTGGAACAACTTGGAACAAAATGTTTAATGCAACTTTTATTAGTGCGGAAGCTTGCAATGGCCGCCACGGAATAACTTGTTGGCGACTAATCAGTTTCAAAAGTCCCATTACGATTCTACATTCTTCAAGCACCTACAAATATTTCTGATTTTTGAAGCCTCTTTGCGAAATCAACATCTAGCCGGTCTCTAACAGAAAATAAGAGAAATATTGGCTCCTGGAGGACTTACTGCGACGAAATAGAAAAGTATATCAAAGCGGCAAGACTTCAGAAAGCTCTCAAGAAAGACCCATTTAGAGATTCAAGTAAACTGTGTAAGGAGGATATCATCTTTACTGCTAACGCCCAGAAAAAGCACAGAGCTACTACTTTCCTCTCACTTTCCTGACCTTACTACCACTTTTGTTGAAGACCGGATTCAGGATACACATATTTCCTCTGAGATCGATTGGCAATTAGCAAATGAAATAATATACGAGGAAAAAATAGAGGGACATTCATTGGCTTCTCCCCTTTTAAATCGCCAGGACCTGATGGTATCTATCCAGCCCTGCTACAGTGGGGCTGGGCATAAAGAGGCCGCACCTTGTGAAGATGTTCACGTCATATACCACGCTCCAAGCAATAACGACCACATATGCCTCTCACCCTTCACCCTAAAATCAATGGAAAGGCTATGTGAAAGATACATAAAGGATGAAGTATTATCAAACCATCCACTTCACACACCCTAATCAACATGCGTATAACCCTGGTAGATCAACGGACACAGCTTTCCATCTGGCAGTAGGGCGTGTGGAAAGATCGCTAAACAATAAAGATTCCATCCTCGGTATATTTATTAACATTGAAGGGGAATTTGACAAAACAACCTTCAATAAAATTAACCACTCGCTAGCTGAAAGGAACACTTCAGGAACAGTAACCGTGTGGATATACAATATACAAAGATGCTTTCTAAAAGAATCATACAGATAAGTGTACAGGATGTCAAGATTAAAGACATGGTAACAATAGGCTGTCCACAGGAAGGGGTGTTATCATCTATACTATGGAACATAATTCGAACATAATGCGAACGTATGCATGCAGCTCTTCAAATCATAGAAAAATTGTACACTAACTTTTCTCTGTCCCTTAACCCCAAGAAGACCGAAATGGTTTTTTATACAAGAACGAGAATCTGGGACACCTAGCAGCACCCAGTCTATTATTAATACCAAATTAAGTTTTACTTCCGAGGTCAAGCACTTTGGAGTAATATTCGATAGCAAACTAACGTGAAACTATCACATCACTAAGAGAATACAAAAAGCATACATCTCTTATGAACAATATAGGCGAACCATTGGGAAGACCAGCGGCTTCTCTCCCAAAGCGGTTATGTAAACCTACAAAGCTGTCATGACACCTATGCTAACTTATGCTGCTATTGTCTAAATAGAGCCTGTATGCATCTCCAATATCTGAATGAGTATGTCTAAAAGCATGAGTATTAGCAGCACGTCAAGCGCTTTGATGGGGGCCATAGCTATAGCACTAGTAATGGCAAATAACGCGTGCTTCTGGATCTCGTCCAACTGTACGCTCACTCGACAGTGAGCCACCAAATATGGATCCTATATATCAAAATGGATGTAACAAAAGCACAGTAGACCCAACTTTTTCTTTCCGACACAGTGAAAGAAAGTAGCTCATCGACAGGCACGTCCTTAAACGTTCTGACAAGAAATGGAGCTACTGGATCAAACCGTCATTGCCAGGTTACTCCAAGGGAGAACATATTTGAACAGGCAACCGTTAGACCTTACCGTTGGTGAAATACAGCCATGTCATACCTTTAGGCTAGGCGCACATGGATATTGCACGAATATAGTGCATTTTTTGGTCTCATTTTACATGTGAAATGTATATTCCCATGTTAGACTATGTTCTTTTAGGTTGACTGGTCTAAGAATTAACGGTTTGTTGTATTGATTAAATAATTCATACTTACTTTCGGTCCAGTTAAAAAACTTGGAAAGTATGATATGCACGTTAACAACAAAGTCATGCAGTTGTGATCCTCACTGCCAGTGGTCAATTTAATATGAGTTGTCCAGTTTGGATGGAAATGAATATCTCTTGACATAGCCAGCATTACTATATCTAAATAGAGCATTATTAATTAGCTTTTTGACTGTTGATTAATAGCTATTTATGCCTTAAAATAACTTTTAACTGGAATACCATACAAGATTTTTTCTACAAAGGTATTAAAAATTTCAATAATTTTTTATATTCGAGATATTTCTGCACAGTCAAACCAGTCCTATTTGTTAATAATTCCATAACAACTATTGTGGTCCTATTCGTTACGAATGCTGATTGAACGCTGTCATCCAGTTTAAAAGCATTTTGTGAATATAGTTTTTAATACGTTCATATCAACTTCGTCGCATAAGTTAATAAAGAAATTGTCATGGAACAAATTGAGAGCACAAGCAATAACAACAAAAACAAGTTTCGACAATGGTACGAAATAGCATTTAAGTATTTATTTACTTTTAACACAAGTGCCTTAAAACTCTATTTTTAACAGTTCAGTAGCGTGTTAAAAGTTGAATTTTTAAACGTTTGTAGAAAAAGTTAATTTTGTAATCATTTTTCGTGTTTTTCGTCTGTGGTGTTGCAAACATAATCTTTAGCATCATCCTAGAAGAAAATGCATTACGTCAAGTATGAAATACGTGAAAGCTATTTGTTTAATGCATCTCGATCATTAATTTTTTACTAATAAGTTTTGTTTAAATTGATATAAATCTGATATAATTTAATCCGACCCAGAAGTAATTTATTGGAGTTCTCTCCTGCTGGTAGTATATATTTTGTCACCTACAGTGGTATAAAGACACCACAGGCGGTATAAAGACTAAAGCTCATCAGGTCAAAATCTGTCCCTCGGACTAATTCGGCCTTCAAGACATTTTATTCTCTATATCATCTCTACTCATCTATTTGCTAAAACAAGGTAAATACGTCTACAAGTTTATTTAAAAATGTGTTTAAAAACTTGATTATGAACAGCAGAATCAACCAAACCCGATAGTTTGGCACAGGAGTTCCTGACCACCATGTATATAAATATTACCCGTAGATAATAGCTATAGTTTAGTTTAGTTTATTTTACCTTTTGCGAATGACGTCATTTTTTTACATCTTTGTTTATCGAATATCAAACATATGAAATAAACAATTTTAGCAAAAAAGGCACGTTGTTGATTTTGTCATCGTGTATAATTAAAAACGATGTCATTTACTGTCACTTTGATTTAAATAAAAACATGCCAAAGTTATAAAACCTCCGCACTACAATAAGCAAGCTCAAATTCTAATTCTAGTGCGAGATCAGGTATAAGAAATATATACATTCATCTGTTATAATAAAGATATATGCTAGATAATGTTTTATTGACACATCATAACCAGGTTGCCTATCTAAATTAAGTGCCAAGGATGTTAAACAATGAAACGTTTAATTCAATTTTTTTGATCAACTACCCCCATTTGTTATTTATCAAAGTCGCTCATCAACTTAAAGAATATATCCCAAAGGACTAAAAAAATAAGGGTTGCATAGTTTTTTCTATGCGCAACTATGAGGTTGCCAGGTTTGAACAGGTAAGTAAATGTAGTTAATATATTCTCATAAGTTATTTTATCGATTTGCATATCAAATTAAAGGTTATTTTATTCCTGATCCATCTGTATAAGGTTGCCTCATCAAAAAGTTTGTTAAAACCATAGTTGCCTACATTTAAAAAGATAAAGTTTTGATGGGATTATTGAGTCGTGATAGAGAAACATTGCGCGCGCATTTCATTTGACAGACAAAGATTATTTTAAATGACATAAACTCGTAAAAATCGAATAAAATATCACATAATAACATACTAAATTGTATTATTCAACTATCAAATTAAATTTATTAGCTATTCATCCATCTACCTGGCATAAACATTTGTTCAGTATAAGGTTGTTGATAAGCCTCAGAGTCAAAACACCATTGCTCATAAGCCAATCAATTTCTTGCTCAATTTTTCTCTTTCAAAAAGTGAAGTGAACAGGCCTGGCCTTGCAGAATCTTGAGCGGACCCCTGCTTTTAAATTTAATGACACTTTAAACTTATTAAATGTCCCTAAACCTGGCTTAAAAAACTCTTGATATTTTGACTTCAGCATAGAAATAACGGATTCAGATGAAATTTTACTAGGAGTATCTGCATTTAGACTGTACATGTTAAATATGACATTATCTGCATGATTATGAATTCCTATCTTACATAAACCTATCTTAAACATAAATAAAGCATTTCTGCGATCTCCTCCTTCCTTTAAAGCTAAATTGATTTTTTGCAACGGCTAATCTTTGAATTGTTTTACATACAACTTCAATGAATGAAAAAATTCAAAGTCTAAGTTACATAGTTTATATTGGGTAACTACGTGACCCGGGTTTCGCCGTTAAAAGGCATCATCAGACGTTAACAATAACACACGCACACAACTACTACATTTTAAGATGAATACAGTCAAATTTCAACTTGTTTGTGTACAACTTGTTTGTTTGTTTGGCAAACCGGGCCCCAGAAGCGTATAGGGATCCTGTATGGGCCCGTCACGTCCCGGTTGTTGGTAGATACAGCAGTCCAGTCGAAAAGCTCCTTGATTGCCCTGGGCGTCATTATTGACTGTCCCAGGAATGTTGTCCGCGAACGAGTGAAGGCTGGACACCACATTAAGATGTGTCCTGCCGACTCTTCCTCTTCCAAGCATCCTCAAGTACGGATGCCGTCTCAGCTGGCAGCACTTCAAGTGCTCTCGTGGGGGCAGTTCTCATGCCTTCCGTTATCGCAGTGCTTGCGAGCCTTTGTAATTGTGTGCGCACGTCACTTCTTTCCACACATGGCCATCACACAAGGGCCCCATATGTTAGTATAGGTCTGACTATGGCGCAGTAGAGCCAGTGGGTCACCTTCGGTTGTAATCCCCAGGTCCCACCACAAGCCCTCCTGCAAGTCCACAGTTCAACAAGCTTTCCTGATTTTACAGGTGCTCCCGCCATGACAATTTAGCGTCCAGGTAGATACCCAGGTACTTTATCGACTGACTGTAGTTTAGTGTTACACCAGAGAGAATTATCTCTGGTCGTATTCCTTGGTCACGCTTTCTGCTGAAGAGCATAAGCTGTGCTGTTGCCGGGTTGACTCTTAACCCGACCAGGTCGCACCAGTTACCGACCATTCGCAGCGCCCTAGCTATAGCGCCGCGAAACCTGTCCCTGGTTCCGTACAACTACATACAACTTATAAGACATTGCAGAATGAGCAAAACCGTAGTCATCTCAAAACTCAGTGGAACATTTTCCACTTTTAAATTTATATAAAATGGTTTTACGTTGTCAACAAAATTGAAATGGTTTAATTCTATGTTAATTGGCCTATTGTTGAATACGGGCTTCTAAATAGTTACTACGATTAAATTGTTTACACTAAGAAGCTAAATGACCTTTGATACCACATTTATGACAAGAACAATTTTTTTAAATGCACTCTTCCGTTTTATAGTTAATACGACCGCATATAAAGCATTTATTCGTATAAGTGCTAAATCTCTTACCAGACCTAACGTTCTTTTCTGATCAATGGGTAGTTCCTCGGCTTCCTGAAGTCTTGTAAATATTGGAGTTCGAGGCATGGCCAATTTGGAAAAATGCAAGTTTTTCCTTTTCTTCCTTCACATGCGTTTCCATCAGTCCTCTCATTTCCTGATTGCTAATAGTTGACTCTCTGCTAAGCGCAACCCGAACAACTTGCTCAAAGTTTACCTTAGGAAACAACACTTCCTCCTCAAACAGACAATCCATAAGTTTTCCTCATTTATGCCAATTACAAAAATATCTCTCATAAGAGTAGTCAATTCCGATCCGTTGAAACCACATGTCGTGGCTAAACTTTTAACTCTTGCCACCGATTCTTCCTTTTTCCATTTAAGCCAGCAGCTCTAGTACACATAAACTTCGCACCAAAATGTAACATTCTTCCGAAAGTAAATTCAGCAAAATTGCACGCATTCTTTCACTATCCGTAATATTATTAGCCAAAAATGGTTCTTTACTCACTAAACACCAAGAAACTTGATACTTTAGGATCTTAAAGCACCTAAAATTTCCACATACTTCACCATCTTTACGACTGGCGCAACATTTTCATGCGGCGGCGCTGGGCGGGCCCATTTGTGATGTATCAACTTTTAAACTACTATTTTAACTGTTGTTAACACTACTTTCACTAGTTTTTTTGCACTATTGACGGGGAAAATATGGATTTATTAAAACCAAACTTAACTTGAAGGTGTCCCATATATTACTGATTTTGTCCTGCACGCTTTGAACCTCGTACTGCATTCCACCATGATAAAACCTTAAACCACTCCATACAGGACACCCTGTATACAGCTCAAAATCACTACACCGTATACTTCTGGAAAACCGAAGGAACCAATTAATGAACTCATTGTACTGGAGATAGTATTGAGCCGTCTTCCCATGCTTACCAAACAAAGTCTTCTTGTAATATTCTTTGTAACCATCTACAATTTTCCTCAGTATTTCAGGTAACTCAATTTGGTATCCAACGATATTTAAAACTTGACCTTTCAAAATCTGTAAAAGTTCATACAGCATCTTAGGAATTGATTTGAGATTGAACCAAAACGTCGACTAACCCACTACCATCTATACAGCCTGTCCAGGACAACCCTGGACATAAAAGATTAACATTTTTTAATACCGTGGGTTTGACCATTAGACGCAAAACGGCTCTAAAATTCGGAAATTTAAAATTTCGCACCAAGCGATCGCTGATGGGGGTAGTTGATCAAAAAAATTGAATTAAACATTTTATTGTTTAACATAATTGGTATTTGAGTTAGCTAGACAACCTGGTTCTGATGTATCAATAAAAATATTATCTAGCATATATTATTTATTATAATTAAATAACAAATGAGGGTAATCATAGACTATTCTAAATGTGGTGCTTTTTATGAGCACGGAAAGAAAGAGTTTTAAGATGAAATCCCGATTTATTACTTTTAAAGTAATGAGTACTGCTACCCTATGCCGAAAGGGCTGGAATTTAAGCTGACGACTCCTATCTCACCAACATTTCTAAGAAAATGTCTGTTTTAAACCAGATACAGAGACAAGAGATTTACACTTGGAGTGTGAATGAACGATGGGTGAATCTACTTACTACTACATAATGGTCATTGTTGACTTAGGTCACAAGTAGAGTCTAATCTGTAGTTCTAAAAAAAATGTTCAATAAAAGGACCATAAAAAATATAGTTAATAGTGGAAAAAACGCTATATTATCCACGGTTTAGACATCTTTTATTGACCTTATATCTTAAATCTTTCGTCGCTTTGCTCCTCGGGATTTAATTTTGACATACTGTCAATAAAAGCTTCTGTCTAAACCTTAGTTAATACTATGCTATTATAGCTTGCTACCCTTGACAACGCGCGATAATGTAAATTCCCCGGAAAACGGTAACTTTTCGTTGAGATTTGGAAGCGAAAAATGCATCATTATTGAATGTTCGTAGAAATAAAATATTTATACCGTAAGCAAAAGTTAGATCGCCTAAAAGAAGATCAGGATAAATGTCCATTAGCAATATCAGTACTGCAAGAACATTGTTTCTCTCAAGACTGCATGATTTTTTCATTGTAAACACTCTAAAGGCCCATTGCAAACTCCTGAAATAAAATAAACTACATTAAAGTATACATATATGATGGAGAGCTGGATAGATAATTGTTCATTTATTCAAAACCCAAATGAGCGTAGAACAGTGTCACAGAATACAAAAGCAAATTTCATGAAAATAATTCAAACATAATAAAAACGCTCATTAAAATTATAATACAAATAACTAAAATAGGTCACAAGATTTACGGATAACAATTCAACGTCTCCATGTCACTATTAAAAAAATCGTCAAGAATGTAGAATGCTTTGTCAAGAAGAAAATTATATATCTTCGTCATTGTAAATGTAACATTGCTCTGAAGATAACTAAACACATCTTTCGAAAATAAGATTAGACGCAAAACAAACATAACACACTCGAAGTAATTTGAAAGTAATCAGAAGATGGTTGTAAAAGGATATGAAACCGGATTGGCAACATATTTCCAGATATGGACCACCAGTAACGGGTTACTGTCGGGTTACTGGTTGCAGTGGATTTCGCTTCGACTGCGAGATGACTTAATTACTCGCAAGTTGGAAAGTCCAGACGGAAAACGCTTTGTTTACCAAACAATAGTGCCCAATTCCTGCAAAGAGAATGTGCTGTGAGACATGACAGTCGCGGAGGAGGACACTTTGGAGTAAACCAGACTTTGGCTAGAATAAGAGATCGATTTTACTGGATTAACTTTGAAGGGATAAACCACAATTGAAGAACTTGAGAGAGGGAAGATGAAACCAAACAACGATCGTATGAAGATGACACTGGACCACAGACCAGCTGGTGGCAATTACAAGGAAGGTGATGCTGTGTGGTTGTATCAACCCAGAAGAAAGAAAGGATTGAGCCCGAAATTAACAACGGTTTGAGAGGGACCTTACAATGTGGTAAAAAGGTTAAACGACGTCGTGTACAGAGTCCAACGCAGCCCCAAAGGCAAGATAAAAATTGTCCATCTGGGCAACCTCAAGTCATTCATCAGCAAATTAATTTGTCGACCAAAGAGACAACTGTTGGAGACGCCAGCGCTGGTATTGGCCTAAAGATTTCTATAAATACTTACAATAATTCAAATTCGAGTCGAGTCGATTCAAAGTCGAGGTGAACTTTATCCCGAGACAGAAATTAAACTTTCTCCCGTAGTTTGTATACTATTTTATTTTCAACCATTTATCAAAATCTCATCGAAGTTTTAATAAATCATTCAGTTGAAATATTGATTGCTAATAGTCTCTAACAATAAGGTAGTATAGGTACGAGTAGTTATGACTTCAACCATAATAAACGAATGGTGATTTGTTGACAATCTTGATAACGTCATTATTGTGCTATTCTGTGTTTAATATTTTGAGCTGAAACGTTTCTTAAAGTGCTTTTAAGATGGAGATTTCTGAAGACGCAGATGTTACTCATCATCACCTGAGATGCGAGCTCTTGCAGAAGTGGCGGCACAGTCTCTTAACTATAAAAAGTAAGCCCAGATATGACAAAACGCATATTGACATTGACCCGGGGGGAAGTGACATTTACCCGGGTGAAAAGTGAGTACTTTCCACCCGGGTGGAAAGTAAAAGCAGGTAATTTTCATCTTTCCACCTGGTTTACACATAAGAAATAACGTTATTACATAACTGGTTGAAAATAAAAACATTTTCTTTATTGCTCTTTAACTGCCTTATACAGGATGTGAAAGAAGTGCGTGAAAGAAGTGAAAAATTCAAGTAGTCTTGAATTGACCAATAATTTTCTTCTACCTGGTTAAAAATAAAAAAAATTACAGCTTGATAGCCGGATATGTTCTCTGTAACTTTTATCTGAAGCGTTTTTCCATTAAATGTAATATAAATACTAAGCACATATATTTCAAATTCAGGTTTTCCTAAACAGGCTGTATATCGCACAGGTCTCTGACATTCTTTATGATATAGTGACTAGCTAATACTTACCATAAAGTGAATTTTGACGGGGCACGCATCAGATTTATGTCCGCTTGAGTTATGAGAGGTAACAGTATATTAAAGATGGTTTTGGATTTATATATTTGTTCCTTTCCCGTAGGCATTCGAGGTTTAATAGATGGAAATCTTGATGCCCATGTGGGTTCTAACCGCACGATAATGCTGCTAACTACGTTTTTTCTTAATAAGGTTTCACCTGTAAAAATATAAATCGTTATTTTTGTATATATATGGCGGCGGTCAGAATAGTTGGCCAAGAAACATTTGAAGAAAATGTCGGTGAATTTTTCCAAAAATTAATTGATTTTTTCAAACATTTTGTAGACATATCATATGATCGTAGGTACCTAATGAATGACATGAGACTATGACATGACGTTGAGCGCGCACTGTTAAGTTGTCCCGTTTGGCCGCTAGAGGGCGTCAAATTTGATTGACCTTTTTACGGACTTTTTGCTAAATCTCTAGAAAACGGTTTGAGTGAGCAGTGTGAAATTTGTACTATGTATTTCCCTCAAAGAGACGTTTTTTTTATTAAATATAACATTTTTCCGTACAATTCACCGGTTGACCTTAAAAAATTAAAAAAAAAACAGATTTTTTGTCGTTTTTATAGGAGGTACCCCAAATTTTTTTAGAAAATGATTGAATTTTGAAAATCATCTTCAACTGTCTTTAGTAGTTTAGGGTAATGGTAGATATGTAAGGTAAAGTGTCATTTGTTAAAATGTCATTTTTTATGAGTGGCATGTCTTGAAAACTGCCAAAAATGCCATACATTCAAGTTTGGTGACAAAACGGCGGCAGTTACAGCAAAACCGACACCGGATTCCTTTTCTTCATGCCAAAATTAGTAAAAATGGCCGCCTTGACAGGTTTAAATTCAACATGGCGGTGGTCAGTATAGTATCCTAGAAAATAGTTTCATTTGTGCTAAAATTTGGTGTTTTTTTTTAAAAAAGGTTAATCTAACTTACACTTTACGTTATAGAAAAAATAAAACTTAAAAAACCTGAAGTTTTCTAAATGATAACCTCTCACTTGGAAACATAAAAGTAAGTACGTTGATTTGCTCTTAAAGTGCTCGTAAATTTCTAATTAAACTTAAAATAAAAATAATGAGTAAAAGTGAGTGATGAAGTTTTTCATTAAAAAAAAAATAATAATTGAAAGTAGTGCAGTCTAAATAATCGCGATTGACAGATCCTGTCAAGTTATGTTCATAAAACTTCTCATAAATTCAAGGCCAACTTATTGAAGTAAAATTAGTTTTATTGAATTATTTCGTCATTTATGGAGCAAATCATAAGTTGTTCTACATCACTGAAATCAGAATTAAACGTAGTATTTTGACGTTTAAAAATGTAATATGTCGCCCATAAGAAAAAAGAAAGTTGATGATGACTGCCGACAGACGAAATGTCGGGCGTCAAATACGAAACCGTCCTCGTATAGCTGATAAAAAGTGGTAATGAATAGTTATTTGTATACCTAGGCCGTGAAATGGTATTTTTTCGGCCGAAAGAAAGTTTGGCGTCCGAAGCCATTTTACGGCCGCTAAACTGTACGTGAAGTGAGTACTTCACGTCCGTTTGAACAAAAAATATTTTTTCGGTTTTGGGATATCTTTTCAAAAATAAATTAAAATAAATTTTGTAAATTATTTTCAAGTAGTCTATAATTAACCAACACTTTTTTTTATTTGTTTCAGCATAAGAATATTTTGGTTAGGTCAATATCTCGGGACGTTGATAGGCGTTTTTCGATTAACGTCCCGTGTCTCAAAAAATATTGATTTATCGAAAAATACAACATTGCAATAAGTATTATTCTAATTCTAATCTAATTTTTCTTCAAAAATTTTTTTTTTTGGTTTGAAGTTACTGCATCCGTTTTTTTATGTTTCTAAACAGGAACATAGTTCAGGATCTGTGTATTTACTAACTACATAGAGACACCTGCTTATAGTGAATTATTGTAAATCTTTCTCACACATCTTGACTCACTTAACCTGACTTTAGTTCTTATAATTTATGGTCTTAATTTGCTTGCATTTCTTGAACGGATCTCAGCTTATTCGGTTCGCTTGCATTTCTTGAAACATCTTCATGCAGTGTTGCCAAGTCTAAATATTTAATGGCGGTAGAATAATCAGTCAAAAACCGGTAGATGACGGTAGGTCAAAACAAATTCATTCATTTTACATTATTATACAGGGTATCTTACTATCTGCTATTAAAACCGTACTTCAAAAATACAGATTTTTCATTTTTTCATTAATAATTGTTTTTTTAAGTTTTGACATTAGTGACAGATATCACGTGATTTTAAAGAATAATTTAGCTAGGCAGTCACGTGCCATTCTCAAAAATCATAAATCTCAAAAACACTCTTTATATCGAATACTGCAAGAAAACGTTTCTAAACCTTGATTTTTGCAACTTTAGAGCATGGTTTGATAGTTAGTGACAGTTGTCACGTGATTTTTAAACACTTTTTAGCTATACGGTCACGTAATAATTGTTAAAATAACTGTCATAATTCTCAGAAACACGTTTTATATCAAAAACTGCAAGAAAACGTTTCTAAATCCTGATTTTTGCAACTTTAGAGCATGGTTTGACAGTTTTGCCGTTAGTGATAGTTGTCACGTGATTGTAGAACACTATTTAGCTAGACGTCACGTGATAATTGTTAAAATAACTGTCATAATTCTCAGAAACACGTTTTATATCAAATACTGCAAGAAAACGTTTTTAAATCCTGATTTTTTTGCAACTTTAGAGCATGGTTTGACGTTATTGACAGTTGTCACGTGATATTAGAAGACTATTTAGCTAGACTATGAAGTGACAATTGTCAAAATAACTGTTAAATCTCAGAAAATCGTCTTGTTTCGAAAACTGTGTTAAAATGTAATTCTTGCAAATTCTAGTAAAATGTGACAGATATCACGTGGTTTTAGAGATTAATTTGGAGTAGGAAAATGACTGTTTCAAGCGCATTTTTAGAGTTCTTATTAAATTTCCCATTCAATAAACTGAAAAAGTATATAAAAAGTTTCACAACCAACATAATGGCAATAACGTAGGTAAAAACAGTAGATCATATACAAAAAACAGGAGAAGAACTACAAAAACGGTAGATATACCGTTTTAACGGTATACTTGGCAACATTGTCTTCATGAGCTGTTTCACTGTCTCGTCCAATTTTGCGCTTTGTGATCTGCTACTCCCAGCCATTCAACAGTCCACTTCTTGTAGTTCGATCGGTTTCTTTCTGTCCTGTGATTCGTCTGAACTCCTGGACCATCAATCACGATCTAATACCACTTACGAGTATCGTCGCACTCGGCAAAACACACCACTTTGAAGTTTCACTTCACACTGTAGTTCAGGTTGTATTTACAAACACGACTGCCAATTACCGTCTAGCTTCATAATCTGACCACTTTAACTTCAAACAACAATTACATCAACATCGACAACCTGATGATGGTCCAGCGTTTTATATATGCTTTTTCAGTTAATTATCAAAAGATTTGAGAAAATAAACAAAATTTAATTTCTTTGTCACCTTTCAAATCATAGCATGTATTCCTATTTTTCACAAACAGCTGAACCACGAGGTTAAATACGGAGTAACGACAAACAACTCAAAATCTTTCGTAGGAATACTTACGCACTGTTTCTGAATCATTGGCAAGTATTTCAATGATGTCTAGTAATTCATCATAAAAATCAAGATCCACTTTCGTTAACAGTTCCACAATTACATTGGCCAGCTGGCTGGATTCAGCTTTCTGCAGCCTCACCTCAAGAGAAAGGTAAAATTTCTCATTATAGCTTTTCGTTAGCATATTGTAAACAGCTTTTGTGATATTGTGTTGATACTCCGACTTGTTGAGCCACGTCAATAAATAGCCTGTTAAACAAAGTAAAGCAATATGTACATTTCATTATTTAAATAGATAAATAATTTATTACCAAGCCAAGAGAAGTATTCTTGGATATCGAGTGAATGACGAATCAAATCGGATTCCCTGCTAAGTATTGGTGGATATGAGCAAATATGAAGCAAATTATTAAGTGGTTCGCAAAAGCCTGGTTCCGTTAAAGATTTAAGACGTATCAATTCAAAAAGGCACATTACATCCGTCAAATCTTGAACAAGCTGAAAGATGTTGTTAAGGAAATACCCCGAATAGAAATAAACTTTCACCTAACAACAACCACCTAAACAATATTAAAAGTGTTAATATCAATTTTAACGATTTTATGTTTCACCTATACGTTATGAATACATAATATAACTATTAAATCACTCTATATGACATTCGCTTCTTTACAGTTGTAAACGAACAAACATCAATGTCACATATACGGGGCCCGCTTAAAATTTAATATAACTGTGGTTTTAGTTTTTTTTTTAATATAAGACGTCGAAATTTAATAAAATATTGTATAAAACACAAGATTTAATCCTGTTTATGGGAATATATCAACAATGGTTTAAGTCACGTTATATAAATATTATTATAATGGCCTCTCGATCAAAATATATCAAGAGTCATGAGTTCTCCTACTAAAATAAATTGCAGAATAGTGTCATCTATATATTCAATTATCTAACCAACTTTATATCTCTAAACATAAATGAAATCTCCATACACACACCGATTTTAACCACTTTATGTGCCTAGATATCTTTGACAGAGGTACTTTTGCTTGTTACTGATAAAAATGGAGTTGGTGACGGTGTAGTATAAAAATACTAAAACGAGTTGACTTACCTTTTGTTGCTGTACGCTCTTGACAAATACATAATTAAAAGAAAGGATACAAAACCGCTTTTAGCAATGTAGAAGTAATGTTTCAAAACTCTGAGTTGGTGTCCTGCATCGTGTTTGGTGACTTGATGTTTTAGAATCGCTAAGGCCTTCTTTAATAATCTTGAAGCACTTTCTCCATCCAGCAAGTACAAACAATCCATATTTACTCAGTTAAATTCTTTGAAAATACGTAACAGTCATAAAAGTCAATTCACTGACATTCTGAAATAAACATACCAGCAAATGAAACAATGTTTCTCGTTTCACTGTTGAACCTGTTCTGGTTACAGGCTAAAAGGTAAAACTGAGACTCGTAAGAAAATCCAATGCCCGTATTTATAAACGATGCTTAGGTCGATTTCAGAATTGAGGCCGCGCATTGTCGACCCTTCCTCTGGTAACTACCAGCTGCTTCCTTATCTCTTTTCCATCGGCACTCTCCCAAGCTTTTTTTAGCAAGCCGCCTTCAACCACAAGTGAGTCCCACTGAGCCCAAAGTGCTTTGAACGTCAGGCCTTTGCTAGAGATTTCTTGCCATGTGGTCTTGGCTCGCTTTGTTCCTTTCTCAACAACAATGGGCCTATGTCGCTGTCTTCTAGTTGATCCTTCCTAATCTCATCGGGACTCCATTCATCATCGGTCTTCAGTTGAACCATTCTGATGGACACAACTCCTTCACGTTGTTCCGCTTTCTGGCAATGTTTGCATTCTTCGGCGCAAGGTCTTCTTGATAGAGCATCTGCGTTATTATGCAGCTTTCCGGGTCGATGCTTGATGTTGAAATTATACTGCTGGAGTTTTTCAAGCCATCTTGCTACTTGTCCTTCCGGTTGTTTCATTCCGAGGAGCCACTTGAGTGCCGCATGGTCAGTCCTTATCAAAAATTCCTGTCCGTACAAGTACTTGTGAAAGTGATCGACTGATTTTACTATTGCCAGTAGCTCTTTTCTCGTTACACAGTAGTTTCGTTCTGCTTTGGTAAGTGTCCTACTGAAGTATTCTATGACATGTTCTTCTCCGTTTTGGATTTGAGACAATACAGCTCCAATACCAGAATTACTGGCATCTGTGTCTAAAATGAACTTTCCTTTTGGTTGTGGATAACTGAGGATGGGGCTGGAGCAAAGTGATGCCTTTAACCTTCTGAACGCCTGATCACATTGGGTATTCCAACAGTAGGGTGTTTTGTCCTCAGTAAGTTGATGTAGCGGAGCTGCGATGTTGGCAAATCCTTCCACAAACCGTCTGTAGTAGGTGGCAAGTCCTAGAAAGCTTCTGAGTTCGTGTTTATCCTTTGGTACTGGCCATTCTCTAATTGCTTGGATCTTCTTGTCGTCCGTCTGGATTCCGTCGACCGACACCACATGCCCAAGAAATTCGACTTGCTTTTGGAAGAACCAACACTTTTTGGCGTTCAATCGAAGATGGGCACCACCTATTCTAGCAAATACTTCTTGCAAGTTATTCAGATGTTCTTCAAAAGTTTTTCCCATCACCATGATATCGTCCAGATAAACCAAGCAAGTCTTCCAGTTAAGGCCACGAAGCACAATTTCCATTAGTCTTTCAAACGTAGCAGGAGCATTACAAAGTCCGAAGGGCATCACATTGAATTGGTACAGCCCATTTCCAGCAGAAAAAGCAGTCTTCTCCTTATCTTGCTCCTCAATGCCAACTTGCCAGTACCCACTCTTCAAATCTAAAGTAGAAAACCAACAGGATCCTGCCAAAGTCGTTAGTGTGTCGTCGATACGGGGAAGTGGATAGCTGTCCTTTTTGGTCACGTCATTCAGTTTTCGGTAATCTACACAAAATCTGCTTGATCCATCTTTCTTAGTGACCAGAACAACAGGTGATGACCAAGGGCTGCAGGATTCTTCTATAACTCCGTCGTCAAGCATCCTGTCCACTAATTCCTGCACTTCCTGTTGTTTGGCTATTGGTAGTCTCCTAGGTGGTTGTCGAATCGGTTGTGCATTGCCGGTGTTAATTCGGTGTTTTACAATGGTAGTTTTTCCCATATTGTTCGGTGTTCCAAATATGCTAGCATGGTCCAAAATCAGTTTCCGAGCCTTCTTCAGTTGCGGTGTTGACAGATGTTTCCAGGTCTTTTCAAGTTCATTTAAGAGCTTGTTTTCCCCCAACTGCTCCTCCTGTTCTGGTAACCCATCGCAATTGGTTATTTTGACTACAGGCTCGAATACCGCAATAATTTCGCCTTTGTTGATTTTGACGTCGTCTGAAAAAATGTTTGCAACTCTTATTGGGACTTCACTTCCTCCATTTACAAGTGATTTCCCAATGAGGCATCTTCCTGGTCGGTCCGGGTTTCGTACAAGTCCAACACAGCTCCCAGAATTCTGCTCCAACTGTCCAATAATTATTTGCTCGGAATTGCCGCTTATTTTTACTGTCTGAGATGCCAAAACATTAATGGGTGACTCATAGCGGTGATTGGTTGACAGGATGAACTCTTCACTTCCAAACCTTAGGATATTTTGCTCGGGATCAAAAGAAAATCCATGTTGACGAATCAGGTCCATTCCCAGAATAAATTCATCTTCAATATCTGCTACTAGCACAGTGTGGTAGAACGTAATCCTTCCAAGGCAAATCTTGACTGTTATTTCTCCTAAAACTTTAGCCGATTCTCCAGTCACAGTGCGCAGGAGAATACTTCTTCGTAAAGGCTTAATTTGACTTTTATCCACAAGGTTTGACCGGATCAAAGATACTGCCGCACCGGTGTCCAAAGTAAAAGTAACGTTCATCGCATCCACCTTTCCATCTACGTTCAGGCTTCTCATTGATCTACCCAGGCTTCTGATGGAGATAATTCTGGGGGCTTTGTCTTCGCTAGTCAACATTCGCCCCGTAATGTTGACTAGTGGGAGTTTTCCTGGTCCCTTCTGGATGGTTGTACGTCCCTCGTTGGAGAGCGGGACGGTATCCTTACTCGACAATCTCGTTTGATGTGTCCCGTACGTCCGCATCGATAACACTCCACTCTCGTGATCGGGCGTGATCGTTCTAACTGTGTGGAAAGACCATTTCCTAATGCTGCCATTTGTTGCACTATTTGGCCGAACATTGATTCAATTTTATTCATTGGTGTAGCAGCATGATCGGCTGGCGGTTCTCTCTCCTCTTGAATAGTCACGGCCCTGATCCTTGGCTTTAAGTCATTGCACGCAGCTTCAACTTCCAGCGCTCGAACCAGTAATTCGCTGCTGTTGCTTCCTTTGAACATCTTCAGCATTTTCTTTACTTCCAGATCTCGAATCCCATCTACAAAATACTGTGCCACAAGTTCTTCTTGGATTTCATCCGGGACGGCTGGGTAAGCCAGATGCACAAGGCGACGAATTTCGGCCTCAAACTCTTGTAAATTTTCACCAGTTTTCTGCAGTCTTGCCTTTAATTGTGTTTGGTACACTCCTTTCCTATGCTGATCCCCATAACGTCGTTCTAATGCAGCTACTAATGCGTCATAGTTGCTTTGTTGAGCGATAGGCAGAGTCTGTAACAGCTCCAATGCAGGTCCTCGTAATGCCACCACCAGTGCTACAGCCATTTCCTCGTTACTCCATCGATTTGCATTTGCAGCGGCCTCAAATTGGAGTTGGTACGTTGCCCATGAAGTTTGACCATCGTATGTGGGAGGCTTGATCTTGTTGAGCCCGTTTCCGGTGATTATTGTAGAGCTGGCTCCTCTGCTGTCAATTTTCCGCTCTAAGTCGCGTAGCTTTATCTCTACATCATTCTGAATTTTATTTATGTCCTCCCGAACATCATTAATGTCCCCCCGAACATCGTTCTGAATTTTATTAATGTCCTCCCGAACATCATTCTGAATTTTGTTAATGTCCTCCCGAGCATCATTTAATTTTACCTGAACATTATACTCCATCTTTTTGAGACTATCGGTTACATACTCTTGGATTTCTGTTTTGGTCCCCGCTAGAACGTTCAATATTTCTACGTTACGCTCTCTATCTTCTTGACGCATTTCCATATCTTGTTGTCTCATTCTTTCTTGTTCTTCTTTGTCTTGTTGTCGAATTCTTTCTTGTTCTTCTTTGTTTTGTTGTCGATTCTTTCTTGTTCTTCCTTGTCTTGTTGTCGAATCCTTTCTTGTTCTTCCTTGTCTTGTTGTCGTTCTTCTTTGTCTCGTTGTCGAATCTCTTCTTGTTTTTCAAGCATTGCCATAATAGCTGCAAGTTGGGCCTCCATGTTTGCACTTTGACGTCTTGTTATTGGCATAAAATAAATTTAACACACCACTGTTCCGAAAATCTCTAGTCCGGTTCTGAACACAAGTCTCTAACCCGAAGTTTAGTTCCAATTCACGTCGCACTAAAGTCTGATCGCACTTCTGACACCAATTGTTACGATTTTCCCGTGGGTTCACACAAAGTCAATTTAACTCAACAATTAATAAATTTATTTACACTTCAAAACACTCCGTACAATAATTAACACAGCTACTAAAAACACTACTACAATTCCACAATTATTCCACTATTTAAACTTTACCGCGTTCCCAAATTCACTACTCCCGCGGTTAACACCGCGTCTTTTATATTCGCAAACCACGTTCTAGAATGACCGCGAAACGCTTCGCGGGTTGCCTTGAACGTTAAAGAATCTTCCAGGCGGCGCTTCCTAACTGTGGCCTACTTTAATACGCGCCCGGCCAGATATTGCGGCGCATCGGTTTCATCCCGAAGCGAGCGCTCGTTAAGAAGTATCGAGCATAGTAGGCCCAGACCGTAACAATATAATAAGACTGCGACTTCCTTGTACTGGCAGAAATACATTTTTCTGGTTCTTTTGATTTTCTGCAGTAGAACTCTATCCGAAGTGAGCCATAACCAAAACAATACGAACAAAAATCAAAATTGACAGTGCCAGCAAAAATCCTAAGGTGAGACATTGCAACAATAGAAGTGTAGTGAAAATCTGTGGAAACGATGAAATCAACAGCAAAATTTATCCGATTTTTTTATCCGCTAGCAAACTCTCTTCCTTCCTTATTAGCCGATAGCAAACCGTGTTTTGATGACGTATTTGCAAAAAAGTCTGTTTAATTTGTTATTTTGTTGTCCTACTGTGTTGTTCGTATCTGACTTGTGACGCATTCCAAACATATTTGTATGTCAAATGGAATAAAGGAGTTTTATTATTATGCATTATTATTATTATTGAACTTCAGAAGATTTAACACATGAGGAAAATTCAGAATAAAATTGCGTTTCGAAAGCGATACCTTTATCGAGAGGGAATAGGATTTATCAGTCTTCTGGGATAGTTGAGTACTTTGCATTAGGTGAGCAAGTGCCGCCGTAAGTAAGTTTGTCGAGGGTATTGAATACTTACGGCGTTTGGCAACAGCGCGCTAAAAATATGGCCTACTTGATATTTTTTTCGTTTTCTGTCTTTCTCCCGCGCATGCAATTACCTACGTTTCTCTGTCCGTTACACGGTTTTCCTATGGTCGCTTTTGGATTTACCACACCTGTATATTAAAAAACAGAGAGATCCCAATAAACTTAAAGCGGAAAGTCTTCGATACATGTATACTGCCGGTAGCAACTTACGGTTTAGAAACAGTGACAATGACGAAAAGAAGTGCTGAACAGTTGAGAGTAATGTAAAGAGCAATGGAGCGCACCATGCTTGGAATCAGTCTAAGTGACCAAATCAGAAATGAGGAAATCCGACGAAGAACTAAAGTCGTGGACATCATGAAGCGTATCTCGGAAAGTAAATGGCAATGGGTGGGGCATGTGGCCAGACAGAACCATGACACCCCAGAAAAGGTGGCTAGAGGATATCAACAAATGCGGGGAAAAGATGGTCTCAAACAGACAGAAATGCATAGAAGCGGATGAAAGAGGTCTACGTTCAGGAGTGGACAAAGGAACCCTGAAGAAGAAGAAGTATAGATAGATCAAAGAAAATGGTATTCATTAAGACTGAAAAAAATATACCAAAAAAAAAAACGATAATTTCAAAAGTCAACATTAGAAAATTTTATTTGAAAAAGTATACAAAATACCTCTGCTAACCGTTACTTACAGTGTTGGCATTTACTTTAAAATCATAATCATCCTGTAAACCAAACTTTAAGTCTAAATAATTAAGCCATTTGTATATCAAGCAATTAATAATAAAATAAAAACATTTACACAATCACAATGGTTTAAATGAGATGCTGATTAATAGGAATGTATATAAAAAAAACGATCATACTGGCAGTAAAGCAGTGCAAATTATCATGAGAGAGTATCACAAATTCCAAGTTAAATAATCACAATAAAAATTAGAGAGATATAAGCAGTAAATAGAGCGGGGCGGGAATAATTATTAACAAAATATTATTTCAAAAATACAGTGTCACATTTGCTAATCATCACCTCCAAAAGCAAAATGTCGCTTCGCACATCTGGTATTATATTAGGAGGATGATGGATTAAAGTAGGTGCAAAAACCGTTGCCAAATTCAGAGCGTTCATTTTATTGATAGGAGCATGTAGTGCCACTCTATTTAAAATAAAAATATTAACTTAAAATCAATCAACTTTTTCTTACATTTAGCTCACCTGTGCAAGTGTTGAATCATAAACTTCAATGTGTCATAATGAGGCTTTGGCAGTAACAGCAAAGCATGTTTAATAGATGAGAGTTGCAAGTCAATGTCATTATGCTGAATTGCGTCAATCAGTCTTGGATGCACCTCAAATGTTATCAAAGGTACTGGCAGGATTCGCAAATAGAGCTTTAAAGCTCCTGTAATAACATTAATGCTTGGATATGTTTCCATTGATAAGTCTACTTTCTCTCCATCTCTATCAAAAGCTAGTTTGATAGCATCGATTTCATCAGCAAACCCACTTAAACGATATATTCCTTCGGTTGTAAGACCTCGCGCTTCCACTTCAGTCACGCAACGTGTAACAACGAAAGGTAATTCGGCTTTGTAGGCACTTAACAACGTTGTTAATTCAATACCAAAAACTCCCCTTAAATATTTTAAGTCTGGGATGCAATCGTTGGCAAATTTTTCAGAGCATTTTACTGAAATGTTAACAGTTAAACTACAAAATAGTAGATTAGACCAAGTAAGACTTACTGTGAGCTATAACGCCGCAATCCTCGCATTTTTTGCCTTGTAAAGTGAATCCCCAAAGAAAGTTAGCGCACAATTCGCACCAATTGAGACCTTTAAATGTTGTGAGTTTAAAACCGTGTGGCTTTTCGACTTTTTCCGGAAGGTTTTGACCCAAGATTTGCTGAGATAAAGAGAGATTATTTCCTGTTGAGTTTGCGTTTCCAAACGGGCTTTTGCTCCTAGAATTTAGTAAAATAACAATTTAGTCAATTTATTCGGGAATCAAATTATTATTTAAAAATCTTTTAAGGTTAGATAGGTGGGTTAATTGTAGAACTTTTTTTTTCTAAGAGCGTGCGCGAATGATAACTTTCCCGCACTATTTTCGTTTTGGAAATATAGACTTTCCCGCACTAGTGCGTAAAGAAATTATTATTTGAATTACATATATCCTAATTATTATAAATTTAGTTGTACGTCATAACACAGGTGATTCTATTGCCAACCGAACTTATTGGAGAATTGGACAACATTGCATAGATATGGAAATTCATATTACGCGCCTTAAAATATGTTGGTAATAGTGCGCAATGTTGTCGTCGATTTTCTTGCTACCGAGCTATTCCGATCACCGATTATCTCACCCGATCCTTATACGTCTCGAAGGGTCAAAGTTTGACGTAAATAACAGAGTTTTCAAGGTTTTTTGTCTCTTGTGATCCTATTTTACGTTTTGCGGTTATCATTCAAACATTCACTTGTGAACAAACAACTCAACAATCTGCCTGCTATGCCAAAACCATCAAATACTGGCTTCAAACAACTTTATTCTATTTATTAAAATAAATAATTATTCAACGCTTTTCGTTAATAAAAAATGGTTTAAGTCCCTTGCTGTAAAAATAACTATAATTACTGAATAAAATACTTACAAGGCATTTTGCTTGGAGAGAGCTCTTAATTTCCTTTTGTTCAAAGTCAGCGTCATGTATGGACTTTCATGATAATTAACTGTAGTAAGTCTTTGCAAAATAGTGGGAGCTTTAAGTTCAATATACATGGTAACCAGTCCATCAGCCACTAAAGATCGAGCACAATCATATCTTTTTTCCCTTACATATAACCCACCATCGGGATCAAAGTATAGTTTATAATGGTGGATTTTGTTGTTAAATCTGTGAAAAAGCATTTAAAAAAACTACTTATTGAGAAGTAGTGATGGGCGTAAAGTTATTTACCGGTAAACCATAAAGTGAAGTAAAATTCGAAAAGTAAAATTCAGTGTGAGGAAAATGTACCAACTTTACCAGTAAATTCCAATTTGACCAGTAAACTTAGGGGTAAGTAACTAATTGAAAATGCTTGAAAGATATAATTTTCCTGTCATGGCACTCATTCATTTTATTAAAGTTATTTTCGGTCAATATTGTTAAAATAAAATCCTGAAAAATACTTAATAAGAAGCTGTTTTGATTTTTGTTATTTATTGTTTTAGAGATTTTGGTTTATCAATAATAAAACAATTGAAGTAAAACTTTTCTGATAAAGTGTTTCTTGTACCAAATGGGTTCCAATCTAATGACTGAATGTGAAAATTTATGAAAATCATAAATCTCAGAAACGCGACTTGTTTTGAAATCTGTAAGAAAACTGTATTAAACTGTGATTCTGAAAATAAGCAAATTTTGACAGTTTTGACATGTGACATGGTTTTTGGAAGATAATTTAACTAAGCAGTCACGTGATCACTGTCAAAATAACTATCATAAATCTCAGAAACACGTTTTGTATCGAATACTGCAAGAAAACTTTCTAAACCCTGATTTTTCCAACTTTTGAGCAGTTTGACAGTCAGGAACAAAATTGCTTGTCAAACCCACGTGGAATGAAAAAGTTATAGTTTTAAGCATATTTTTTGAATTCTCAATACATTTTCTATGCAATAACCTGAAAAACAATACAAAATTTGGTACAGTCAGGAAGAAAAACAGTGTCAAAGTTTGAACTGCCAGAAACATAGTTTAAAAGGACAGTCACAGACAAAATTGCCTGTAACACCC
This sequence comes from Ips nitidus, assembly GCA_018691245.2. NCBI lineage: Eukaryota > Metazoa > Arthropoda > Insecta > Coleoptera > Curculionidae > Ips > Ips nitidus. Next base: position 6,713,666 of record CM042794.1, read on the forward strand.
ACTTGGAGCGAGAAAATGACTGGTTCAAGCACATTTTCGGAATCCTCATTAAATTTCCTATCCAATAACCTAAAAAAAACTACAAATTTGGTACACTTAGGGAGAAAAGTCGTGTCAAAGTTTGAACTGCCAGAAACATAGTTTGAAAAAAGAGTCATTGACAAAATTGCCTGTAACACCCACTTGGAGTGAGAAAATGACTGTTTTAACCACATTTTTGAAATCATTTAATTTCCAATCTAATAATCTGAAAAACACTACAAAATTTGGTACAGTCAGAGAGAAAAGTGATGTCAAAGTTTGAACTGCCAGAATCACAGTTTGAAAGAACAGTCAGGGACAAAATCGATTGTAAAACCAAATTGGAGTGAGAAAATTACTGTTTTAAGCACAAAGTTTGGTACAGTCAGGACAAAAAGCCGTATTAAAGTGAACTGCCAGAAACTCAGTTTGAAAGGGCAGTCAGGACAAAATTGCCTGTAAAATCCACTTGGAGTGAGAACATTACTGTTTTAAGCATATTTTCTATCCAATAACCTGAAAACACTAAAAATTTGGTACAGTTAGGGAGGACAGAGGTGTCATAGTTTGAACTAATAGAAATACAGTTTGAAAACAAAGTCAGTGACAAAAATCACATGTAAAACTCACTTGGAGTGAGAAAATGAATGTCTTAAGCAGATTTTTGGAATCATCATTAAATTCCCTATACAATAACTTAAGAAACACTACAGAATTAATATTACAATATCACTACTGCCTACTTAAATGCTGATTTTGATTTTGTGCTCATGACAACTACAGAATTGGTAATTTGGTACAGTCAAAGAAAAAAGAAGTGCCAAAATTTGAACTGCCAGAAACACAGTATTTGTAATTCACCAGTAATTTACTGGTAATCCACCCATCACTATTAAAAAATATTGAAAAAAGTGGGGGCTTACTTGAGACTCAAAGTGTAAAATTCTCCATTTGCACAGCTACTACTGCGTACTAAATAAGCTCCATTTCCTTGAGAATTTAGTAGTTTTGCTGCATCAACATGACTAATTGGTCCATGGTAATCTTGGCCTAGAAAACTAGGCATATTAGGCAGTATCTCGTCACATAGTATTGGTATAGGCACAGGAGCCTCTAACTGCATTCGATACACTATAAAAGTTACAAAATAAGTGTGTACAATCATCATCTAAAACTATAACATACACTGTAGAGTTACACTTAGTCGAGTTTTCATTATGTCAATACCCGAGTTTTCAATAAGTTTATGTAAAACCAGTTATATTTATGATATACTTACAATCACTTTTCCATAAAGTGTGGGCAGGGGAATTCAGATCTAATACCATACTGATCAAGATATTGCTAATCTCATTCGGGGAATCAACGTCTCACTAACAATAACGTCATTATCAAAACATATTGGAATTACCAAAATTAGGTCACACTTTCATCTTAAAGCCATTTATTTAGAATTTTCATACTATTTGTTATTTATTTTGATAATAGAAATAAACTCCAAATCAGCTGACTTAGATTGACAGAAGTTAACAACTGACGTTTGACAGTTTTGACGTTTATAAGCTTTCTACTTCTTTTTCGTTTTAACGATCATCAGCTCATATACAAATACCTTCGAGCAAAAAGAATCAGGAGGTAGCAAATATCCCGTTTGTGCATTAAGTGACCGAGACGGAAGTCGCCATCTTTGTCGCCAACTTCCGAAGTTAGTCGTAAAACTGTTTTGTTTATATTTGGTGGTATGTGAAGTTAGCTAAAAACCGCAAAGATTTGTTGTCTTTGTTTGTTTTGCTTTTCGGTCCGTTAAAGATTTATTTTTGCAAACTTAAATTAGTTGAATTATTATTGACGAGTGGATTTGTGAATAGTGGGCAACAGCAGATTGATTATCGTCACTGATTTTCTGACAGTTTACGGCCGCCATACTGAACGATTTTTGTCCCCCCTCTTTGATTGCTATTGCTCCTTCCTGCTATATTTTTGTATTCATTGACTCTAATGTTTGTTGTTTGTTTGTTTCGTGAGTTCCAATGGCCTCTTGCTTGATTGACTCTAATGTATTTGCTACTTATTCGCATTAAATTGAGTTGACTAAAGGGCTAATAATAGGTAACGTCGCCACGTGATCTTCTGGTTTGAATTAAGCGAAGTGCCACGTGGCCATGTCGTAAAGCGGCCTCAGCTACCGAGCACTGTTGCCAGTGCTGTATTATACAAAGAAGTTATTGTTGTTTCACCATAATACGATGTATAATACGTTTGTATTATACCACATTCACATTACTGACAAGATATAAAGTAAAGACATACGTGCTTTTCACCTGCATGACGTCAATTAAAAGGGTAAAATTTTCAGGTTTTCCACGTAACAACTTAAAATTTTAAAACAGAAAATAATATATAGCAGTGTGAGAGGAGTGCGCACTGTACCTTTTAGGCTTTGAGAGTGTTGAGGAAACAGACATAAATAACGCAAAATTAAAAAATATTCGATATTTTCTTGATTGTTCTAGATTTTAACCGGTTAACCGATTAAAATCGAGTTTTGGTTGACATATACCAATACCCGTCATATACAAAAATACACTCATCTCATCTCTACTCTTGTGCTGTCTCTCTCTCTCTCTTTATTCATCAAGCCATCCTTCCCACGCCCACCTGTCACCGGTTTCTAGTGTCAACTGTCAAAATCAAATTTGTGAAAAAAAGCTCAAGAAAGAAATTATTTTCCCATAATTCAGTTTTAAAATTTAGTTTCTTTGTTCCTGTACACGTGCAACTGTATTCAAGAATCAGGTAAATTGCAAAATGTAATATTTTTGTATTATTTCCTGTATTTATCTTGTCATGATACACTTTTATGTCACCAAGTTCTGCCCTTTTAATAGATTACAAATTTAAAATATTGGTGGTTGGTGGTTGAACCAGTTTTAACCGGATAAAACAAGCCGCAAATATCGAGTCAACTACATCAAACTTTGTTTTCTCTTTTCTCATTAGTTTTCACTTTTAACTGTTACAGAATCAATTCAAAATGACTTCCACAAACATTTTTACTGGTATGGGTGGTGAGAAGAATTCCAGCAGAGTTTTAAGACCACCAGGCGGCGGCCACACTGACATTTTTGGAGCCCCTGATCCACCAGTCAAGAGAGACAGTGGGCGCAATGCCTCCTCAATTTTAGAGGGTCGTGACCAAACTGCTGAAAAACCTGCCACTCCTACCAAAGCCACATCACCTCAAACTGAGACTGCTAAGCCTGGAGAAGCCGCTACACCCTCCAAGTCCCGAGTGCCTCCTGGTGGCTATTCTTCTGGACCTTTGTGGTAATCATTGACTGGAATGGCATTTGTGCTTATTTATACTATTTTAATTATTTAATAATTGTATCTAAACAGTTATAGTATTTTTTTTAAATTCAATTGCTTTTGTGCTAATTTATTCTGATATTTTTGACCAATTTTATAACAAAATGTGATCTACCAAATTTATAAATGTGTTCTTTGTCTATGTGTCATTATTAAATATGCATCTAATTACTATGAGCCTGATATACAACTTTTGATAACCATTTTTTTAATACTACAATATAAACATACTTGCTGAATTATACTGTGAATTTATTTCAGTTATTACCTATTTTAAACTGTCAACTTTATCAACAGTTTACTTTAAGAGATAAATTTGCTGTGGGATTAGTATGGTATTTCTGCCTAGAATTTTGTCATTAATTTTTCTTATCTTTGGATGAATAATAGCCAAGCTGTAGATAAGGAAAAAAAGGTGCAACAGTATTCAGTGTAAAAGTCAACTAGGAAATGTTGGATTTCAGGTGAAAATAATAATGAAAATCTTGTGGTTTTGCTTTTAATTGTAATGGCTTTTTTGAGTAGTGGACAAGGTTCTAATGTAAATGCAGAATGTAGTCAACCAAACAATAGTGATGGGAGAAGGGATTTTTATCCGTTTTATGTGGTCAGAAATAGGCCTAGTATATCAAGAAGGAGGTCCAGGTAAGTATTTTTTGAAATCTTCAGAAAAAAGACAATTTGGTGTAGAAGTTTCAATGGTAAAATGTGCCTACGTTAATGTCACAGCATTAATCTACAGTGATTACTTAAATGTTGACACCCCATTACCAAGGTAAAAAAATTGTTGCTATTAAACCATACTCTATACATGAATAATAAAACTTTAACTTTTAATTGAAATTTAGTTTGTTTATATTGTGTTTGTTATTATTGTATATGTACATATAGTTTCAAAAAATGCAAAAATGTTGAATACAAAATTTTTAGAGACTATTGAGTTGGATAATTTAAAAATTACTTTTGGATACAGGGTAGTTTATAAATAAAACCCAAAATTTTTTTAAAAATCTTTAGATTCTCCAGAAAACTTTTTTGTTAATACAAATGGAAGGAAAAAAAACACAAAGCCACGCAACCATTATTGTTAATAATGTCATATACCTCTAAAACCTGTTAATTTTTCTAATTATCTAAAGTTTTTCACAAAAATATTAGATTTTACTCTGATGGAAAATTGACTGCATTACAACTGTTTGTAAAAGCTATAGACATAATGGACTCTATTACATACCACAACAAAGTCATGACTCTTTTAAATGAAAACAATGACACAAAACTAAATAAAAACCTGACAGAAAAAATTGAAAGGCAAATTTAGACTAACATCGAGATTAATTTTCTGATCTTGAGGGTCGTAATCTTACGCCACATAACAGCAAAACACCACATTTTTAGCTCGCTTCTTGCTAAACATTTTAAATCCTTTAGTAGGTAACACAGATTCTTACATAAAAAACTCTCTTCACTTTCTTGAAAAACTCAAACATATCGACATTAATCCAAATCATATTCTGGTAAGTTTATTCACAATCGTCCCAGTTGACCAAACTGATCAAAAATGATTCAAATCTTGGGGAACGTACAAGCTTAAGCGTAAACACAATTTTTAAATAATATTTTTAATTATATATTAAGTTTACAATGTATATTAACAATACATGCACAATGATCCTATACACAATATTGCAAATAATAATTTTCCAGTTTGTATATCTGTATTAGAGTTTAATTTTGAACATGAAAAGCATTTTCAATTTTTTTTTAAATTTAGTATAAATACACAAAATTTGACTTTTGGTTACTAAAAAAAGTAAATCTGTTAAAAGTAACGTTTGCTTTCTTATTTGTAACACTCGAAACAATTACTTTTTTGGTAAAATATTCTATTGTTACGTTATACGAATTTACTTTGAATTTTGCCATATGTGATAATTTTCAGCGTTCAAAGCTACACTCACAGACATAGAGTCAAATTAGTAAGACGGCTGGTTCGTAAAAGTGGCAAATCGTCCATCCACCAAAAAAGCAGTACCGAACGATCATTTCGGTTCCTCCTGGATATTTCCAATACTTTGATAGAAACTTCTTGGATGTGGACCTTATCTGTAGTTACTTTCGTGTTTATAGTAACTTGGCTTATGTTTGCCGGATTTTGGGCTATCATATCCATAGACAATGTAGAAGCTTGGAACGGCACTAGCCAGAGTTGTCTGGATGGTAGGTATGACTGCTTATTTTTGGTTTTTAATGTGGTTCAAATAAGATCATTGCAGGCATTGAAAGTTTCTCTGGTTATTTACTCTTTAGCATAGAAACTCAAACTACTGTGGGCTATGGAGGCAGATTTATTAATGAGAACTGCCCCGAAGCAATAATAGGACTAATTATCCAACTAGTTATAGGTGCAGGTGTTGGAGGGAGTTTGATTTGCATTGTTTTTCTCAAAATGGTTAGCCCATTGAAAAACCGCCATTCCATGGTTTGTTTCAGCAAACATGCGGTGGTAAGTAAAATTTTCATTGCACAGTCACTTATTTACTTGGTCTATCCGCAAGATATGTCAGAGAGACGGCGAAATGTGCTTGATATTCCGCGTAAGGGATTACGACATGCGATACGAGTGCCATACTAATATTGTGGCTTATTTGGTAAGGGAAAAGCTTGGAGAGCTCTCACTTGAGACTTTAAAGCTGGAAAAGCCTGGGATTTTAATATGGCCTGTCGAAGTTGTCCATCGGATTGACGAGAAAAGTCCATTTTGGGACCTTTCTGCTAAGGATTTAATTTTGAAAAGGTTTGTGTCGTTTATCTCATCCTATATAGGTATAAGTTAAATAACATTCATTGGATTAGAATATGATTTAACACTTTGAAATACATGGTAACTAAAAATGCTTGGAAATAACCCAAAATCTTTATTAGTACGACTAATGCATAAGATTACTTTACTTCTTTGAACTTACAAAATTTACTACCAACGGAATAAAATGGAGTATAAAATTATATAAAGATTTTAAACAAAGTGATTTATCAAAATGAATACCACATTTGGGCAATGTGTCGCCATCAAATTATTATAGATGAGTTTTTGAGATAATTAGTCGCATATCTTACAGCGTTTTCAGTACACATCTCGTTCAACTACATTTATTTTCCATCTGAGTATGCCATATACCATTAGAGGTTTGTGACGACTAGCGAAGAGCATTAATTGCAATGTTATTACAGATTTTCATTAGTTCCATTAGAAATACACTATTTTAGAGTTATAATAAACAGATTTCTAGTTTGTTTACCCATTTTACTAATTCCACATATAAATTAGACAAACTACGTTTCGCATAGAGTACGTAACGTAAAATTGAACTGGTCCCACAAAGCTATTCCATTATTAACGTTCGTGTTATCCTTCCATAATAGTATAAAATGTATGTAATAGTGGCCAAATATTTTGTACAAAATGTTGCTGAAAGGAAATTTGAAGAAACAATTTGCTTTTATCATAAAATTTACACATTATTAGAGTGGAGCAAAGTGAAGAATGAAGAACTAAGTTAGTTTGGTTTGCAAAACAAGAAAATCTGAAATACAAAATTAGTATCTGTAGCATGTGCTCACTTTTCTATTTCACTCATTTCTTCAAGTAGTACATCTTGTTTTTAACTATAAGTAACTATTTAAATTACTAATATATACCAAGTAAAAAATTTGATTTAACCGTACTTTTTTTAATATAGATTTGAAATTGTGGTGGTGCTAGAAGGAGAATGCTTAGCCACTTCCTACTTATCCAGGACTACTACTTCTTACCTTAGCAGGGAGATCAAATGGGGCTACGTATTTGCCCCTTGCACTCGTTGGGACACTAATAGTAAACAATACATCGTTGATCATAAACGATTCAACAAAACAGAAGAACTGACAATTCCGTTGTGTAGTGCTCAAAGGCTTAATGAGGTGTACGATGATATTGTGTACCAAACTAAGTCACCTTCTTATCCCAGTAGCATATTGAGCAGCCCCTCAAATCTAACTAGTCCAATATATTACCGAAAATCTGATATTCCTAATATAAATGAGCTCAAGAAGCTAGGGATCTGTCAGACGAAGAAACGTCACCTAGAAGCACTAAGGCTATTGTCCATCAAATGGTAAACTTGATGAATGGCAGTGACGAAGAGTATGACTCTGAAGGAGATGTTGAGTACCAATATCCAACTTTTATGGATTTGAGTATTGAAGATCTGAAAGAGGAGAAAAAGTTGAGAAAAAAAGAAAATGTTGAGATTAGAAAAAAGCGTTTCGATGCTGCGGAAGGGAGAAATAATAAAAGCTTAAGTGGTACAGTAAAGGAGTTCTTTTCTAACCTGCCAAGATATGTTACTGAAGGCGCTGGTCGACGTAGAATTAGCAAACAGTTTGAAGAAACAGATTTTTAATTTTGATCTAAATTGAAAATGTAGTAAACTAGTGCATGTACTTTTTTTTAACTGTTTTTAGTAATAAAATATTAAAATGTCGTTTGATAGTAACGGATGTGGACCGTTATTAACAGATATTTTTTTTAATTAAACTTTTGGGGTATTGAGAGTGCGGAAAGCTTAGTTGTTTAAGCAAAGAATAGCTATTTAACAAGAAGAAACAGTTGAAAAGAAAAAGCGAATTAGAGAGAGATGGACTCTTTCTACCAAAGAGACAATCGACTGATATCGTTGAATATAAGGAATTTCTTTGGTTGGACATTCAGGTAGTTGAAGAACGTTGTCATATCTCAGACCACATCAAATATTTGTTTTAAAACATCAGTTTAAAGTTAATAATATTTAATAAGGATTGATATCTTCTAATGATTAACAGGCGAACTTAAAACACTTTGAAAAAGAGCAGCTACATATTTTAATATAAAATGCCAAAATTTACTACATTTTTTGAAAGTGTAATACAACTGTCAGCAACTTTAACAGAACTACTCCTAGATAGCAATAGGAAATAGATGTCTTTGTGCTTGGCGAACTAATCTCAGTTATGTAACTTTATACCTAACAAAGCGGTGGCTTTCAGCTACATCATTAGATTTTCTCTTCTGGTAAAGCAAAATCGTTTAGAATTCTAGCTTTCTCAGAAATCAGGGGTATATCCGAACAATTTACTGGAAACCTATCCGATTACCTTTAACCGGATAACACTAAAACTCCAACTTTGTTCTTCCTTGTTAAGTGGGCAAGCAGATGCTTTTTACGTGCAAATAAATTGATTTGTAAACTGTTCTCCTTTGTATAATGTATTTTGTGTTACAAGTTCATTAATGAATGATTCATTATTGGAATAAAAAACTTCACCCGGAATTGTGGTCTGCAATAGCCTTTAAGTTCTCCAAAGTGGTGTTTATTAACCAATCCGCATCCAAACTATACATAAAATCCAAATGGTTAAACTCATCATAAGGAACTTGATGTAAAGTGACCTCTTTTAATCGTGAAGCAACATCATTTAGTAAAATCTACAAAAGGCAAAAAATATACAAAAGTCATTAAACTGATTATTTGTAATTTACCTCGTTGTTAACAAGTATATCGGAACCACCATAGTACAAAATAGTAGGAACCGTCAGCCTGGAAATGTTATAAGGGTCTGGAAGTGATTTGCCATAAATTAACTTATTCTCGTCAGGTCCGTAATCAAACGGTCTGAAAACTCCTTAGATTTCCAGTTTTATTATGATTGAATAGTTTTTTAAAATAAATTTTGTACCTGATCTTGCTCCTTGAACGTAATGGTAAAGCTGTTTCAAAGACATTCCTGCTGGTAGGTTCTCTAGGATTCTGTCTTTTAAAGCCTAGAATATACATGAACCAACATACTAGCTAGTATAAGAAATTCAATTTATGTGTAATTCACAAACTTACACGGTTGGGCATTCTTTTCCAGGATGAACCTATTAAATTAAACAATACACTGCAGAACCAATCTGAAGCTCTACAGAGAGCCCTAATTTTATTTCCAGTAGTGGCATGGGAGAAGAGTTCATATAACTCGGCCGTATTCCCAAACTGAAATTTTTAAGGATTATCAAGAGAACCAATTTGTTTCCTTCAAGTTTTAGGAATCCGCTCATTAAGATTGCTAAACCAAGCGTTTTTAAACAAATTGCATTTAAATATGTAGTGATAGGAATAGGGAAATTAATTTGATTTTAGGTCAATCAAAGTCTAAATAATTGTTATGTTTTTGTGAAAAACAATAGTTATGAGTGTGTTCAAAAGAGCACTGAACCATTATTTGCATATCCGACAAATTCTACAGGTTTTTATTCAACGAAGATGGTGTTCTACTTGTTTGTATTTATAAACATTGTTCTGAAACTTGTTTTTGATAAAATAGTAGTAATTTCCGAAGATGTATCTAAATTCATGTATTTAATGAATAAACTAGTCATAACGTACGTAAATAAGATTAGTTTCTGTATCAAAATTTTTGTTGAACATATAAAATGTCTAATAGGGGAAGGACATAGGTGACAAACGTGATTGTCCAGTAAGGCTACCGTCCCGCTCTCCATCGAGAGATGTACAATCATTCAGAAGGAATCAAGAAAACTCCCAGTAGTCAACATTACGAGGCGAATGTTGACTAATGAAGACAAAGATCCTAGAATTATATCCGTCAGAAGCCTGAGTAGATCGATGGGAAGCCTCAATGTGGATGGAAAAGTTAATGCGAGGACCGTTACTTTTACTTTGGACACCGGTCCAGCAGTATCTTTGATCCTGTCAAGTGTTGTGGATTAAATTCAGATTAAACCTTTACGAAGAAGTGTTGTCCTGCGTACTGTGACTTCAGACTTAGCTAGTGTTTTAGGAGAAATAACTGTCAAAATTTGTCTGGAAAGTATTACATTTTACCAGACTTATCACACCGTCCTGGGAGCAGATATTAAAGAAGAGTTTATTCTGGAAATGGATCATAGATTTTCTTGTGATCACGAGCAGGATGACCTAAAGTTTGGAAGTGAAGGCTTCATCCTGTCAACCAACCACCACTACGAGTCACCGACTAATGTTTTGGCATCTCGGACAGTAAAAATAAGCGGCAATTCAAAGGAAATAATCATTGTAGAGTTGGAGAGAAGAGTTCTGGGAGCTGTGTTGGACTTGTACGGAAGCCAGATAGACCAGAAGAAATGCTTTATTGAAAAAGCACTTGTGAAAGTGAAGAAGAGTCTCGATAAGAGTTGCAAACAACTTTCCAGGTGTCAAAATCAACATAGATGAAGTTATTGTAGTATACGAGCCTGTAGTCCAAGTAACCTATTGCGATGGGTTAGCAGAACAGGAGAAGCAGTTCGAGGAGAATAAACTCTTGAAAAGACCTAGAAAACATATGTCAACACCACAACTGAAGAAGGCTCGGAAACTGATTTTAGACTATGCCAGCATATTTGGAACACCGAACAATATGGGAAAAACTACCATTGTAAAACTTAACACCGGCAATGCTTCGACACCACCTAGAAGACTCCAATAGCCAAACCACAAGAAGTGAAGAAATTAGTGGATAAGATGGACGGAGTTATAGAAGAATCTTGTAGCTCTTGGTCATCACCTGTTGTCGTGGTCACCAAACAGATTTTGTGTAGATTACCGGAAACTGAATTACGTGACCAAGAAGAATAGTTATCCACTTCTCTAATTAACGACACACTGATGAACTTGGCTAGATCCTGCTGGTTTCTATCTTAGATTTGAAGAGTGGGTTCGGGAAAGTTGGCATTGAGGAGCAAAATAAGGAGAAGACTGCATTTTCTATAGAAAATAGGTCGTACCAGTTCGATGTGTTACTTTGCGGAGTTAGTAATGCTCTTAATGCTACATTTGAAAGACTGATGGAAATTGTACTTTGCGGTCTTAACTGGAAGACTTGCCTGGTTTATCTTGACGATATCATGATGATGGAAAGAAACTTTGATATGGATAAATTTAAAATTCTCATCATGAGTTTTGAATGTCCCGAAATTTAAATTTACCACAACTTTCTAATATTTTGGATATTGATCGATTTTGAAAACTCTCCATAATTATTGATTATACATACATACCTCTTCGATAACTCCAACTTGAGCCAAAAAGTCAATAGGTTTGCACGTAATTCGATACATATCAGTGACAGGAGCCCAAAAATTAGCCTGCGATATTTTTGCGTTATACTCAGGTCTTTCTGAAGCCATTACAAAGAATTGCGTTGTTCCTTCCGAAAATCCAACATAGGGCATTTTCTTCTTATTGGTGGTTTTCAAAACATAATCTATTATGGCAGGCAAGTCAGAAACACCAAAGTCATGATAACTGGAAGAACAGGTTAATAATAATTTGGCACAACGTGAAGAAGTTTTACCTGAAATCAAAGAAAGCTTCCCTGTCCACATCAGGATCCCAGTGAATATTGTTGCGAGAATAAGTGTTTCCTCGGTTATTTCCCATCCAGACATCAAAACCAGCATCAGCCAAAGCGAAACCCAAAGACTTATCGAAAACTACCCAGTCAGCAGAACTAAGAATTAAACCGTGCATAAGCAGTACCGGTCCTCTGTAAGCAGTACTATTTGATTTGCCATGAGGTATTCTGTGTAAAGCTAGAACATATCCATCATTTGTGGTGACAGTATGTGTTTCTGATGGGTAGTTCTGTTCGGTGATTAAATCTATCTAATTTTATTATGATTTAATAAGATATTGATTACAGGAAAAAAAACTTACAGTACTTTTTTCTGGAAAGTGGAAAGTTTCTCCAGTGAAATTATCCACTGCGGCACCGATTAAGTATAAAATAGTTGTCAATGACAAAGCCATCGTACACAATAATTGTGGTACTGTTATTTTAGAACTATTTATACTTGGATGCTATAGATTTTTTTTTTAAAAACTGTAAGTTGGTCACGATAAAAAGCTATAAAAAATGCGCGAACACTTTTTAGTGCTTCTATCTACCAGTACATTGATAAAATATTTAATGCCACATTGTTTCAAAGTTTACGTGAATAGGACAACCTAAATATAGCAATTATTACCTAAATGACCTAGGTTTAGATACCGTTCACTTGAAAGTATAATATTGCAATTATTGAATAAATAAGTTTAAAGTAAAATTCTGAATATAACGGTAATTGTTAGTTGTTAATTATACTTATTGTTGGTCTATTAATTTGAATTTTTATTTGTAATAATTGTGTTATTTATAACCTACTACAATCAAGGTTTTTTTGTTATAGTTTGTCTCGGGCTTAGGTTTATAGTACTTAGACTATGGAGCAAAAATTTAATTTGCCTACAAGTTTAAATCACAAATGCTGCTGTATTAATTACAGTCGTATCTCTATAACAAGAAACACGCACACTCAATACTTTCATAAAATGCAGAGTTGCCAAATTACCAATAAGGTAATGGAGGTTAATCTGAAGAGGTCCGATATCCCGAAAATAGTTAGAAATATCAGGATGAAACATTGAGTTATGTTGGATGACTAAGGGCCCTTTGTACCGACATATTTAAAGGCACCCTAGCTAAGTTTTTATTTGACTGTGACATTTTGTACGTGACCTGTCATAATTTAGCTAGGCAGTCACGTGACCACTGTCAAAAATCATAAATCTCAAAAACATCTCTCTAATCGAAAACTCTTTATATCGAATACTCCAAGAAAACGTTTCTAAATTCTGATTTTTGCAATTTTAGAGTATGGTTTGACAGTTTTTACGTTAGTGTTTTTTAAAACTCTGATTTTTGCAACTTTAGAGCATGATTTGACAGTTTTGAGGTTAGTGACAGTTGTCACGTGATTGTATAACACTATTTAGCGAGACGGTCACGTGACAATTGTCAAAATAACGGTCATAAATCTTAGAAAGACGTTTTATATCAAAAACGTTTCTAAACCCTGATTTTTGCAACTTTAGAGCATGGTTTGACAGTTTTGACGTTAGTGACAGTTGTCACGTGATCATAGCACACTATTAAGTTAGACGGTCACGTGACAACTGGCAAAATAAATTATAAGTCTCAGAAACACGTTTTATATCAAATACTTCAAGAAAACGTTTCTCAACCCTAATTTTTGCAACTTTTGAGCATGGTTTGACGTTATTGACAGTTGTCACGTGATTTCAGAAGACTATTTAGCTAGACTATGAAGTGACAAGTGTCAAAATAACTGTTAAATCTCAGAACAAGTAGAAGTGGAACATTTATATAACTAATAACTAACTTTGACACTTTGTCAGTATGTACGTGTTAAAACCAGTAAATTTTAGAGTAAGGGATGGGAATCTGCATACGAAATTGTAAGATGCAAACTTTACAGTCGGCTTTTAAATATAATTTGTAGGAAAGTTATTGAATGGCCTAGAATTTCAAAATGTTAGTCTAAACTATTAGTGTGTAACTTTGCAAAAGGTTAGGTGGTTAGAGCGTGTGATTAAATAATATCTTTCTGAAAATTTCCGTGCTTTATTTAGAACTTACTATAGAATACATTTCCATAGGTGATGCCTATTTGTAGTTTTAGTAATGAAAGGAATTTTAATACCAGAGTAAATTATTTAAAAGTTTTGGCCAGAAATAAAGACGAACACAAATTATGGCAGGAAAAAATAAGTAATGCAGGTAGACACATAAATAATCAAAGAGCAACATAGCAGGGAATTTAGTTACCAACATTTTAACAGAAATGATAAAGTGGAAGAATAAGATTGTCTGACAACAAGATGAAGACAATGTGGTCGATTTGTAATGAAGTGACTGTTAGATACTAGATACATTAAATATTTCTGGAACCAGTAACTGACTATGAAAATATGTGAGTTATCACAAAATAAGTATAGTAGTGGTATAGACGAAATTCCTACATGTCTCTCGATAAAATGGTAGTTCCGATTGTATGCAGGGTTTGGTGCTTTTTAATTGATAACTCTTTCAAGCATGGGATATTTCCGGGTCAGTTAAAACTGGCTGTTATCAGGCTTCTATAGAAGAAGGGTACCTAATCCAAATTCAACTGAAAACTACCGGCCAATTAGTTTGTTCCCAAGTTTTTCAAAAATATTTGATCTTGTCATGTCTAAAAGACTTATTGATTTCTTCAACAAATGGCAGCTATTCAACCTGCATCAACACGGATATATTTCAAACAGATCAGCAATTTTTCAGTTTGCGAAAAGTATTTTAAAACAATTGGAAAATAACAACTTAGTGTTTGGTTTCTGTTTAGATTTGTCAAAAGCTTATGAGTGCAATGACAGGGGGCTTATGCATTGGATCTGTTTGAATTTCTCATCGGGAACAAAAGGTAAAAATATTTAAAAAAATATCTAAAACTTTGCATAATAGATTAGGCATACCACAGGATAGTATTTTGGGTCCTATTCTGTTTGTAATTTTTGTTAATGATCTGTTCTGCATAGTACACTGTCACTCAGAAAATATCACATCTTACGCAGATGATACAAATAATTTAACAGTAGGGGAAAACCAAGTAGGGGATTAACCAAAACCAACAAGTGCTTTGCAGAAAATAGGCTTATTTTAAATAAGGATAAGACCAATGCGATTTATTTCGAACTTAATATGGAAGCAAGTATACAGTGTGTCTCAAATTGGTCGACAACATTGGCCAACAGTCGGTTAAATGGGGAAAGTTTTAGAGAATTTTATGTGAAACTTATTTCCGGTTTCCAAATTAAATTATCTTTCTCCGTTTTCCGGAAAATTGGGAAAACGTCAGAGGCTGCATTTGAAACACTCTTTAACAAAGCCAAAGAGTTTTGAAATTAAGACGTTATTAAGGCACTTTTTTATGTAGAACACGATGACGTAATTAGAAAAAATCTATCGTCATTGGTTTTCGAGATATGTAAGACGCCATCTTGAAGGCGGCCATAAGAATTTACAAAGTTATCATCCTATATTTTTGAGCAACCCTATAAAAAATTAATCAAGGTTAATATTCAATTCTGTAAAACTATTCATAACGAAACTATCTACTTTCTTAGTTAAACAATTAGAACAAACAGGAAAGATAAGATAATTCGAGTTTAAATAGTTAAAAAGCTCAGGAAATTAAATTATCCTCTCACAAAGTCCTTGTATTCGACGAGCTCGTTATGAAATATCTTCCGGCAAGTTGATGTATTACCAGAAGAGCAATTTAATAATGAAGTTAGACATAAAATACTTTAAAACTGTGGAACGTACACTTAACTAAAACATTATGTTCTGCAACTATGCTCTACTTTCTCTAAAAGATGGTCCTAATGACCAAAAAAAATGTAGTTAGGATGCTTTTTTAAAAGCAACTAGAAAGAATTCAAACTACAAACTTGTCGACTGTTCCCTTGCTGGAAATGTAACTAAGCGTTATAATTACATTACACAGTTATTTTAACGCTAAGGAAAGCTAGAGCAATTAATTTTAATAGAGAATAGTCGCTGTGCCTTGTCTTTAAGACACTTTCAAGCTAAATAAATGAACCTTAAATGGTTTCATAAAAAAGGCTTTGCCAGTTAGTGTTATAATTATTCATCTGTATGGAAACACTTTTAACAAAAGTAAATAATAGCTATTTATGTAACCAGTTACGAAAAGATCGATTTTGTGTAACGAATGAATGTTTGTAGGGCGAGCGCAGCGAGGTCCTACAATTTGAATGAGTTACACAATAAGACATTTTCGAAACGTGTTGCATACATAATTTTTTCTAATTTTGACCAAAAAGCGGTAAAAACCATCTTTTAAAGTGATTTAACACAATTCATAGCACCTTGTATAAACTGTGACAACGACATGTTATGATGGATGTCGCCCATATGTTTCTACGGAAATGCATAAAAACAGGGAGTGATGAAATGAACTTTTCATAACTAGTTACATAAAGTGATACTTTATGTAACTAGTTACATAAAGTAAATCGTTTTGTCACTCTAATCAGTTTTGAAAAGTGTCACTTTATATGCCAAAATTAGAAAAATAATTTTTTTCACTACTAACACGATAAACATACAATTATTAACTGATTAGTAACTTCAAAAATTCGTTTTTCTACCTTAATGGGTAGTGGTCACTGTTGACATAGGTCAAAAATAGAGTCTAATATTTAGTTCTAGACTGGCATAAACACAACAAAAAAGGATTTTTTTTCAAGCGGTCCAAAATAAGCCTATTGTGTACCTGTACTGCCGGCGTAGAAATGCTATTTCATATCCTAGGAGGTAAAAAAATAATGTCCAGAACTTGATCCAGACTAAAAGCCTTGCATTTAGAAAAATTTCCACCCGGGTGGAAAGTACTCACGTTTCAGATTAAAATATTAAAGACGGAATAGCACAATAATGACGTTGTCAAGATTGTAAACAAATCACCAGTCGTTTATTGTGGTTGAAGTCATAACTACTCGTGCACCTATACTACCTTATTGTTAGAGACTATTAGCAATCAATATTTCAACTGAATGATTTATTAAAAGTTCCATGAGATTTTGATAAATGGTTGAAAATAAAATAGTATACAAACCACGGTAGAAAGTTTAATTTCTGTCTCGAGATAAAGTTCACCTCGACTTCGTCTCGGCAAACTACCTAATTTCTCGACAGAAATCAAACACGTTCCACCTGAGTATGTAATATACTATTTATTATACTTCTTGAATATTTAAAAAATAAACATTTGAACTAGTTCAAACCAGTCATTAAGCACGTAAGTTCAATATTACTAAGAGAGTTCAAAATTTGCTTATAAAATAATTATTGAAGTTAAAATTCGACTGACGTTTGCCTGACAGCGACAAATAAACATCCTTGAAGTGTGTTTACTAAGCTTTGTAACTGTATATCCAGCTAAAAGTGCTGAATCCAGATACGTCACTCGCTTTCTCTGTGTTTACCTTTAAATATTCAGAATTTAATTTCCTGGAGGCCGTCGTTGAGTGCAACGTTTACGTCGGACGTTTTTTATCGGATTAGTTGTGTTGCTATCTGTTTGACCTCATCTATTTTACCTTTTTATGATTCTTTTTATGAATTTAGTTAAATTCCGACTTTAAACTCGAAATTTAGTTAAATTCCGACTTCCAACTCAGAATTTACATTGTCACATTGCAAAAGCTCTTCAAACCAAATTAGAAATTTTTTTTTCAGTTTGGCAACATTGCAAACATTCTTCGAAGCAAATTAGTAAAATTTGTTAACTTTCGCTACATTGCTAACACACTTCAAAGAAATTAGTCGGACTTGTCAGTTCGGTTACATTACAAACACTCTTCGAACCAAAATTGTAGAATTTGTTAGTTTGATAACATTGCAAGGACACTTTTGAACCAAATTACCAAATTTTGTCAGTTAGGCAACATTGCAAACAGTCTTCGATCTAAATTAGGAGAGTTTGTTAATTTGCCAACATTGCAAGCAAACACACTTCAAAGAAATTAGTTGAACTTGTCAGTTTGGACAGATTGGAAACACTCTTCAACCCAAATTAGTAAAATTAGTCAGTTTAGCAACATTGCAAACACTCTTTGATCTTAATTAGAAGAATTTGTTAATTTGTCAACATTGCAAAAACACTCTTCGAACCAAAATAGTAGGATTTGTCAGTTTGACAATATTGCAACTAAATTCCGAGTTTGAAGTCGGAATTTATTTAATTTCCGAGTTCGAAGTCGGAATTTAGTTAATTTCTGAGTTTAAAGTAAAAATTTAAGCAAAATAATGTCTGTGGCCCTCTACGCCTTTGTAGATATTTGAGTCTATGTTCATTTCCTAAATGTCTCTGAGAATCAGTACAGCCATTGCAACGATCCTATAAAACTTTGTAGGACAGCGGACTAAATTATTAGACAACTCGGAAACTTGACAGAGCCAACAGAAATTTGCATGTTCAGCTCCCAAATCGTCAGGGATAATAATTATCAGCGGTAATCTTGACGCTGCCAAGCGCTAAACCAATCTGTCGACGGCAAATTAGACTGGGCCTTAGGGAAGGTTATAGAAACCCCAGCTACGTTAGAGGAAATCCTATTCATTGTGAAAACGAAATGTTATCAAAGGTAATGAAAGACCTACTTTATACAGTAGTGAATTCTTTGTTCTATTTGAATCCAAGTGGGTTTACATTTGCAATGGCTAAATCAATTGCTGAAACCTAACGGGCGGTTTAATGCTCGGTCACATTAATCGTAACGGCTACAAAGTTATTTCCCTATCCATTTCTCAGTGTCACCGACCAAGTAATGACCAATTACCATATAAATGATACATTACTCCCCTTCAGTTTAAATGAGATTATTTCCTTATACTTAGTTTATATTATGCGTCAAGTATTTAGATAGGTAGGAGAGGTGTATTTTGAAATTTACTCTATTCTAACACTCTCTCTTGGTAATTGAGTTTTGTTACATTATTGATGGTTTTTGAACAGAATTTAACCATTTGCACATACTGATTAATTTATTGACACACCGTAGTTTTAAAAATGTACAATTTCATTTAGCTCTTGAGTTTAATAGCACAAGCTAATTTATTTATTATTAATTGAAAAAACAACTAAATACAACATTCCCCTTTATCCAGAGGCAGTTATAGATTTTTTATTATACTTAACAGAAAATACTACATTTTCAACTGTTTATAAAATACAGTAAATATGACATTTTCGGAACAGCGCACGGAATTTTTTTCCCGATCCCTCTTTCCGTGCGCTTAATAATAAACATAGATATCCATGATACTAGATATCCTATGGCAACCCGAAGAAAAAAAAGAAACGAGTAATGTGTCTATACACCGCCCTCTGTACAAGAAAGCCTAGAATGTCGCTTTTAATGGCGGCGTTATCGGATTTTTTTTTGTACGCAAACCTATGGAGATGCAGTAGAAAATATGTTTTTTTTTTTATTTTTTCGTGTAGTTGATTAGAAGTTGTGAGTGAAAAATCAAAGAACGCTTCATTCCTGATCCAGATATGTATAGATATGGCTTTTTATACCCAATAAAGTCCAGCCAAAGCAAGTTTGGTTAGAATCCTTTGTCCTGGAAAGTACAACAAACTAATGTGAAAACTGCTCAATCAAAGAAAATTTGGAAATCCTTGAAGCTAGGTAAGCAAAACTGGTAAATGGGTTTTATATTATTACCAAGACCTTTCTTTTAAAATGTAAATGTGCCAATGGAACTTCTAAAAGCTGTCCTGTTTCTTCAGAGTAAACCCTTGTTGCTCTCGAAATACAGGAGGGCTCAAAATATAGGTAACTCACATACCTATGTATGTAAGAGGCAATAAGTTTACTGAATGAGAAAGCATATTGTACTTACCACTGAGTATTTTGTTGGAGTAAAATCATTCCAGTTCAAAGCTTTCAACCACTGTTGGGTTCGAGCAGGGTCTTTTGGAAAGGAAAAGACTGACACTTTTGGGCCTTTCACCAAATTGCTTTTACAATTTGGCAAACAACAATTGGACGGCATATTGTAGAGGCAATAGAATTTAAGTTGAAAAAACCAACAACAAATTATAGAACAATGAAGGAACAATAACAATAGTGATAACACAATAAAATGAACACAAACTACACTTTCACTAGAACAATAAACATATAAACAACAATTACTTTGGCAAATAACCTCAAGTTTTGATTTTAAACCGTAAACATTCGTCTAATTCTCAAAAAACTCAATTTCCACAATACAAACAAATGCAAACTGTCAATCCCATATTTCGGCCATATTGGAATTTTTGGAATGCACCTTCTTGGCTTTCTTGTAAAGAAGGCGGTGGTCTATAGCAACGATTTATTTATTAATGACAAATTTTATTTTCTGTCAGTGAAAATTAAGTATTTATGTATTTATTACATTTTGCAAAAATGAATTCAGATTGTGAAGAAAATCGGGATATTCCCGAAAATATCTTACAACGAGCGGCAGAAGTGAGTGCAGATTTATTACCAGTGAAATCCAGGTTGAGATATGAACAAGAATATAACAGTTTTACCGAATGGCGGACTCAGAAACGAATCAAAATTGTGAGTGACGATATTCTTTTAGTATATTTTTCTGAAAAAGCCAACACTATGAAATCCTCCACTTTATGGAGTCGATTCTCTATGTTAAAGAGTTGTTTGGCAATAAAAGAAAATACTCACCATCAATATCCAAAAACGATTGCTTTTTTGAAACGACAAGCTGTAGGATATATACCAAAGAAATCCAAGGTTCTTACAGCAGAACAAGTAACCAAATTTTTATGTGAAGCTTCAGATGGAGAATATCTACTAGCAAAAGTAATTTTAGTGTTTGGCATCTTCGGTACATGCCGCAGAGATGATTTAATACGTTTGAGTTTAGATGATGTGGAAGATAATGGGCGTTTCCTTGTCGTGTTCTTACGAGATGGAAAAACTCACAGGTCAGAAGTTTTACCATTACCAATGAAAATTGCAAATTCGATCCCTGTACAATTTACCGTAAATACGCAGATCTCCGCCCTAAACATATGAAGAGTA
The DNA here is from genome assembly GCA_018691245.2 of Ips nitidus. Taxonomy (NCBI): domain Eukaryota; kingdom Metazoa; phylum Arthropoda; class Insecta; order Coleoptera; family Curculionidae; genus Ips; species Ips nitidus. Next base: position 6,734,602 of record CM042794.1, read on the forward strand.
GAAGATTATTTGTTGCATACCGAAACCAAAGATGTTACGCTCAACATGTTGGGTGCCATACTATCAGTGGTATTCCAAAACTTGTTGCAAAATACCTAAAACTAAAAAATCCCGAAGAATATACCGGACATGGGCTAAGGCGCTCTTCGGCAACCATGTTGGTGGAAAACGGCGGTGATTTGCTCACTTTGAAAAGACACGGAGGATGGCTTTCTTCCAATGTAGCAGAAGGATATATAGAAGAGTCCATACAAAGAAAAATTGAAGTATCACGGAAGTTGTTTAGCCCTTGTAACTTGGAAACTACAACATCTGTAACAGTCAATCAAGAGAACCAAAGTACACACGAACACTCAGCTTCAACATCTTTAGCAGAGTCTTTAGTTCAACAAAAAGAAATGCAAAAGGGATTGAGCTTCAACAATAATACGAATTGTACCATAAATATTACTATTAATAATAACGGTTCTGTCCAAAATTACTTTTCTTAGAATTACCTACTTGTATTTTTTTTGTTAATTTGAGTTAACATTTTTACTGTTTTAAAAATAAAAATAAATATTCCCGATTTTCTTAATAATTTTTTGCGATATTTTTTGTTTATGTTGATTTCAGGTACCTAAGTATAATAAAAAATATCGTTCATTACTCGTCCAGAAATGGATTTTCCGTTCTTGCATGACTTCCCGTGTTCGGCTGCGCCTCACACGAGAATTTGTCACGCGCGCACGGAAAAATCCTCATTTCTGTACTGGTAATGAAATATACTATTCAAAAAGCATTTGATTTGTAAACTAAAGTTAAGTCATCAACACGGTCTTTGTTTAATGTAGATCTAGCTGACTTTCTGACTTAAATTATGTATTAATATGAGATTTAAAATAAAATAAACGTGAAAATATCCACCAATTAATTGTATGTAACTAAATTCCTAGTAAGTAGAATCTTATTTAATTTTTTCCGTTCGAACTGTCTATACAGATTGAACGTGAGAATTTAATAAACAACACTTTAGACATTGTAAAAATTTAAGTGACAACATGGAATTCCAACAAAATGAAAGTTGCTCAGCATTGAGTGAAGCACGAGACACATTTCCTTGGAAAAATATAAACTTAAACGCGGACTCATCCGAGTGGGAATAAAAAGGAAAAGAGGGAACCGGTCGTGTGTGCAGTATGACGACGAAACGTTATCGAGCACGTAAAACTGTTCAACAAAATCCGGAAATTTTCGAATGTTTAAGCAAAATACGTGACTCAGGAGTTTAATCTCGCGTTGCACCGAGAAATATTTCCAGCTGGAAAAATTACTTTTAGTGTGTTCAACTGGAAGCGATTCATTCCATGTTTATAAGATAACCACCCCTTTAAGTACGAGAGAAGCATTTACAATTGTTTGGACCACCCTTAACCGTTATTTTATTCAAACTTTAATTAAGATATCCGCTTAGATAGGGCCGCTGGAGCTATAAAGTCGTAAAAGGTCAATTTTATAGTTATTGACGTTTTACGATTAGAAACTCTAGAGCGTATTTCACAAATTCCTTAGGGCTTTGCGATGTGCGAAGGTAGCGTTTTAGAGGAAATTGGACAAACTTTAAGGCCCAGCTTGACACTAAGTTTTAAAACCTATGAAAGCCGATATAGGATTGTACAGTTTCGGAATATCGGTGAATTGTAATTATTCCTCGAATTGCAAAAATACTTCTATTTTTAAATTTTCTTTTTAGAGGTAAACCTTTAGAGATTTGTTTACACGCCAGTTGATCGTTCTGTGTTATGAATCTTGTTCCATTTTTCCAGTAGGTACAAGTTGCGTTTTTTGTTCTGGAAACTACTGAGAAAAAGTCAAAAAATTGAGCGCGCAAATTATTTTATTTCAAAGTGATGAAGGGTACGAGTTTTAAAAAATACATGTACGTGTATTATGACATATGACATATGTCATATAGGGTTAGGTCAATATTTCATAACGGTTTTGGGCGTTTCCCAATTGGTGTTCATCCAATATTATCTGTTACATAATTTGAAGGCAACTCTATCACCGATAAGAACATATAATCGATAAACTTTCAATCCATCGTGCATTAACAAATAAACCATCGTTCCAATTTTGAAAGTAGAATAAAAAAAACTCAAGTATGTATGAACAGAATGAATGTAGGAAACATGTGTAATTTACGGTTCGCAAGTTCCCAGAAACTAGCAAGCCCAAGTTTCTAAAGCAAACTTCTTATTAAATTTAACATCAAGTAATATCACGTAGTCGCGAAAACCACAAGTTGCGCCAATTTCTAAACTACAAAACCGCGTACGATTTTCTTTCAGGAAAAGTTTCTCATTGAGGAAAGTTGAACTGTTGTTAATAATTGTGTATAACAGAATTTTTTTTTAGATTTAATTTAAATATACTTTAGTATTATTTAAATTACTACCGGACATTTTAATGCATACAAAAAACCTTACAACAACCATTAAAGACATAAACCTAACCAACGAACTTGGATCAGACCACCTAGCTATAACCTTTAACATAGACTTACAGCATACGCAACTCCCGCCACCTACTCAACATAACACTAAAAAATTAAACTTAAATAAAACCGACATAGAAAAAGTAAACCAACACTTATATGATTACATTCAATCAAACTCAGAATTCACTTCCTTAGAGACCATACAACAACAACTAACATTGGCAATTGAAAAGTTTACACCGGAAATAAAAAACTCATACTATCAACATAATTTACCTAAATTTATTTTAAGACTGATCAAACATAAGAGAGAACTGTACAGACTATACATACAAACGCAAAACAACGAACTAAAACGAACACTTAACAATTTTAACCGAAACATTAAAACTTTAGTCGCACAATACCGACAAGACAAATGGCTTGAAGCGTGCCAAGAAATAGAAAAAGACAAAGGGAAGTCATATTGGCAAAAAATAAAAAAACTAGCACAGTACAAAAGAACTAACACCATGGGTACTATTGACGAAAACGGAACAGAACGTCACACAGACAAGGACAGGGCCGACGCGTTTGCCAGACACTATCAGAAAGCCTTCAGCATATCAACTAACCCTAACTTTGACAATGACAACTGGAACTTTGTAGACAATTGGTACACTAACTATTTCAATACCTCATCAAACCATAACTGCAAACTAATTACGGACATCGAATACGATGAGGCAATATCTCACATTAAGAACACAGCACCAGGAAAAGACAAAATAAAAGCCAAAATACTGAAAAACCTATCCCAAGAAACCCACAAACTCATCCTTACCCAACTTAATTACTGCATCACAACAAACAAAATACCAAAGACATGGAAAAACGGCATCATAATTCCCATACCAAAAAACGGACTGGACAACACAAAAACACAAAACTACAGACCAATAACATTACTCCCTGTGCTGAGCAAGGTTTATGAACACATAATAAAAAACAGACTGGAAGGACTAATCGGACAACATATCCCAGCATACCAGTTCGGTTTTAAACCCAAACATTCGACTGTCCATCCTCTCTTTGTCCTAACGAACAACATTCAAACAACGCATCTTAATGACGAAAAATCCGCATGTTTATTTATGGACATCAACAAAGCGTTTGATAGTGTCTGGCATAAAGGCTTACTGTACAAACTATACAAACTCCAAACCCCTAAATACTTACTTTACACTATCAAAGACTTGTTAGAAAACAGACAATTAGAAGTACGAATTGACAACACCCTCTCCTTTCCCTTCTCTCCAGAACAAGGACTACCTCAAGGTTCACCACTCTCCCCATTCCTCTATAATATATACTGCCACGACATATACAATCACAACCTACAGGACAAAATGCAAATAGACAAAACAGCCTACATATTGCAATACGCTGACGACACCGCACTTCCCCACCATGGAATTAACAGAAAATCCCCTGCAATAACAACAGACGGTCACATAACTGAACCAAAAAATTACGTAAAATATCTAGGACTCACAATAGACCAAAAACTTAAATATACAAAACACGTACAAAACATCCGGACAGAAATAACTAAAAGAGCAAAACATTTTCGCTCACTAACATACAAAGACAAAGGAATAAGCATAAGAACCGCCACAAAAATATACCAAGCCATCTGCAGACCTTTGTTAGACTACGGACATATAACTATGACAAACACAACTGAACGAAATAAACGGCACTTACAAACAACAGAACAAATCGCACTAAGAATAATAACACGAATAAGACATCCCCAAAACCCACTTCATAACCCCTCAAATGAGTTACTATACCAACGCACAAACTTACCAAGAATAACAGAAAGACTACAACAAATTCAAACAAAATGGAAAAACAACCCACATAACTGGACCATACTAAATCCTCTGTGTCTCACAAGACAGACAAGACAATCTCGCTTCCTATTTCCTTCAACTACCCTACTAGAACACTTACACATAACATAATCCTCAAAACTACTTTAGACTAACCTTTTTTTTTTTTAAATATGTTATTTTGTAAATACTTTACCTAGTTAAGTTATACTTTATTTTGTAATCATATTAGTATGTATTTCTTATCACATAGGCAGAAAGACCAAACTGGTCGATAGCCTGTTTCGTTGTAAACGAAATAAAGATTGTATATATATATATACTTTAGTGTTCCTTTTATTTTCTAACTGGAGACAATATATCAGCAAACCTTTCAGGACTTAATTTAATTAATGTTTAGACTACCCNNGAGTGNNTAGTNTNCGNAAGNTGCNATNTNATNCNAATCGAATTAGCAAGGTCNTGANAAACNAAATTATCCTNACGCNNNTGGAGAGCGTAGTCCCCGNTGCNACANTANCCCTNGATAATTTTCTNGANGTCAGCCTCTTANANAGTTANCAGACAGGNTNTGATCTTGNACNCGAGTCNANGCTNTCGTTGAGTGNGGAACNCCAAGCTNACCCCNGGCTNCTNATATACTNAGANTGNAAGGAANGNCCACACATTNNTTTCNTGCACTNANNAGCTNGTGAATAANANTGNTNCCANGGCGTCANCCGNTNCNNCANNAATGNGATCGTNTGACTGCNCNTCAACTAACCTNGTTACGNNTANGACTTCTCNACANNCGANCGNAANATCTAACGGGGCCAGCGCCNGGGCNGTTTGGNAGCGCNTGGTNANGTNTGCGNNCNTCTCCCGAAGNGGTATCNNTAACNGANNTTTCGNGTAANCCTNNNTTNGTTATTCTGGAAATGGATCATAGATTTTCTTGTGATCACGAGCAGGATGACCTAAAGTTTGGAAGTGAAGACTTCATCCTGTCAACCAACCACCACTACGAGTCCACCGACTAATGTTTTGGCCTCTCGGACAGTAAAAATAAGCGGCAATTCAAAGGAAATAATCATTGTAGAGTTGGAGAGAAGAGTTCTGGGAGCTGTGTTGGACTTGTACGGAAGCCAGATAGACCAGAAGAAATGCTTTATTGAAAAAGCACTTGTGAAAGTGGAGAAAAGTCTCGATAAGAGTTGCAAACAACTTTCCAGGTGTCAAAATCAACATAGATGAAGTTATTGTAGTATACGAGCCTGTAGTCCAAGTAACCTATTGCGATGGGTTAGCAGAACAGGAGAAGCAGTTCGAGGAGAATAAACTCTTGAAAAGACCTAGAAAACATATGTCAACACCACAACTGAAGAAGGTTCGAAAACTGATTTTAGACTATGCCAGCATATTTGGAACACCGAACAATATGGGAAAAACTACCATTGTAAAATACAGAATTAACACCGGCAATGCACAACCGATTCGACAACCACCTAGAAGACTTCCAATAGCCAAACCACAAGAAGTGAAGAAATTAGTGGATAACATAGACGGAGTTATAGAAGAATCTTGTAGCTCTTGGTCATCACCTGTTGTTGTGGTCACCAAACAGATTTTGTGTAGATTACCGGAAACTGAATTACGTGACCAAGAAGAATAGTTATCTACTTCTCTAATTAACGACACACTGATGACCTTGGCTAGATCCTGCTGGTTTTTACCTTAGATTTGAAGAGTGGGTTCGGGAAAGTTGGCATTGAGGAGCAAAATAAGGAGAAGACTGCATTTTCTATAGAAAATATGTCGTACCAGTTCGATGTGATACTTTGCGGAGTTAGTAATGCTCTTATTGCTACATTTGAAAGACTGATGGACATTGTGCTTTGCGGTCTTAACTGGAAGACTTGCCTGGTTTATCTTGACGATATCATGATGATGGAAAGAAACTTTGATATGGATAAATTTAAAATTCTCTTCATGAGTTTTGAATGTCCCGAAATTTAAATTTACCACAACTTTCTAATATTTTGGATATTGATCGATTTTGAAAACTCTCCATAATTATTGATTATACATACATACCTCTTCGATAACTCCAACTTGAGCCAAAAAGTCAATAGGTTTGCACGTAATTCGATACATATCAGTGACAGGAGCCCAAAAATTAGCCTGCGATATTTTTGCGTTATACTCAGGTCTTTCTGAAGCCATTACAAAGAATTGCGTTGTTCCTTCCGAAAATCCAACATAGGGCATTTTCTTCTTATTGGTGGTTTTTCAAAACATAATCTATTATGGCGGGCAAGTCAGAAACACCAAAGTCATGATAACTGGAAGAACAGGTTAATAATAATTTGGCACAACGTGGAAGAAGTTTTACCTGAAAATCAAAGAAAGCTTCCCTGTCCACATCAGGATCCCAGTGAATATTGTTGCGAGAATAAGTGTTTCCTCGGTTATTTTCCCATCCAGACATCAAAACCAGCATCAGCCAAAGCGAAACCCAAAGACTTATCGAAAACTACCCAGTCAGCAGAACTAAGAATTAAACCGTGCATAAGCAGTACCGGTCCTCTGTAAGCAGTACTATTTGATTTGCTATGAGGTATTCTGTGTAAAGCTAGAACATATCCATCATTTGTGGTGACAGTATGTGTTTCTGATGGGTAGTTCTGTTCGGTGATTAAATCTATCTAATTTTAATATGATTTAATAAGATACTGATTACAGGAAAAAAAAAAACTTACAGTAGTTCTTTGTGGAAAGTGGAAAGTTTCTCCAGTGAAATTATCCACTGCGGCACCGATTAAGTATAAAATAGTTGTCAATGACAAAGCCATCGTACACAATAATTGTGGTACTGTTATTTTAGAACTATTTATACTTGGATGCTATAGATTTTTTTTTTTTAAAGTGTAAGTTGGTCACGATAAAAAGCTATAAAAAATGCGCGAACACTTTAGTGCGTCTTCTATCTACCAGTACATTGATAAAATATTTAATGCCACATTGTTTCAAAGTTTACGTGAATAGGACAACCTAAATATAGCAATTATTACCTAAATGACCTAGGTTTAGATACCGTTCACTTGAAAGTATAATATTGCAATTATTGAATAAATAAGTTTAAAGTAAAATTCTGAATATAACGGTAATTGTTAGTTGTTAATTATACTTATTGTTGGGATATTAATTTGAATTTTTATTTGTAATAATTGTGTTATTTATAACCTACTACAATCAAGGTTTTTTTTGTTATAGTTTTTCTCGGGCTTAGGTTTATAGTACTTAGACTATGGAGCAAAAATTTAATTTGCCTACAATTTTAAATCACAAATGCTGCTGTATTAATTACAGTCGTATCTCTATAACAAGAAACACGCACACTCAATACTTTCATTCAATGCAGAATTGCCAAATTACCAATAAGGTAATGGAGGTTAATCTGAAGAGGTCCGATATCCCGAAAATAGTTAGAAATATCAGGATGAAATATTGAGTTAGGTTGGGTGACTAAGGCCCCTTTGTACCCACATATTTAAAGGCACCCTACACACATTTTGCACGTGACCTGTCATAATTTAGCTAGGCAGTCACGTGACCACTGTCAAAAATCATAAATCTCAAAAACATCTCTCTAATCGAAAACTCTTTATATCGAATACTCCAAGAAAACGTTTCTAAATTCTGATTTTTGCAATTTTAGAGCATGGTTTGACAGTTTTTACGATAGTGTTTTTTAAAACTCTGATTTTTGCAACTTTAGAGCATGATTTGACAGTTTTGAGGTTAGTGACAATTGTCACGTGATTGTATAACACTATTTAGCGAGACGGTCACGTGACAATTGTCAAAATAACGGTCATAAATCTCAGAAAGACGTTTTATATCAAAAACGTTTCTAAACCCTGATTTTTGCAACTTTAGAGCATGGTTTGACAGTTTTGACATTAGTGACAGTTGTCACGTGATCGTAGAACACTATTAAGTTAGACGGTCACGTGACAACTGGCAAAATAAATTATAAGTCTCAGAAACACGTTTTATATCAAATACTTCAAGAAAACGTTTCTAAACCCTGATTTTTGCAACTTTTGAGCATGGTTTGACGTTATTGACAGTTGTCACGTGATTTCAGAAGACTATTTAGCTAGACTATGAAGTGACAAGTGTCAAAATAACTGTTAAATCTCAGAAAATCGTCTTGTTTCGAAAACTGTGTTAAAATGTAATTCTTGCAAATTCTAGTAAAACTTTGACAATTCTGAAAATAGTGACAGACATCACGAGGTTTTAGAAAATAATTTGGATTAAGAAAATGCCTGTTTTCTATGCGCTTAAAGCATTTTTAAAATCTTTATTAAATTTCCAATTCAACAAACTAAAAAAGTATATAAAAAGTTTCACAACCAACATAATGGCAATAACGTAATTAAAAACGGTAGATTATATACAAAAAACAGGAGAACGGTAGAATAACTACAAAACCGGTAGATATACCGTTTTAACGGTAGACCTAGCAACATTGTGAACATGAATAAACATTGATGCAACCCGCCATAACACCTCTCCGAAGTCATCCTTAACTCTAAGTGTTTTTATAGTTTTGACTAAAATCACTTGGTATTGACATATAAACCATCATAACGATAGTTTAACCTTAAAAATATAGTCACATGATTCAGTGTGTAAAACTAAAAAAACTGTCACGTGACCTCTCAAATACTAATTGGTCAATGAATGAAAATTGTCACGTGACCTTTATCACTGTAAAAAGAGTTACGTGACTTTGAAAAATTTTAGCTTAAACTGAAAAACGGTAACGTGACCTTTCAAATAAATTCTTTGACATTTAAAACACAAGAGTTACTAGATCTTTAAAAACAAATTTGATAATTTAAAATTGTCACGTGACCATTAGCACTTATAAAAAGAGTTATACGTGCCTTAAATAAATAACATTTTGATATTTAAAACTGTCACGTGACATTATGAATACTATTTTCAATCTTAAAATAGTCGTTAAGGTTTCATTAAAAAAGTAACGTTAGGTTTCATTGTGACGTAAACTTTGAAATTAAATTTGATGTTTAAAAATCGTCAAGTGACCATTTGCACATTAAAAAGAGTCATCTAACTTTAAAAACATCAGTCTAAACGTAAAACCTGTCACGTGACGTTAAGGATGACATTTTAACCTTAAAAATAGTCACGTGATTCAGTGTGTCATTTTTAAAACTAAAACACTGTGATGTGACCTTTAGATTTCTGTTTTGACGTTAAAAAAGAGTCACGTGACATTTAAAAATAAATTTCATGATGGAAAATCGTCTTGTGACAATTTTTATTGTAAAAAGAAACACGTGACTTTAAGAGTGTCAATATTTTGACATGATCACGATCTCCTAATTTTAGGATGGGTTTTTACGTTAAGAAAAGTGTCAAGTGATCTTAAATTAAATTTGATGATTGCACATAGTCACGTGACCATTTTCACCTTAAAAAGAGTCACGTGATTTTCAAAATATCAGTTTAAAGTGAAGAACGATCATGTAACACTTACACAATATATTTTATGTTTCACCTATATGTTATGAATATATAATACCTTGGAGACGGTGTAGATTATAGTGCTCATAACCTGAGGGCATTATAGGCGGGCGTTATCATAAAGTAAAAGGTAAATATTCCAGTACACTTCAGAAGCCAGAGATAAAGTAGTGGAACACTGGTGCAAAGATGAAAAGCCATCAGAACAAGTAGAAGTGGAACATTTAAATAACTAATAACTAACTTTGACACTTTGTCAGTATGTACGTGTTAAAACCAGTAAATTTTAGAGTAAGGGATGGGAATCTGCATGCAAAATTGTAAGATGCAAACTTTACAGTCGGCTTTTAAATATAATTTGTAGGAAAGTTATTGAATGGCCTAGAATTTCAAAATGTTAGTCTAAACTATTAGTGTGTAACTTTGCAAAAGGTTGGGTGGTTAGAGCGTGTGATTAAATAATATCTTTCTGAAAATTTACTAGAATACATTTCCATACGTGATGCCTATTTGTAGTTTTAGTAATGTAATGAAAGGAAGTTTAATACCAGAGTAAATTATTTAAAAGTTTTGCTTAAAAATAAGGACGAACAGAAAATATGACAGGAAAAAAGAAGTAATGCAGGTAGTTATTCACATAAATAATCAAAAAGCAACATAGCAGGGATTTTAATTACCAACAAATTAACAAAAATGATAAAATGGAAGATTAAGATTGTCTGACAACAAGATGAAGACAATGTGGTCTATTTGTAATGAATGTGACTGAAAAAAGCAAAAAACGATCAGATTTTTGTCTCGAAGGAGATTCTAATAAACTCGCTGATCAATTGTTCCCAATCTACTAAACATGTTAGATACTAGATACATTAAATCTTTCTGGAACCAGTAACTGACTATGGAAATATGTGAGTTATCAAAAAATAAAGAATAAGTAACGTAGTGGTATAGACGAAATTCCTACATGTCTCTCGATAAAATGGTAATTCCGATTGTATGCAGGGTTTGGTGCTTTTTAATTGATAACTCTTTCAAGCATGGGATATTTCCGGGTCAGTTAAAACTGGCTGTTATCAGGCTTCTATAGAAGAAGGGTACCTAATCCAAATTCAACTGAAAACTACCGGCCAATTAGTCTGTTCCCAAGTTTTTCAAAAATATTTGATCTTGTCATGTCTAAAAGACTTATTGATTTCTTCAACAAATGGCAGCTATTCAACCTGCATCAACACGGATATATTTCAAACACACAGCAATTTTTCAGTTCGCGAAAAGTATTTTAAAACAATTGGAAAATAACAACTTAGTGTTTGGTTTCTGTTTAGATTTGTCAAAAGCTTATGAGTGCAATGACAGGGGGCTTATGCATTGGATCTGTTTGAATCTCTCATCGGGAACAAAAGGTAAAAATATCTAAAATTTTGCATAATAGATTAGGCATACCACAGGGTAGTATTTTGGGTCCTATTCTGTTTGTAATTTTCGTTAATAATCTGTTCTCCATAATACACTGTCACTCAGAAAATATCACATCTTACGCAGATGATACAAATAATTTAACAGTAGGGGAAAACCAAGTAGGAGATTAACCAAAACCAATGGGATCTCTGTAACCGCAAGAGCTACAGAGTCGGTTAAATGGGGAAAGTTTTAGAGAATTTTATGTGAAACTTATTTCCGGTTTCCAAATTAAATTATCTTTCTCCGTTTTCCGGAAAATTGGGAAAACGTCAGAGGCTGCATTTGAAACACTCTTTAACAAAGCCAAAGAGAGTTTTGAAATTAAGACATTATTAAGGCACTTTTTTATGTAGAACACGATGACGTAATTAGAAAAAATCTATCGTCATTGGTTTTCGAGATATGTAAGACGCCATCTTGAAGGCGGCCATAAGAATTTACAAAGTTATCATCCTATATTTTTGAGCAACCCTATAAAAAATTAATCAAGGTTAATATTCAATTCTGTAAAACTATTCATAACGAAACTATCTACTTTCTTAGTTAAACAATTAGAACAAACAGGAAAGATAAGATAATTCGAGTTTAAATAGTTAAAAAGCTCAGGAAATTAAATTATCCTCTCACAAAGTCCTTGTATTCGACGAGCTCGTTATGAAATATCTTCCGGCAAGTTGATGTATTACCAGAAGAGCAATTTAATAATGAAGTTAGACATAAAATACTTTAAAACTGTGGAACGTACACTTAACTAAAACATTATGTTCTGCAACTATGCTCTACTTTCTCTAAAAGATGGTCCTAATGACCAAAAAAAATGTAGTTAGGATGCTTTTTTAAAAGCAACTAGAAAGAATTCAAACTACAAACTTGTCGACTGTTCCCTTGCTGGAAATGTAACTAAGCGTTATAATTACATTACACAGTTATTTTAACGCTAAGGAAAGCTAGAGCAATTAATTTTAATAGAGAATAGTCGCTGTGCCTTGTCTTTAAGACACTTTCAAGCTAAATAAATGAACCTTAAATGGTTTCATAAAAAAGGCTTTGCCAGTTAGTGCTATAATTATTCATCTGTATGGAAACGCTTTTAACAAAAGTAAATAAATAATTTTTTTCACTACTAACAGGATAAACATACCATTATTAACTGATTAGTAACTTGAAAAATTAATTTTTTTTTTCAAGCGGTCTAAAATAAGCCTATTGTGTACCTGTACTGCCGGCGTAGAAAGGCTATTTCATATCCTAGGAGGTAAAAAATAATGTCCAGAACTTGATCCAGACTAAAAGTGTTGCATTTAGAAAAAAGCAGATGAAATTAATGCAACACTTACTTTGCTTTGATTGGCTTGTTAGGCTTGGCTCTGCAATACAATCCTTTCATGTTCTTATTCTGAAATACAGTTTTCCTGAAGGTGTCAGGGCTAAATTTGTGATCAAATTCAAAATAAACATAAACAAACGGACTGACACAAAAAGACTGGAGAAAATTCTGGATGTAAATTATTGTAATTTAATACCAATGGAGAACAATACCACAGATGATATCCGAGAACCAGTAATTTCAACAAACCCATAAAAACAACCTACTTTAAATGTAGACCATGAAGTAAAGGGGCAGGAATTTCATTTATGGAAGAATTGTAAATTTGAAAATTGCTCATTTAAATTGACGGTTCATAGTTTGAATACCGACAAAGAAAATGTGTAGATCATTAGTTACATTTTTCTATTAATTGATATTTTAATTTATGTTAATTGTGTTATGAATATAAAAAGTTTGTAATGCAAGGAATAAAGCAAACAAACATGAAAAATCAGTGGTTTATTATGCCTAATGAAAAAGTTGAATTTATAAGATTGTGTTAAAATGATTGACCAAATTATGTATGCTGGTATTATCCTAACTAGCCAACAAATTGAGTTTTCCGGTCAAAACATCGCAAATCCATACACCCATGTATACATGCCGCTTGAAAACAAAAAATAGTATACGTTACACGGACATATGTCATATGTCATAATAGACATGTACATGTATTTTTTAAAACTTGTACCCTTCATCACTTTGAAATAAAATAATTTGCGCGCTCAATTTTTTGACTTTTTCTCAGTAGTTTCCAGAACAAAAAACGCAACTTGTACCTACAGGAACAAGATTCATAACACAGAACGATCAACTGGCGAGTAAACAAATCTCTAAAGGTTTACCTCTAACAAGAAAATTTAAAAATAGAAGTACTTTTGCAATTCGAGGAATAATTACAATTCACCGATATTCCGAAACTGTACAATCCTATATCGGCTTTCATAGGTTTTAAAACTTAGTGTCAAGCTGGGCCTTAAAGTTTGTCCAATTTCCTCTAAAACGCTACCTTCGCACATCGAAAAGCCCTAAGGAATTTGTGAAATACGCTCTAGAGTTTCTAATCGTAAAACGTCAATAACTATAAAATTGACCTTTTACGACTTTATAGCTCCAGCGGCCCTATCTAAGCGGATATCTTAATTAAAGTTTGAATAAAATAACGGTCAAAGGTTGGTCCAAACAATTGTAAATGCTTCTCTCGTACTTAAAGGGGTGGTTATCTTATAAACATGGAATGAATCGCTTCCAGTTGAACACACTAAAAGTAATTTTTCCAGCTGGAAATATTTCTCGGTGCAACGCGAGATTAAACTCCTGAGTCACGTATTTTGCTTAAACATTCGAAAATTTCCGGATTTTGTTGAACAGTTTTACGTGCTCGATAACGTTTCGTCGTCATACTGCACACACGACCGGTTCCCTCTTTTCCTTTTTATTCCCACTCGGATGAGTCCGCGTTTAAGTTTATATTTTTCCAAGGAAATGTGTCTCGTGCTTCACTCAATGCTGAGCAACTTTCATTTTGTTGGAATTCCATGTTGTCACTTAAATTTTTACAATGTCTAAAGTGTTGTTTATTAAATTCTCACGTTCAATCTGTATAGACAGTTCGAACGGGAAAAAATAAATAAGATTCTACTTACTAGGAATTTTTAAATGATGAATTTAGTTACATACAATTAATGGGCCTGTCCCACAATTTTTTTTTATTTCATAACTACAAAGACGGATTGAAAATATTATACCCGTATTTTTTTGTTTTCAAAAATATTAAGTCTAAATAGAAAAAAAATGATGATAAAAACTACATTAATCTCATGTTTAAAACGCCCGCCGCCGGTGACGTACTACACTATCAACCAATCAGCGACAAGAAGTGAAACAGTTGGCGTGCAACAGCCAATAAAATCGCCCAGAATTACGTACGTCACATGCGCGCCAAAACAGATCTTTTAAATTTAATGGACAAATTAAAACTAATGTAGGAACATTTACGACCATAATTTTTTCTTCAAGAATATGAAAAATTAGTTTTTTGATCCTATTCTTTCGATTCCAGTCATTAAAACAAAAATTTATGATATGTGGGATAGGCCCATTGGTGGACTTTTTCACGTTCATTTTATTTTAAATCTTATATTATACATACAATTTTAATACATAATTTAAGTCAGAAAGTCAGCTATATTTACATTAAACAAAGACCATGTTGATGACTTAACTTTAGTTTAAAAATCAAATGCGTTTTGAAAATCTATAACTGCCTGTGGATATGGGAGAATGTTGTATTCAGTTGTTTTTTCAATTAATAATAAATAAATTAGCTTGTGCTATTAAACTCAATGCAATGCAAATGGTTAAATTCTGTTCAAAAACCATCAATAATGTAACAAAACTCAATTACCAAGAGAGAGTGTTAGAATAGAGTAAATTTCAAAATACACCTCTCCTACCTATCTAAATACTTGACGCATAATATAAACTAAGTATAAGGAAATAATCTCATTCAAACTGAAGGGGAGTAATGTATCATTTATATGGTAATTGGTCATTACTTGGTCGGTGACACTGAGAAATGGATAGGGAAATAACTTCGTAGCCGTTACGATTAATGTGACCGAGCATTAAACCGCCCGTTAGGTTTCAGCAATTGATTTAGCCATTGCAAATGTAAACCCACTTGGATTCAAATAGAACGAAGAATTCACTACTATATAAAGTAGGTATTTCATTACCTTTGATAACATTTCGTTTTCGCAATGAATAGGATTTCCTCTAACGTAGCCGGGGTTTCTATAACCTTCCCTAAGGCCCAGTCTAATTTGCCGTCGACAGATTGGTTTAGCGCTTGGCAGCGTCAAGATTACCGCTGATAATTATTATCCCTGACGATTTGGGAGCTGAACATGCAAATTTCTGTTGGCTCTGTCAAGTTTCCGGGTTGTCTAATAATTTAGTCCGCTGTCCTACAAAGTTTTATAGGATCGTTGCAATGGCTGTACTGATTCTCGGAGACATTTAGGAAATGAACATAGACTCAAATATCAGCTATGAATTACCAACCACCACTTTGATACTACTACAACTTTAGACTGTAACCGTTATAAAACAAAAAAAAAATCGTAAAAAGGTAAAATAAATGAGGTCAAACATATAGCAACACAACTAATCCGATAAAAAACGTCCGACGTAAACGTTGCACTCAACGACGGCCTCCAGGAAATTAAATTCTGAATATTTAAAGGTAAACACAGAGAAAGCGAGTGACGTATCTGGATGCAGCACTTTTAGCTGGATATACAGTTACAAAGCTTAGTAAACACACTTCAAGGATGTGTATTTGTCGCTGTCAGGCAAACGTCAGTCGAATTTTAACTTCAATAATCATTTTATAAGCAAATTTTGAACTTTGATATAATAAATAGTCTTATTAGTAATATTGAACTTACGTGCTTAATGACTGGTTTGAGCTAGTTCAAATGTTTATTTTTTAAATATTCAAGAAGTATTATAAAACATATTTCCCGTTCGCAGCAAACGGCAGTGACACAACAATTGTCTGTCAAGTCAAAATATTTAATGGCAGTAGAATATTCACTTTTGGTGTCGTGTGAACCTGTCAATATTGTCATTCGATTGCCTTTGTATCACCTTAACATATTGCATAACTGGTGTTGACCTATTGGCGTTTCAAGAGATACTCCCCCTGGTGATCAGTGGCGTTTCAAGAGATACTCCCCCTGGTGATCAGTTTCGAAAACAGTTTCGGGCATTCCAGCTGTCATTTCTCCATTTGTTTACGTTGATTTTGGTTAGGAATAAGTGACAGTGTCATATTAATTATAATGTTAGGTTAGGAATGGGTTGCCCGATTTTTAATAGAATAGAATACAAGTATTCACTAGTTTTGCCAGTGGAAGAGTATTGACTGAACTGACAAGTAAAAATGACAATTGACACTTGACAAATGACGGTAAACGGAAACATTCCCAGCAAGATTTATTTCTATTAGATTCAAGGCAAATTTTGACATTAGTGACAGATATCACGTGGTTTTAGGAGATAATTTACTCAAGTCACGCGACTCACTTGGAGCATGACTGTTTAACGCATATTTTTGAAGTTCTCATTAAACTTCCTCTCCAATAACCTCAAAAAACTACAAAATTTGTTAGAGTCAGGGTGTCAAAGTTTGAACTGCCAGAAACACAGTTTGAAAGGGCAGATAGGGAAAAAATTGCCTGTCAACCCACTTGGAGTAAGAAAATGACTGTTTTAAGTACATTTTTAGAATCCTTATTCAATTTCCTGTCTAATAATCTGCTACGGACAAAATTGCCTGTCAAACCCACTTTTAGTAAGAAAATTCTGTTTTTTTAGAATTCCCATTTAATTTCCTACCCAATAACTTAAAAAACATAAAATTTGGGACAGTCGGGGAGAAAAGCAAGTTTAAATGCCAGAATCAGTTTTCTACCCTTTAAGTGTCCTACAATCAATTTGAACCACCCTGTATTATTGTAAAAATAAGTTGAAGGTTAAGGTTATAGTTGACATGATTTAAACTTATTTTTCTCAGTTAAGTGAAAAACTATACAGAAGTTCTTACTTCTCTTTGCCAGCGAATTTGAGCGGGCTCTAATTGTAGAAGAAGCGCGTAGTGAACTCGTGTTTAATCTTAACTGTGAGAAGTTGATGAGGGCCTAAGGGCTGTATTCTTCTTCTTATCAGCCTGTTCTCCTCTACTCCTGAATGTTGACCTAGTCCATATAGTTTTTCATTTCCGCCTGTCCATAGAATCGCTTATTCAGGTTTTCCCGGCAATCTTCTGTATGTTCTCACGCCATCTTGCCCACACTTTCATGGAGGGACAGTGATTTTTTTGAGTCATTTTTAAAACCTCGCCATTTTGAAATAAATCAACGAATATTAATGCGTTTTGGACTGTCATTGGGCTTAATTTATTCCTTTTTACTGACGTGAAAATCTTTTACCGTAATGCACTACAGGGCATAACTGCCCTATACAGGGTATAAAAGAAGCGCGTGGAAAAAAGCGACATTTTCAAGTAGTCCCCAATTGACCAATATTTTTTTTTGCTTTTATTTTAACATAAGGAAGTGTTGGTTAGTGTGTCAAAAAATATTGATTTTCCTGAAAAAATGACATTACAGTGCTCAAGCTGAAATTAAGTTATGGCAGCAGCCTTTTGTAATTTTAGTTTGCTCTTCAAGAACATATAATCGATAAACTTTCAATCCATCGTGCATTAACAAATAAACCATCGTTCCAATTTTGAAAGTAGAATAAAAAAAACTCAAGTATGTATGAACAGAATGAATGTAGGAAACATGTGTAATTTACGGTTCGCAAGTTCCCAGAAACTAGCAAGCCCAAGTTTCTAAAGCAAACTTCTTATTAAATTTAACATCAAGTAATATCACGTAGTCGCGAAAACCACAAGTTGCGCCAATTTCTAAACTACAAAACCGCGTACGATTTTCTTTCAGGAAAAGTTTCTCATTGAGGAAAGTTGAACTGTTGTTAATAATTGTGTATAACAGAATTTTTTTTTTGATTTAATTTAAATATACTTTAGTGTTCCTTTTATTTTCTAACTGGAGACAATATATCAGCAAACCTTTCAGGACTTAATTTAATTAATGTTTAGACTACCGTTTTGCTGACAACGCCACCATTTTTATGAAATATCTAAAAAAGGGTGCAAGATAGTTATAGGGAAGTATTGACATTAATTACTAGTGGAATTCAAAAATGAGTTTTTAAAGGGCGTTTTATTTGAAAATCAAATGTTAATGTTCTTTCCGACTGACATGGCAACACTGCAAAGTCCAAAATATTTTATTCTCTTTTGTTTTCAAGCTCCATAGAGCGCGCAGAGCATTTTTGACGTCACGATGACGTAATTTGGCAAAACCATAGATTGACCAATTGTCAAACTACGTCATTGTGACGTCAAAAAAGCTCTGCTCGCTCCATGAAGCCTGAAAACGAATGCAGCCATAGAGTTTTATTCCAGCCTAGGCTCCTAATACTCCAAATTTCAACAGGAAAATACTGAGTCTTTCTTTAGATACTTCTAATATATCATCACCGTTAATCACCCTGTATTGTCCTATTTAAAAATAGGCAGTTTGAATCATTTCTGACGTATACAGGATAGACGGAAAATTCCAGTGTACAGGGTGCTGCATTTTTGATGGTTTTACGGGGTACAGAGAAAACGGTAATAGATAGAAAAAAAGTAGCATACGTGTTCTGATCTCTTTTTCTGAGCTGAGATGACTGGCGAAAAGTGGGAAGCGCAAACTTCTTTTGTTTCAAAGATTTGGGGGGTTTTCGAAAATTGGTAATTTTTGAACCTCTTCTGTATTTCAGTTACTCTTACAGTTATCAAAAAAGGAAGAACGGTTCCCGGTAGAAGTTTTCAATGGTGTATTACAACATATAAGTTTGTAAACGTTAATCTTGGTAATTAGGAAAAAAGCGTTTCCTTAACAAAAAAGTGCTAAATAATATGTATAAAAATACCCACAGTCGAAACAAAATTGGCTATGTTCATAAAACTTATTAAAAATATTTAATTTTCTGATCTGTTAGTTTATAACTATGATGTGTTATAACTATGAATGATTTCGGATTTTGTTTGGTATTTTAGATATTGGCCTTTTTTTAGCTTAGCATAGATTACCACTAAAAAATTGTTTATAGTATTAGTAGTAATTTTCGTGTTTTAATAAATATCCAATAGAAATTTTCATAAAAAGCGTGTTAACATAATTTTGGAGTATACGACAAGCACTTATTCAATACATGTAATATAATAGTCCCTTAAAGCGTTATAAAAGAGCTTATAATGTTGTTTACGGGCTTCATATCCATTTCGGAACAGGCGTTAGATTAAACTTCATCCGAGCAAGCACTCTATGCTTTTTATGGAGGACATATGGCTTAGAGCTAGCCTCATATGCATGTAAACTAAAAATATACCTCATTTAAACCTTCCCAGTTTATTTACGGCGGTTTTCCATAGTACGGCTTGTAATTTGATCGCAGTAATTAGTTTACTTCATTCAGATAGTTCTAATTAACAAAGTTTAAAAGTCACGATTTAAAACAATGGAATTTTTTTCATTCATTAAAAAGTTTTCTCCCCATTATTAATATTCGTTTTTGACAAATAGTCATTAAAACTTAACGAAGTTTCCTTTAGTAAACAACGGAGTTTTCTGGAGAAATCAATCTTCCAAACTTTGCAATAAAACTCGACTCTCATTCGAAAGCCAACAATGACTGACCTTTTCAGTTGTCGCAAACGGTAGTCAATTATTTCATACATATTTCCGACCACATAAGCCCCTAATAACGAAAATAACCGTAACGATAAAATATAATGGGTGCGCCGGGTTTTGTGTGCAACCAAATTGGCCGTTCTCGTGTCCTAATATTATGTGTTTCGCCGGTAATATGAAGAGGGACTAGTCCCCTCCTCAAAAAAAAAAAAAAGTATTTTTTGCATGCCATTTTGCGGATTTAAGGAGTTTGAAACTGAAGAAGAAAACATTTTATTTGGAACGGTCTTTGAAACAAAAAAAGACCTCTATGGGGATTGTCAAAGGAAAATTCTGGCATTGATATTGCTTTGCTGCTTTTTTTACCGAAACTGTATCTTTTAGGTTATTTCATAAACAAAGTTTCCAAATTTAATGGTTATCAATTTCTTACCACTTTCTACATTTTATTCTCACGAATATTGTTAGAAAGAGGATAAAAAATACTACAAAATGAGCCAAAACTGGCCTGTCTACACGTTGCTTTGACCCTAAATTACTCCGTTACTTGACAAACTACGTCAAAATGTCATAGAAAACAAAAGATAGAGCAGATTTCAAGCTTTCGAAAAATATCCCCACATGAGTTGATTGATAACTCCGTTTGGACGCTAGAGGGCGTTAAATTTTATTTGCCATAACGTCCCAGGCCGCCATTTTGAATTTTCTGGCAAAATATTGACTTGCACCCCATTTTAAAAGAAATTTCACGTAGTTTCAAGAAATGACAGACAAAATGACGTCGCAGGCCGCCATTTTGAATTTTCTGCCGAAACATTGACTTGCACCTCATTTTAAAATAAATTTCACGTAGTTTCAAGAAATGACAGACAAAATGACGTCCCAGGCCGCCATTTTGAATTTTCTGCCTAAATATTGACTTGCACCTCATTTTAAAGGAAATCTCACGTAGTTTCAAGAAATGACAGACAAAATGGCGTCCCAGGCCGCCATTTTGAATTTTCTGCCTAAATATTGACTTGCACCTCATTTTAAAGTAAATTCCACGTAGTTTCAAGAAATGACAGAAAAAATGGCTTTCCAGACCGCCATTTTGAATTTTCTGACTAAATATTGACTTGCACCTCATTTTAAAGGAAATTTCAGAAATTTTTTTTCTAACTAAGTCCCAAGATGTTCTATTTAATGCACAGGTAATTTCGGATCATTGTCTTAGTTTTCCCCCTATTTACTATTCTTATTTCTGACTCCCCTTACTTACTATACTAATAATAGTGATGGGAAATTCAAAACTAATTTTATCTGTGCTCAGAGCGTATGAGTCAAATTAGCACACAAAAATCTTATCGATTTCCATCGTTAAGAGCTTATTCAGCCGATAAAATATTACTCGAGCTTATAAATTCCCGAAATTCTTTGACGATGTTTCATCAAAAGTATGTGAAAGGTTTAAAATTTAATATTGCAAACATTCTGCTCGTATCGAAGTTTTGAAGAATTCTCTCCAATGACGATCCAGATATAAAGTCCTCCAATCGTAATATTTTAAAGAGGGGACTCTGGGGACATTCTGTAAAGTTTTGGATGTAGGTACGTGACGGGGTTTAGGGTAGAGTGGTTTAAAACTTTACCGTTTAGATATTAATTTTCGCCTACTTAATGTATTTTAGCAGAAGTACAATTTCATAAAGGAAAGATTTGTTGCTTTTAATGAGAGTTTTGTAATTTGTCGGAGTGCATGAAATATATAAAAGACAACCCTTTAAGACAGTATCAAATACGTCATCATATAGTCACTTAGTTCCAGAAAGGTCGAGAGAACGATACCACAAAGAATTCATGGCTTTTGACACATGGTGCACTTCAAAAAAATCAAGTTTTTGTCGATGAAAGAGGAGGTATTTCTTGCATATTTTAATCACCTCTCAAAAAGATATTCACCACGTTATGGTATAAATACTCAATGATAAAGCTGGTCTTAAAAGTCCAACATATTATAGACATAAGTAAATTCTATAAGCTAACAGTGTTCTTGAAGAAAGCCAATGACGGATTTAGACCGAAGAAATCAAAGGTTCTCGAAAGAGATGAAGTTGAGAAATTCCTAACTTATGAAGCTTTGATATTGAAGAAAAAGATGATGTCTTGATAGTAACGATTCCAAACACAAAGACCCATGTTATAAGAAAATTTATAGTGTGTAATTATGATCATTCTGATACAAGGTACACTGACCTCTACAAAAAATACAAATTGTTACTTCCGGACAATACTACACATCGCCGCTTCTTCGTAGCATACAAAGATGGCAAATGTACGAAGCAATGCGTAGGAGTAAATACCTTTGGCAAAATGCCATGCAAAATAGCTGTATACTTGGACCTTCAGGATCCTGAAATGTACACCGGCCATTGTTTTCGTAGATCTTATTTCCAATATCCATTCCAATATCACCAACATTAAGAGACACGGTGGTGGAGTCGTACATTGAAGATTCCATTGCTAATAAAAAGAAGATTACAGAAAATATACTCCAAAAACCTACAAGCAGTAAATCCATATCAATACAGCCAGATGACCAGTCCAACAGTCTTAATCGAACTTCAGTAGCTTCTACAATCCACTGTCCGAGAACAAACTGAAATTGATTCTGCAGTAAAGGTACATGTGCTACGAATTGTATGTTTAATTTAAACATTTATCGGTCTTAAATAATTGTATATGGTGTATAAAATTATTTTATATTTTATAAGATTGATTAGGGCTAAACAAGGTTCTTCTATTGCGAGGAACGCGTATTTTAGGTTGATTGAGGCTTCTACATTCAATACGGAATCTGCTTTTGAAGAGATTGTTTTAAACACCTGTTTTACTCGGTGTTCGATGTTCCACATTGTTGTAGAGTTCAATGAAAAAAGCTATTCATTGCAACGTATTTTTATGCAGGAATCAGCTTGTCTCGTACATTCAAAGTACAAAAATCAAATCAGTAACCTTTCAGGTCATCATTTAGAATGTCTCTACCGGTACCTACTAATAAGTACTAAGACTGCATTAAATAAATTTCCTTTAAATTTTCTTGTCTGATGTCTTTTTACAACATACATAGTGTATATTTGATGTCTATTATTGTTATTTACTACTTCATTGGATAACTATACTTTGCGACTATAGATTAATGCTTCATTTTATATCAATTATTATTTTCACCAATCACCTTGCAGATTTCTTTAAAAAATAAAATCTTTATGTGTAATAAAAATTAAAAATTAATGAGATAGTTAAAACTTCAAGACAAAGCTTTTCAAAAAATAAAAAACTAGAAGACAAATTTCTAAACTTTAATGCAGCTACAACGATGTATTCCTATTAAAGCAGTTTAATTATTAATTCGGTGCGCAAACTTTTCGGGAAATGTTTTCGAAACAAATGTTAACAAACCTAAACTTGACGTTTCAGTTTTAAAAATTGAGCAACTAAATAGTTTGCCTTTAAGAGCAACATTTAACTTTAACATGAGTGTAAACTAAAGTTTCGCCGCGTTGGTCCCCAGGCAGAGACAGATCGTATCCCTTGTACAGTCAGCGAAAGCTGAGCTTTGTAATTTGCAGCGCGCCGAAAAGTGGTGCTTTTAGCTACATTTTACAGCTTTCTCTCGGATTTAAACTTAAATATTTACATTTTAATTTACCAGAAAAGTTCTACCTACGATTTTCTTAAGTGTACTTACGCTGACTGGAAGTTAGTTATTAATTTTGAAGATATTTTTAAACTACTGAGTTGGTATATCTATTTTTGGTTAAAGAATAATCTTTGAATGAAATGAATTATTGAATGAAGAAGGAGATTTTCATGGAACTATTGTTACGATTTTCTTGTAGGTAAATAAATTCACCACGGTTCAGAACACACGGTTAGGTGGAGGGTGGTGAAGAAAGACTTAGCAAGAGGGCGAAACAAAAAGAGGTTGATGAGTGAATTTCAAAAAGAGTGCGATGTGTCTAGAGAGATAATAACTAGGAGAAGAGAGAACTAGGTTATCATCCAATATCAATCAAAGGCATACAGATGCTCACAGGAAATTGCAACGTCTCAACACCTGAGACCTTTTGGACTAAGAGGAAATAAGCTGGGCGTGAACTCCAAAGTTGGAGACAATAATTTCTCTCAATTGCTTTCTCGTTAGTTCACTGAAGCTCACTTCTCCACTTTCTCTCTTCTTCTTCCTTTACTGAACAATGTAAGGATGATAAAGCGTAAATCAATGGCTTGTTTATTGTGTGCACTCCTCTTCTCCCAAGTTGGAGAATTTTATATATTAAAAAAGAGACAAATTTTACCGCCCTTTAAGATTTTATCACAGTAATTTGCTAGGTGTCGTCTTATGAATAAAACGTCAACCCGATGGAGAATGATATTTACTTTTATTATTACAAACTTTATAAAACGTATAATACAGGGTGGTCCAGTTTTAAGTGTCAATAATTCACCATTTGATAGCTAATCAAAAAATAAGTTGACTTGCATTTTTCTGAAAAACGTTTCCTAAGGAAGATACAGTCTTCCAAATTTCAATTTAAAAAATCGTTTTATAGTTTAAAACTGAACATTCAAGACTTGTGAAAGTCCAAATTTGTACAGAATAGTCTAAAAACTTGCTTTTTACTACTAGGAATGGTCTTATGATTCGCTTTCTCAGACTGCCATCCTGGTTGAGTGTCTGAAACTGGCATTCAAGAACTAAAAAAAGTCCGGAAATCAAGACAAAGATTGTATTGTGCATGAAACTCATTTTTTACTACTAAAAATAGTATAAAAGTTGACTTTTAATGCTAGAACGGACCTTACTAGGACTAAAGAGAGTCCAAAAGTATATTTTCAAGACTTTAATTGGTGTACAACTCAATTTTCTGGACTGGACAACAAGTCTAGAAGTAAATTAAATTTTCGGACTATTTTATTTCTAAAAATTAGTTCTCAAGACTATTATTGTAGCATTTGGTACCAACATTTTTTACTTTTATTACTGAAGAAACTTGACTTTTGGAAATAGTCTTAAACTCGATTTTTCAGTCTTAAAAAGCACTAAAAACAGTCTGAATTTCTTAGAGATGCTACAATTTATTGCACCTATGAGTGTAGAAGTCAATTTAATAGTGAAGAAGCTTGAAATAACATTTTCAAGATTATGGTCAGTGGACAAACTGGCTTTTAGGCCTGATAAGTCAAAAACTTTGTAAAGATAGTCTTGAAACTCGATTTGAGGCACTGAAAACAGCCTTAAAACACTAAAAACAGTCTAGTTTATTAAGAAATATCCGAATTTTTAGCACTGAGGTGTCTAGAAGTCGATTTAATAGTGACAAAGCTTGGAATGCCATTTTAAGTCTATGAAGAATGTAAAAATTGTTTTTTAAGTTTGCTATGTCAATAACTTGGTGAAGATAGTCTTGAAACTCGATTTTCCAAGCTGAAAGCAGTTTTGAAGCACTAAAATAGTCCAGAATTCGAAGAAAATGAAAAGCAAAGTAAAAAGCACGAAAAGTTCGTTTTCAAGACAATTTTCATGAATCTAATGTTAATGTCCTGCATCTAAGACTATTTTCAAGACTAAAATATTGAAATTTGTCTTCAAATTATGAAAACTTTCTTCAAATGCAAACTTTAAGCTTCTGATGTCACTTTTCATTAGTTCAGTCACATTTTGGGGTTCAAGTCAATTTTTAAGGTTTAAATGTATGAATTTGTAGTAACAAATTCTTGAAAAAGTAGTTTTTATGTCTACAAGTCAATTTTTAGTATTAAAGTCTCTCGATTTGCATGAAATCTGGTTACAAACACAATTTTTAAGCTTCTGAAATTTTTATCTTTTCTAATTCAATTTTCAAAACTAAAGTCTTTTAGTTTGTCTGGAAACTATGAAAACTGGCTACAATAATATTTTTTAAACTTCTTAAGTGAATTTTCCGTTTCCAAGACAATTTTTAAGTTGGGTTGGGTTAGTTTTGGGTCTTTGACCGTAATAACGTGTAATAAAGTGCTTGTTCCAAATTTGATCAATATTGCTCCAACGGTCTGACAGTTATGACAAAAAAAAACGATTTTTTAAACCGAAATTTGAAGGACTGTATTTTCCTTAGGAAGCACTTTTCAGGAAAATGACATAATGAATGTCAACTTATTTTTTAATTGGCTATGGATTGGTGAATTATTGACATTTAAAACTGAACCACCCTGTATATTATATTATACATGATAGTTCAGTAAAAAGCGTATACTACGTGCAAATATTTATTTGATTTTTTGTGGACTGGTTTCGGCCCTTTAGGCCATCATCAGCTCTCAAATTCGTCAGATCAAAGCAGATCCACCGGAGACCACCACTGAACGACTTGAGGGACGGTTCAGGGTAAAATTTTTAAAATCATAAATCAAAAAAACGCCCGACCTGGTTAAAATTTTTAACATTTTAATTTTATTTACTTTCTAAAACAGTTATATTCTGAAATTATAACAAGTTTCAACATACAGTTTTATAAAAGCTTCACTTTACTTAAAGCTAGTACTTACTATTACATACACAATATAATAATAATACTAGTTAAGAACTTATGACAATGGTAATCATTTCCATTACAGGATAATTAAATTGCATACATTCATTTCACTGAAGGTAATTTTAGTATTCAGCGTTCAGCACGTCTTAAACCCCAATGCATTCAAATTAATCTGCGTTCTCTAGTAGAGACTATAATACATTATGCATTTGAAATGAAAATGAGCATATATTACAATCACGCTCTGTAATTTTCCAGGCAATTTCTAAAATAAGTTTAAGTTGAAATTCAATAATCTATTCGTGGAATGTCCGGTAAAGATTTCGAGTTCTCTAAACTAAGTGAGGATTTACCTTAATAGATTTCTCCATCTGAGTGAATGACAGGCTAAATGTTTCTCCCGTTCTATCCCCGAAAATAATCTATCCAGTCCATCCTACTCTAAGCTTCCTAAATCACATCTTAATTTGCTTCCGGCTAAAGCTGGATTATGCCCGATAACTATAATGAAAGCTGGTTTGTGTAGTTGAATTTCCTTATAAAGTGACTTAGATTAACTGCTTTGTAAATTGATGCTTTGAAGTTGAAATAAACTTGTATAATATTATACTATGTAATTATCATTCACACACAGTCCAACGGACACATTGTCCGTTTTTTAACGGATTGTTTAACTGATAGACCGATTACCAATTATTGTAGAAATACACTGAGTTGTGTATAAGCATTCATTGACAACTGCTTACTGCAACCGTTCAACTATATCTAGCAAATGCATACTATTATGAACATTAAGAAAAATATACGAGAAAAGATGGTTGAGGCAAAAGAGGTCGGTTTAAGAAATTCTATCTTTCTCCTTCTGGTAAAAGGTATAATTACTGTTTTGAATGGATTTACCCTAAAACACTCCTTCTCGCACCAGCTTTGTATCACAATGAGGACCTCCTGTACTCTAATGAGTATGGCTAGATCGTCAGCATAAGCCTGGACCTCGACGTTCCAAAGAGCAAGCGTTGCCAGCAGATCGTCCACCAAGAGACACCACAAAAATGCCAAAAATAATTTCTGGCAAATGTAATTTTTTTTCTTGTTCTTCCAAACCTAAAATATATTACCTAAGTTTAAGATAAAATAAACGTATTCTAGAGAATACCTAGACAATCACCCTTTGAAGCTAAAAAAATTAATTATAAAACTTACATAATATCTTGTAGAGAAATTATGGGATTTTCCTCTAAGTTTTCGGTTACGACTTCTATCTGGTTTTTGAACATCCATAAAATGCCCCAATTTACCATCTTACACATTTTTCTTTGTTGTTGTATAGAACATATTTCTGATTCTCTTTATATCGTCTTGGGATAATTCATGACAACAAAAATCCTTGCGTTTCAGGTGAGTACCGGAAAAGTCGTCAAAATGTTCCAAATTAGGATAATGATCTGAATGCCTTTAAAAAGGAATAATTTTATAATATTAGAACTTAAAAACTTTAGAGTTTAAACTTTTAAACTTTAATGTTAAGTAAACATTAGCATAATACAGACGAAATCTAAAATTGGATAAAACTAACCTAACTTTACTTCTACAGTTTTACGTTCTTTAGACGTGAGATTTTCTTTTCTTTTTCGAC
This sequence comes from Ips nitidus, assembly GCA_018691245.2. Lineage (NCBI taxonomy): Eukaryota > Metazoa > Arthropoda > Insecta > Coleoptera > Curculionidae > Ips > Ips nitidus. The sequence continues at coordinate 6,762,838 of CM042794.1, forward strand.
TACCGCGATCTGTACACCAACTATATGATCCCCTGTCAAAATTACATCCATTATTTTGGATAATTTTGTACAAAAAACAGGAAAATCGAAGCACACGAATCACAAAACACTTCAGTTACAGGTGCAACGACAACCAAATAGCAGTTAGTCCACGGCACAAGGACAAACTTCTGTTAGTTTGTCTACCACCAATGGACATACAGCGTATAGAAAGTCCAGGACATTTTCATCATTTAATTTGCATGGGACAAAATGCATTTAGTACGTCTTGCGTCTTGTCTACTACAAAACTGTAGCTCTGTGTATGTAGTTTGCAATGCCATCTTTGGTTAAAAATGTGAAAAAATATACAAAATGCATCTAGAAAGTCTGCTCCTCAAATGTACTACACATTGGCCTTAATTTAACCCTTACACACTTAACAGTCTTACAGTTTCAAAATCACTGAACTAACCCTCAAATGTGTATCATCCGGTACACAAATAAAATATAATTTGTATTCCAAACCACTTCACATTTGTGTAATATAACATGAGACCGGGAGAGCTGGAGTAATACATATTTAAATGGAAGAAGGAAACTTACTCCACAGGTCGCTTGGAGACTAGATTTTTTTTTGGTTTCTCTTGCTTTTAAAATATTTAGTGTAATCTTTCCCACTGCTTTCCAAATCGATTTTTTATGTGATATTTGAGGACAAAAGAAATCGACACCTCAGTCAGTGTAAGAGCAAGCCATTAAGTGTAAAAGGACCCACATCCAGGATATCACAATTTTCCTCGGGTAATGTTACGAAAATTTAAAATTTATCTTGCTTTAGTTGGCGGATCATGTCGCTATAAAAATTGCATTTCTGTCCGGATACCTCAGTCTATTGCCTTATTAGTCTGAATTATTGTTATAGACATTATTTATACTGTGGTCTTTGCTTTAAGATTCATATATAATAAAAAATTGCCCAACTGAAGACACAACCTAAATATTTACATACAGATTCAATAAAACTGTTAGTCTGAAAAGTTTTTAATTTGCATTTTATTAAAAAAATCCGAGTTTACTGAAGTTTATGGTATGCAATAAGGGGTGCATTAAATTAAATTTAGGGCTCTAATTCTATGCGTTCTATCCCTTTTATAGAGTCGCATTAGGGCTCTGAATATGCAAGAGAGAAATTATGTTTTATGTAAATCCCTGGGACACCAGCTAATACTCACTCATATGCGGTTTAAATATTGTGTTTGTTTTCATTTCCCAATGGAAAATAAATACAACGGGCTGCTTTTGCCTGTAGGTATCATTAAATTTGTTTCAACGCAAAATTTACATTACCAGGATTTTTTACAAAATTAAATGCTCAACTCGGTTTGTGTAAAATTTGTTTTTGTTTGAATACTCGAAAAGTTGTATAAATAGCTTGCCTATTTTTTTATAAATGTCAATTTTCATGTTTTTTTAAAATTATTGCATTGGGAATTTTGTCTGAATTAAATTTGGAAAAATCTGCCAACCGATTTTTTCTATTGTGGGTTCTTCCAGAACGTTGTAAATTCTGGAATTTAGTAAAATAAAACCAAATTTATATTGTCTTAGTCACCCCATTGCCATTGATATTACACTACTAATGCCATTATAACCACCCCCTGTGCAACATATAGTATTAAGTATTGTTTATAAATGTAAAAAGGCTATTCTTAACGATTTTTCAATAATATCTCGTGTTAGAAAAAAGATAGAGTACCTACTGAAGTTTAACGATAGATAATCTGAATGTTTATCGAATAGGTTATAGGAAGCTATAGCATTGCATTTAATTTTTTCGAGAAAAATAAGATAAAAGTGCAATTTTTGGTAAAACGACCTCTACCGGAAAGACCGCAAACTAAATGCAACACTGTTTTGGGGACTTTAAAGGATAGAAAATGCTGTTTAAAAAATGCCGCAAAAACGAAGTCTCTACGATTAGCCGTTTTCGAGATATTTCATTCCTTTCAAAGCAAACTCTGGACACTTTATTTGAAGAGTTAGAAAAAAAAGTTAAAGAGCAAAATTCTTCGTAGAGAATAGGGGATTACTTTGGATCACTAGGTATATTTAACTATTTTCGGAATGTGCTCAAAATTCTGCAATTATTTTTACAAAAAAAAAAAAATAATTTTTCGAAATTTGTTTTTTGGCGAATCTTGTATATTGATAAAAAAATTATAGAGAGGACTGAGGGTAGAATATAAGACATATTTTACAATTTCACAACGAACTAAAATAATATATTTAAGAAATAATGATAACTTTAGTAATTCAAAAAAAAATCCAAAAAAATTTGGTGGTCATTTTCAACTTTTTAAACTACATTAAATGGCTATTTCAGTTTTTTTAATTATATACCGTAAAGCCCAAAAAGGAGTCAGTCTCCAGGGAAAGACCCTGTACATAAGTATTGAAAATTCCCCTGAAATTAATTTTTCATTATTCCAGAAGAACAATAGAAAAATGTGTTTGGGTGCACAACACTGGAAAGCAGATAATAAAATCCATTAGCAGGAAATTGAGTTTACTTTTTTTTGCATAGTATAATCGACTGCCTTGCTACGAAGGTTAACTGTTTCAGTTATGTTGTGCTGTAAACTCCGCTTTTAATAAATGCAAAATAACATTATCCAAAGCAGGTACAAATATTATCAACTTACTCAAGTAACTTAGTGCAACTACGTAGTTACTCGGGTTGGAAGTTTATTAATGCAAGACCCTCAGAGCGTATAATAATACCTTCTCAACCATGAATCGGCCTTACATCCAAAACTGTCTGACTGGTACCCTTATCATTTTAAGAGATAGTTTTCTGAATAGCGAGTTTAAGCTTCGACTCGAGTATGCGTCTGCAAAATGGATTAAAGCCATTTGATGCACATTCCCCCTAAAAGCGGGAAGATAAGAACGTATTCAAATAAATGTCGCTCAAGAAGAGCAAACCTTTTACTTGCGATAATTTTCTAATGCAAACACCTTTTTTGTTAGCCAGGAAAAACACCAAAATATTATTTTTTATTAAATGAATGTCTAGTTTTAAGTTGCTTTTAGTGAGAATTAGCAGAATGCTTCACAAAAGCATTGTAAAAGTTTTTTTCTACTCCTACAGGAATATTGGTTCATTCCTTAACAGTTTAGAGAACGGATAAGTAGGCAATTGCCAACGGTTGAACGAATACAGAATTTTCCGCAACTGTGCGATATGTAATAGACCAATCACAGACAATCTTCAGCGTGCGATATGAAATAGACCAATTTAAAAAATGTTTGGTTGTTGACTCGTTCAATCGAACAGTTCTTGATTACTTTGAGCTAAGATATTATAACTGAAATAAACAAAAAATCCGACTGACTCAAATCAGGTAATCAAAAAGTCTTGCCATGTGATATTTACGCATCTTTTGCCATAAAATATAAGAAAATAGATTTATTGCCTTTCTGCTATCGAATAACTGGTCACGTCTCAAAAATCTATTTTTGTCACCAAATCCCTTATTTTCCCGCAGAATCGTAAATTTTAACTTTTGTTATTTGAACATCTGTCAACAAAACTGTCTGCATCTATTTCATTTTATGATACATTCATTAAACTTCAACCAGAATGAATCACGTAGTAAGAACTACTGGGATTAATAATACATTAATTTAATCGGTGTATTCAAAGTGCTGACCCAAAATACCTATAAATTAACGCAAACTCAACACTATACATAAATTCATGAAACTAAGGGTTCGCAACCCTTAAAAGCATCTGTTTTCAAATTCAGGGAATTTGTGGCGCAAAACAACAATCGAAAGTTTTGCTGATCGTACATGCTTTTGCATGAAAGTCGGTGTTAATTCGAAAGAGCTTTTGTGCGTAAAGTTTTCCCATAAAACGTATGTTGCTTGCATACTCGTGATTTTTGTTAACCAACCGTTAATCGCAAATGTCCATTTTAGCCAAATATGTCGTAATAATTGTTATTACCCTAGTTAATTAAAACAAGGCAGCTTGATTAGAGCCCATGTCCGGGCGATAAATTAATGACGATGCTTAATTTGGATCTGAGTTGCTAATGTCATCAGGAAATACTGTCTTAACAATATCACTTTAATTGCTTTGCAGGGTTGATTGAGATTGTTATTTCGGTTGGTTCTAAAATGACCAAAAATCAGTTTCTGCAATCAAATTGTAATAAGAACCCTAACTCATCTTCTTGACGTTAAAAATTAAGGATTAATTTTAATTGGCAAACTTCTATGTATTTACTACAAGTCACGCAATCGTGCAGAAAACGTAATTTTTTTTCTTTCTTTCAACTTGGAAATAAAGTTGAAGTAAAACAAAAAGAAATCCTTTCTGTCTGGCCCAGGGCCAAGTAAAATAAAATTATTCAAAGGGTCCAATTTTAGTGTCGAGACCTTTTCCAGTTTTTCTGCTTGGTTTCAGGTGGGAAATGGGCAGAGAACTGCAAATGACGTACATACATCTTAAGTTTATTTCATGCATGAAATAAACTGTAGAGTACATTATGCAGATGTTGTTAAAAATATAATGTGAGCCAAAATAGTTATTTATGTATTAAACGGAGAAATAAAGATTATGTTTACATATTGTACGTATGCAATAAAGTACGTACTAAGTACGTACATCGTTGGTAAATTTTCCATTCCTAGTAAAAAGTACGTACTTTTTTGATCCCGAGTTCCAACCTTCTGGGCGTATTATAGACGTACATTCCAGTACGTTTTAGGTACGTAAAATTAAGTACGTCCTTAATACATACATTTCAGTACCTACTATAGATGTATCTAATCGTGGACCATATGCAGGGTGGTTGCAGAAATAATTAACCGAAGAAAAGAGTAAATATTATACTTACATTTGGCAATTTATTGCCCTCAAAAAGTTAAGTTACACACTTTGATGGACAATTTGTTTGACACTTTAGATGGACATGGTAGCGTAGGAATGACCTCAGAATTAGATAAGATAATTCAAGGTCTGTTTTGCACTTACCGAAGCTATTGGTATTGTTATAAAATAACTTCATTCGCGTTGCAGCAGTTTTGCAATGCGTACTACTTACTAGGTTTTGAATTTCAAAAAGATATTTTATCTACTTCTAGCATGATGAGCTATTTTATCACACTAGTGCGATAATAATTGATTTTACCGCACTAGTGTGGTAAAGCACCCAAAGAGTACATTAAAACACTCATTATCGCACTAGTGGCTGAAAAATCTCTCATTACGTAACTCAAAGTTAGAGTTAAAAAATTACTAATTTCTGTGTAGATCGTAGATAAAGTATTGTACATTACCCGTGTGGTATGGCAAATTAATAAACTCGTGTGATCAGCACAACTCGGTCTACAACCTCGTTGTGACAATACTTCCTACTCGTGACTATAAAAATGCTTATACCACACTAGAAAATAAATATTTTACGAAACTGTACGATAATAAAAATTATACTTATTTTAATATTTAAAGGCGCAGAAAAAAAGGGAATCCTTTACAATTTTAATATCTAATTTGGTGCACAAAACTAAAATAACACTTCTGACGCAAAACAGAATAAACAATATGTTTACTTATTGTTGTATAAGCAGGTAGTTATTACGTACATTTTATGTCCATTAAAGTACGAATTATAAACGTACAATTGAAGTATAGTACATACCAACATAAAGCCTCAAAAGTACGTACTAAGTACGAAGAGTGCTATTTGGGATGGAACTCAAAGTTTATTGTTTTAATTAGGATTTAAGTAATTACCAAAACACTGTATTTAACTAAAAATAATATTTTGTTACACAGAGTTTTGTTACCATTTTTTTCCCTTGTTCTAAAGTAATCAACTGCCAATGATCCTTTAGCATCTTGCTTATTCTGGTCACGTTCTAAACAAACGGCCCGGGAAATCCTTAAAACTAAAATTGAGCTTATTTGACGGCGGTATATTTTATATTTCAATTAAGTGTTCTGAATGTAAGTTTTTAGTAAAGGACTTACCTATTAAAATTTTAATAAAAACCTTAAGGCAACGCGGCACATTGCCTTAATGTGAGATTGTCATGACTCTAACTACTCGCTATGGAAAAATTGTGTGTTTTAAAATTTCAAAACGGCAAATTTACGATCGACTTTAATTACTTTAACGATTCAAAAATACAGGCCAATCAAGCCATCATTTAAAGCTTGATTACACCCATTTATTACCGTCACGTCACGCAAACTATACAGAAGACGTAATGATTTTTTCCTTTCTCTATAACCCGGACATAAAATTAATGTAAAATAAAATGTTTTCTTACTATATTTAATATACAGGGTGAGTCAGGGTTAAACCGCCAAACCTATACCATGTCTAGAGAATTGGATTTTAAGCAGAAAGTTGTTTCGAAAATGCCTTGTTACCGAGGTACAGGGTGGTAAAGTTTCAGATTTTTTAATGGTTTTATAGCATAAATTTATTCATTCTTTAAATAGCAAGATTAATTTTTCTACATACACTACTCTTTAGGATCTCCACTATTACAATGTACACATTGTAGTAATTATGGACAGAGTGATACTTTTCCAGTGGTCAATTCCCATTTTATCTTCCCAAATTTTGTTGTAGTACGCCACCGATCAATTATTTCCAAAAATCTGAATTCTTTCTTTTTTAGAAACTTTTTTGTCTGTCTGCCGCCGTTTTCGAGTTATTTACAAAAGTGTCTAGGAGTGCACATGCGTAATTATGACGTCATGTTAAAATTTACTCATGTCTTAGATTAGTTTTAAAGATGAAAGTGAAGGATTTTAGAAACTGTTGACAAGAAATAAATATTATTTGACTGATTATTATATTAATTAATTATTTCTGTTAAAGTTGACAGGGGTCAGGCGTTTTTTGGTTTTTGATTTTTAGAAATGTTTTCCCTGAACCGTCCCACCGGTAGTTAGAGGTCGTAATGACCCTACGAAGGTCAAGATTGGCTTTCGGAAGGATAAATTGACAACCCAGATGCTTAAATGCTCCCGGACTTAAATGGAGAAAGAAGCGGGGAGAAAACTAACGTCTGTTGAGATTAACTTGTGTTCTAACACACCGTGAATTGAGAACCATGTCCCTCGTTATCTCCACCTCCTCCAGAAAGTCTAACCTGTTAAAGTTCTGGGTTGACAAGTTGTGCAGGATTTTAGCATTTGTCCCGATGTCGAACCTGTGTCCAGTCTCCGTTAAACAAAACTCGTGGATGCTTGTTTACAAGACCCAAATTACATTAGTAATTTTAAATTAAAAACCTAACAACTATTTATTAGAAATATTTCTGCAGTACGTACCACAATAAAAAACTAAACCTTCAAATAAACAAAATTCCTTTGGAACTGAATATACGAGTACATATTATTATACTCTTATCTCTGCTACAATTTCACATTTAGTACCCTGAGATTAGTAATAGAAGAACCACGTTTTACCATCACAATGCAGCAAATTTGGATTCTATTTTCTGCACTTGCATCTACAGCCCTGGCAAAAGAATATTATGTATCACAAGTAGAGGTAAATAAGTCTACCTAATTATAATATAAAATATAATAATTAAAATAAAATTTAGCTCACATATCTACAAGCTTACGCCACGTGCACCCGTTATGGATACAATTTGGCTTCTGAAGATACACCAGAAGCTACCGAAAACATCAACAAAGCCATTATTGCAGCTGGAAGTTACGAGAAAGGCAATTATAATTGTTTATTTGTAACTCAACGTGAGTATTACGTATTTATTTGCAGATCATTTTATCGGGGGATTTCAACAAAAAAGCAGCGATTTTATGCCTAAATGGATCTGGTTTGTATCTGGCGAATACCTGGAGTACACTAATTGGGAAAATGGCGAGTGCAACCTAAATGACTGTCTGATTAAACGTGGAGCTCCGAGTAGTGGTGAATATAGTGGAGTATGGATTTCTAGTGCCTGTTCAAATCAGCATCGATTCGTATGTGAAACTGAATTGTGAGAAAAACGTTGTATAAATTAATTTTATATTGTTATTTAGTGCGTATTTTATGTTTATTATTTTAATGTGTTGCTAAAAGATTATTATGTTTTTAAGAAGTTTAAAGGTATTGTGTAATATCGCCGTTTATGATATGCACTATCACTTCTTATTTATGTAGTAGCTAAACATAATATGATTTTTAGAAACAGCATATTGTGTCAACAGATATTTATTAAGTTATAATAAAAGTTTTATTTTGCTACTATTTATTGTTTCTGCTTTGTGCAATTATCTTTATTCTAATTGCTATTTACAAAATAATGTTGTTGTCACCAAATTGTCGTTGTGCTGCTAAAACGAATTTGAGGGTTTTTTATGGTAATCACTTCTGAGGCAATCTTGGTAGTCCCACTTCTGAAAACTGTAGGATGATTTTGTCTGGATGACGAGAATACAAGTTGATAGATAAATTCTGTGTAAACTAATTAAACTGTAGTAAAAATTGTAAAAATGAAAACCAAACCATTCTAACCTAACTTATTTCAGTCAGTTTCCGTTATCTTTATCTGTCACTTCTCACTCGACTGGCGCAAAAATAGATTATTATAAAAAAATAAAATTTGGTTTCTAACGCAATTGTTTTCATTCAGCTTATAAAAATGACGATATCTGAAAAACTATTCAAACTGAAAAGAAATGTCGAGACCATCTTTACATTTTTGATGTACTTTCCAATTTTAAGTATCCTACAATCAATTTGGGCCCTCCTGTATATTGCTTTTACATTGTAGAAAACAAAGCCATTATCGAAGAGAAAGCACCACTTTGTTGGAACCCTCCTTTCAATTAGCTTATAAATTAAGGTGTTACATTGTGGCATCCGTTTTACTGCCGAAAGTAAGACTGAAATAGCGACTCGAAATGCCGCTTTTTCAGGGTTTGGTCTTTATGAGGTGCAATTTGTTTTAATTTATCTAATGCAATTTAATGATTTTCTACAGTCTCGTTTTATTTTAGAAATAGCTTAAAAGCTTATTGTCAAAAAACCTTAAGAAAACTTAAAGTTGGACAAGCTTAGACTAAACTTTTTAATCTAGTTAATGAAAGTTTGTTTAGTTGTAATGGGTTTAATGTCAAAACAAAAACTAAATGAAACTTGAATTAACTAGTAATTAACCTAGTTTTAAGACAGTATTTAAGTAAAATGTAAATAAGATGAAATGTGAAAAATTAATTGATCCTGGTAAGTAGAGATGGATTTGATGTTATAAGCTGAAAATACATATAAATTTAAATCTTATTTCAAGTCAAGTCAAGAACTGAATTAGAAATCCTTTTTCCTGTTAATTTTCTAAATGTCTCATTATCCAATAACCATTCATAAGGATAATGAAGATAGAACTTCTTCATCTTCACTCAAACTCTTTCCAAATTTCCAAATTTGGTATAAACATTATTAGACAACTTTTAAAGGACTTCTGTCATCTTCCTGTCAATCATCAACTTATTTTTTTATGGACGGCGTTTTGTTTCTATATTAAAAAAATGCTAAAAAATAGTTTTATTTCATCATAACAAAGTTTGGAGCAATCAAAACCTAAAACCTCAAGATTTTATCAAAAAAATAAACGTCTAGACAACAAAATTAGAATACAATGAGACACAAAGCGTTTGAATACCCCCTTGGCAACTGAGTCGCTGTATATTTCTTAGCTAATTAATGAAAACAATCAGCCTAAAATAGCATAACTAAATGAAGGCTGGCTGCCACTTTATTAATTCTCAAAGCAAAACCCCATTTTAGTTTACTGCAAATTATATCAACGTCGCGATAATTAAGCCTGGTATCCAGAAAGTTTCCAGCTCTCTCGTCGGGACATTCTCATTTAAAGAAACCCGCGGCAGTCGCCCCTTTTCCTAAAAGAGACGGCTTCAACTAAATAACATTAAAACCAGTTTTCTTCTAAACGGGTTATTAATTTTAAGGTTAATATTTACCGCTTTGTTTTAACCGCCAATCCCGAACGAATTCAGTAAAAGAGGTCTTAATCCCTCGCTCTTGTGGGTCGATAAGGGGTTTACCCCGAATTGGAGGGAATTAGCAATTGATTTCAGATTTAAATTCTCGCCTTGGGGAATTGGAACTTTGGGTCAAGGGATTCCTATAGAAATCGATCGTCTCAAAGGCATTGCAATATGAGATATTACGTCTTCACTTAACAGGTTAAACTAACAGGTTTGTTTAACACACAAAGAGACAGATGCGGACAAAGTTTTGCAAACAACTTTGCGCTTAAATCAACGTGCTTTTATCCAAGTTTACCACTTCAGGTATGTAATAGCATCTCTCTTGATTTTCACTTCGTAATCAGGAAAATCGGTTTTCTGAGTTAGCACCTAAAGTTTCGGAACTGTTTGGACTTGCATTTGTATAGCTGTTAGGGTTTGTAGATTTAGACCCTTTTAAAATTAGGTTATTTGGTACGATGTTTGAATAATGGCAATGCTGCTCAGTAGAATAATTGCTAGCAATGACAAACAAAGTAGTCTTTAAGTTCAGTTTAAAATTGAAATTAACAAGTAATTTTTAATTAAATAAATTCTTACAGTTTCAAGACAGAAGGTGTTCACAAATGTTTAGATCAAAATAACGACATAAAAATCGTAGTAGATCAGATTAGAAAAGGAAGTTAAGGCAATTTCATATTTTTGTGTTTTGCTCTTTCATCCCATCTTGCATTATGGTTCATACTTTTCTCACTTTACATCAATTCGAATTTTATTTATAAATTCGAGCTTGAGAAAAGTCCAGAGTCAGAAACTGGGGTACTCCTTTGCCTATCCTCTATTTTCTTAACATTTTCCCATATCACCAGGGTCTCAAACTAACTCTAACTTTTTGCTCCTAGAAATTCCTTGGCAAGTCCAGACATATTGTACCTTAATGTTTGTCCACCATTTTTGAGAACCTTTTAACTAGTAATTTCTTAACCTTATAAGAGCAGTATACTTATAGTAGCGGAAAATCAACAGATACCGCTTTGCATCACGTAACTTAGAGAACGAGAAACTGCTGATCCAATTTGACAATTCTCCCTTCAATATCATTTAGGTACATTGCTTTGACTTGAACGCTGAGCTTTCTTTAACAGAATGGATCCGATGCATACTATTCAATCGAAGTATTTATAAACAGAAATGTATAGAGACCGGTCTCTGATTTCCTCCGCAATAGACTGTTCTCAACAACAACACATTATTGACAAAAATGTGCGGAACTACTTTGATCTCTCTAAAGCTTTCGACATGCTGACATGCACATCAGATGCTTGCGGACTTTATTGTTACTTTTGGAATCTAGGGAGTAGTCGGTCATTTTTTTCAGTCTCATTCGATGTACAAGATGATCGGATCGGTATGCTTCTCAAAGGAAAGTGTAAATTATAGCTATTTATGTACCAAGGAGGTTATAGAGAACATAATGTCCTGAAGGCCGAAACAGCCCAAGGGACCGGTTTCGGCTTGATGGACATTTTACTCTCCCTAACGCCTGTGGTGCATACAATGTTTTATGTTTCACCTAATTCAGCAATTATTTAGTGTTTCTGGCATTGAAAAGTAAGGTATACCTTTACCAGTATGTGGTTTAGTGTTTATTTTACCTGAATGTTGTGACTGATTGTCCTGTGAGTCAGTTAAAATGACAAAGTCTAAAGAATATGAAGCACAAACTATGATAACGTCCGCCTATAATGCCCTCAGGTTGGTATGAACACTATAACCTATACCGTTTCCATTCGTTCGGTATTATGTATTCATAATGTATAGTTGAAACATGCATTTCTTTTCTACTACGAGCGTATTTAGTGCAGTGTGTTCCAAAAATGTCAGCTCTTTTTCCCATCCTGTTGTGCTTACTACATCTGGTGTGCTAATTTGTACCTAATCCCATAAAACCACATAAAATATCTCAAAACTACAAAGAAGGTTGCCAATGGCATCAGTCTGATCAGTCTGATGTGGAAATAGAAGTTTTATGTCGCTGATTTTTCCAAAAATGCTTATCTCTTCTGCATCTTTACTGCTGGGACCAAACGGTCAATTCTTTCCATTTTCCTCCATAAGATTTCTAGAGCTCCGTATGGTTTTACTTGTAAATGGTGACCACCACCATCTTACCGGTCGAGCAGCATTTGTGGTATGACTGGTAGGCGAATATATACTTATTATGGAAGAACTTTTTGGTGTTCGATAAAAAAAACACCTGAAATCTACTGAAAGATTTATTCCTTGGAATAGTTCTGGTGAAAAATTTACCTTTTAAAGGTTTAAAGCAAATTGCTTTACTACTAAAACTCGAAATGCAATATCTTAAAATGAACGAGTGTAGTAGAGCGCATCAATGTTCTGATGTGTAAATATTTAAGGAGCACATAAATCTTCTATATCAAAATATAGTCCAAGACGGGTTTATGAAATTTATATGCCAGCCCTCTCGACTCTTCCAGACACGAAAACCGTCTTAAAACTTTATAAACCTTTGCAATCTTGCGACGTAACTTTTCGACTTTTTTCTGTTCCTTTTCTCCATTCTTCTCATTATCGCCCCGTTGGAATCCGGAACGTTTTTATCAAGTTCGAGGGAACTTTTTAAAACTTGAGGTGCGATGGAAACATAAATTTTCTGGTCGGTTTATGGCAGTGAATCTGATATTTTTTACATGACACCAATTCGAATGTTTTAGTAATACTAACTCTAACATGATCTAGTAATAACTTTTAAACTGCAGTAATTTTAATATCTGATGAGTACGATCCAAAAAGTGAACTTAAAAGTTTGATAGAATTTTTTTATTCTGCCTTGATAATGGCAATAAATTTTAAGAAATAATTGAGAAACTAGTTTAATTTAAAAAGTAAAATTTTATGCACTAAAAATCATAAAAAATGAAAAAATTAAATTATTCAAAAAAGGGTATTTTTTTGCACGATTTCTTCACACACGATTCACGAACTTTACGTTTTCCATTATTAATAAAAATGACAGCATATTTCAAAAGTGTTCATAACTTTCTAAAACCATCTAGAACCTTCTCGAGTACTTTAAACCGATCTAGAACTTTGCCACCTTCTAAGGCTTTTCAGAACCAACTAGAATCTTTCAAAACTGTTTAGCCACACAGCTAACAGTTTAGCCAAAACCCTAGAACCTTCTCGAACATTTTAAAATGCTATAGAACTTTTTAGAAATTTCTAAAACAGTCTGGCATTTTTCAAGCCCTTACAGCAGCTTCCAGGAGTTATTAGAATACTCTAGAACCTTCCAGAACAGTCCAGGAATTTCTAAACCATTTGAAAAGTCTGTACAAATATAAAGAATGTAGAATCTTTTATAACTTTCCAGTGTCTTCTAAAACCTCTTACAGAACATTTAAGAAGCTTCTAAATAGGTTTGTGGTAATGTGTGGCGGATCGGTTGATATTCACATTAAAAGGATGATCTGTAATACAAACAAATTAGAAAGTTTTCAGGAACATTTTCTGGCAAAATGGTATGAAAAAACAACAAACGAACTATCCAAATGTAGGGTTATGGTTGTAGATTTACCACTTAGACACTAAGTAATTTATTCATTCATTGCCTTTTACCAATGCAGCATAATAAAGACTAACCTCAATTTATTTTAAAATGCTCTTTAAACAAAAATTATTTCGAAGAGCTGAAGCTCAACTGAAACAAAATACAAGCAAGTGTATAACCAGGATGTTTAGTCAGAAGCAATTTTTCCAGAATCAGTGCACACAAAAAAATGACAATATAATTGCGCACTGTACACAGAAAGCAATTAAACCGTGTTGTTCGAGGTTATAATGAGAAACTCAATGAAGTAAATAGGAAAACAATGTTATTACTAGTTTCACTCGGTGCTAAAAACAATGTGGACGATTAGCCATTGTTCATATACTGCTGGTCTATCAGCTTTGTTGTGCGATTGCGGTGTTGTGCGGTTAATTGCAACAAGGATGTATTGAATTTAGTTTACTGTCATGTCTATCCATATTCATCGTTACAGCACAGTAGTGACAGTAAAGCTTTTAGACGGAAAATTAAAGAAAACTAGGAGAACCTCATAGTTATAATATAATAAATGCTTTCACTTGTAATTTAATTTTAGTTTTGAAGAAAATGAAGTTTGGAGACAGTTTTTGAGACTACCTTTCTCTTTTACCGTACCTACGTTTCTGTGTTACCCATTTATTGTAGTTTACTTATACGGTTATATGTTTTAGTTTTACTTTTGTATTTGCTTTGTAAACAATTTTAATTCTTAGACAATAAAGCTTGATTTGATTTGATTACTCGCATATAATAGCTACTACTCATTCTATAAATTCTATCATGTATTATTGTACGTTAACCGTATGGTATGGAAAAATAATGGACTCATGTGATTACAGTGTGGTATTACTCATACCACACTAGTAAAGTAAATAACTATTTCTTTACAATTAAATTTACACACTACACACATTTTCGACGTGTTATTTAAAATTTAAACTTGTTTAAGTTTCACCTCTGTACAGAAAGTCACAGACAAATGTTTTATTTATATTAGAACGTATATTCAAAAGCTGAGTAAACAACGTCCGGTATTATGTTAACGTTAAAGGCGGTGTGCATGTAACTGAAAATATACCTGCTAGGTGGGTTTGTGGGGTAAAAATTAAATTAAAGCCAATATTAACTTGTAGAAAATATGCATTTAGTAAAATCAGTACTGAATTTTTTAGGAAATCACGGATCGTATTATTGCTTTATCTATGACTAGCATGGTATTGATTCATTATATTTGGGTTACGTCATGAGACATTTGCCGGTAGTTTACCACACTAGTGCAGTAAAATCGCTAATTACGTAACAACCCATTTCTGTGTTGATCGTAGGAAAATTAGCCCTCAATAGCCCGCTCTGGATTAGAAATGAACATCCAATGAAACGTGTGTGTTAGTTAACGTGACCTGACAAGTTACTAACGGGTAAATAAGGAGTTACACGTGACATTCAAAGAAGGTGTGAACTGTGAGAATGAAGACAAAAGCCAATTTACTGATTACGCAAACGGTTGATTTTCATTGTAAATTATAGCATTGTATAAAAGCAATCGATAATTAAAAATGATCTCTTAAAAACTATAAAAAAACTTTTCATAAATGATAATAATAGTTTGACAAATAGAAAATGTCTATATGTATCGAGTATCGACGTGTGATGTGTAATCAGCAAATATTTTTATCTAAAATAGTTAATTTAGGTAGTTTTGGATGTAACACCAGCAGTCTCGCCCTTCTTTCTAGTTTTCCATGTATTTCTTATTGGAGCGTACAATATTTTACAAACTTTCGATATGACCTACTTTCTACGTGCAGCAATGCATTTGCTGCATGTAACGAAAACCATCTTTTGCTTATCAACAGATGACTGAAAATGCATGGTCAACTCGTGGTATTTTAGTCTAGCGGATTTTTTAGTAATTGAACACATAGCTCACAAGAAACAGGATTTACCAAGTAATTAATATCCGCTCATCTAATATTAAACACAATCTTGTCTGGCTGTTATGCCTACAATAATTGGAGCTGCACTTACATCTACATCCGTTCACTGCGTCTAGTATAGCTATTGTTCGGTTCGATGTTGTTGAACAAGTATGATACACGGGTATTGGTTAAGATGTTTAATGAACTACGCTCCTAAACTAAAAATCTATGATGACATGACTTACTTTGCTGATGCAGTTTCTAGCTGGTTTCATCATACATAGAGCTCAACAGTGTCGGGAATTTGTAGATTCTGTCAATATGAAGTTATCGGATGATCGATATGGATTATCGCCGGTCTTCTTCACTTATTGCACAACAAATGTCCCTCGAACACAAATAATGATTATCCTACCGACTGCGCCACTTGTTAGGTTCTGGTTAAGATATTTAATGTACTACGTTCCTAAACTAAAAATCTATGATGACATGACTGTATTTAACAAAAATATATTTTGATTGGAAATGGAATAGAAATAAGTTTTCTCTCATTTTTACTGTAGGAAAACTCTGTTTCTTCAGCTGTTAAAATATCATTACCTATTAAGCCATCAAAAGGGATGTTTGCATTATCTCTGATTATATGGAACTTAGGATTGAACTCGTGTTTGTCATGAAATTTGATACTTAATGTAATGGTACGGTTTCAATAGGCTCACTTTTGTTTTGTTTTTCGTGTGGATTGAAATTTAAATTAGTAAGTTTAAGTTTTGGAATTATTATTAGAGATACTTTGGCACCGGTATCAATTAAAAATGTAAAATAAAATAATTTATCGTTTTTGTCGAGATGAGGTATTTTGACAAAAGACATGCATTTATCGCTATTTACGGTATAACATGGAATAGTTACAGATTTATTGTTTGAACTGATTGGATTATTAGTAGAATTGATTTGTTGTGAGAACTGAGATTCAGAGTTAGAGTTAGTATTTGATGTATCACCTACGATTTTGTTTAGTCCATCAGAGTGACACTGGCCGTGGACTGCTCCCAGTTTAAAGAATTGGTGTTTGGATCCCTGCGAATTAAATGATGTTCTGGAATCAGATGGACGCAATGAATTGGAGTTGTAAGAATTGTAACTTCGATTTTTAGAATAACATTCTCTTAAAATGTGTCTTTTTTTCTTACAGTTAGAACAATAACTGTTTTCAAATTGACTATAGGTTTTCGGAAAATTTTGTTTTCTAGCTAAGAGATGCTTTTCCTCTAAAAGGGCTTCAGAAAGAGCAGCATTTATATTTATTATTTTATATTTTTCTGTTTAGATCTTCGCAAACAAGATGCAATGTCTTCATTAGAATGTAAAATAAAACGTTGCAAAACTATTTCTTTAATCATGGCTATTCTGCCCATTGATTCATTTTCATCTTGAAGTGAAGTAGTATTTGAAGCTAATGTTTGCAAAAGTTTGATGCGACTGAAATATCTTTAAACGGATTCTATTTTTCCTTGCCTTAGTGAAGAATTTGAGATAAATCACGTCTATCTCCGAATAATTCAATTAAACATTCTTTAATGTCATCAAAATCGTAGAATCTTTTAAATCTAGTTTGAGCACGAGCTGATCCTTTTAATTTGGACTCAATATATGAGATTAAAAGAGTTTTTTGTGAACCTACACAGAGACTCCATGCTTGACCACAATCTTGTAAGCAATTATAAAGTTTAGAACGGTCTGCATCGAAATTATCTTAAATGAATGACCTTATATCAGACATATTATGAATTGGAACATGTTCATCTAGGTGGATACATGAATTGGCTGGAGGAAGAGGAGGAGTAGTGGTCATAATGGAAACACTACCAAAACCAGATAATACCTTGTGTTAAAAAACTTGTCTACTTATTTACAGATGGAGTTTCTAGCTGGGTTTCACCATACAAAGAGCTCAACAGTGTCGGGAATTTGTAGATTCTGCCAAAATGAAGTTCTCGGATGATCGATATGGATTATCGCCGGTCTTTTTCACTTATTGCACAACAAATGTCCCTCGAACACAAATAATCTTATTAAAGATTATCCTACCGGCTGCGCCACTTGTTAGGTTCTGGTTAAGATGTTTAACGTACTACGCTCCTAAACTAAAAATCTATGATGACATGACTGGTTGAGAGTCGGAATGGTAATACTTGTCGCCTAAGACTTAAAACTAGTAAGCGAAAGTAAACTGCGATTAAAGAGAGATATGGAATGAAGTGGGTCTGGTAGAGCTGACTAAGTATAAAACTGAGTGAGTGTAATAAAATATAGGGAATAACTTTATAACATAGGGAATAAGCGTGGGAATATAACACTATTCTTCCTTTAATAGTTGTAGGTAAAACCCAATATTTTTTTTTACTTACGTAACAAATTTTAAAACTTTCATGTTTGCTATTCAAATAAATTTAGTAACACATTTTCAGTATACAATTTATGAGAACGTTGTTTATTTTATGTCCTACCCTTCGTTTTTGTCTCTGAAATATTTAGGAAACACAGCCACGTTCTACTAAAATTGCAAGCTTCTCGCGTGTTCTACGCCATTTGTTTAACTATGTACAAACCGGCCTTTCATCCATTCATTACGTTGTAACCCGGTCCGTTCCTTTCGATAAGACGTAATCGTTTTAACTTTGTTAAACGCAATTAGAACGCAAGAGCAAAAAAGGCTCTTGAATGCAACGAAAACCGGTTTACATCTAAATGAGCACGCTTTGCAGAACTGTTTTACACCGAGTTTTGGAGCTCTGGAGGACGAATCTGAAAAGTTAATTAAAAATATTTGGCTTTATTTTAATTCAGGTGGCGATGGAGGTTTAATTAAGCTTTCTTGTGGCTTTGTGTATTAAAATATTGCTGGTCACAAATCCAGGTCACATAATATTCATGTTTTGATCACATTTGTTTGGTGTACTTACTTGACACATTCTGTTACATTTGCTTTCAAGTATTATTATTATTATTAGATGAAAATATTTGAACAACTAGAGTAGGTATGTTCTATAAGTCGGTTGATACGAGTTGGGCTTCAGGCCCCTGCGTAGACACTCGTTGTTAAACTAGACTTCCAAACGTATAAGATTCCTTTTCAGAAGGTTCTTCTTAAACTCACGGACCAAAAAAGATTGACCAGCTGTACATAGATTGAAGTAGTAGTCCATTTTCACTCAGTGGAGCTGTACAAATACAGGGGTAACAGTAACACTCAGTCGTCTCCACAATAAATTTATTAGGTCTTAAACCTCTCTAAAAACTGTTTCGAGCGCAGAAGCAGCTTATCATCAGTGGCTTTTGACTTCTTCCTTAATCCATACTCTTGTGGCTAGTTGTAGGGCCTTCCTTGAGGAGCTGGAGCTCGTATTACAGCGCAATGAGACGTACCTGGCTTCAGGCTCCTGCATAGACACTCGTTGTTAAACCAGATTTCCAAACGTATAAGCTTCCTTTTTGGAAGGTTCTTCTTAAACTCACGGACCAAAAACGTGGAGCTGTTGCTGCTTTTCTAATGAAAAAAGCAAATTTAATTTATTTCAATTCTGCCTACAGAGCTTGAATTGCCTTCTTGTACCTTGGCTGTGCATATTAAATTATTGCTGATCGCAAATTCAGTGGGTTGCAACACTATTTCATAACTGGCGGGTGAAACTAGAAAAAACAGTAACACAACTGTATATAAATGTCACCTGTAGTAATCCGTGGATTAAAGCTCCTGAAATAACGAGCACGCCTTAATGCATCGCTGGTTTTTATTAGGGCGAAATGGACGAAAAGTTTTGCTAATGCTTTTTTTATTGTCTAGGTCCATTCGTTGCTCGCGTAATAGCTTTACTCACCAATAAGAGTTGTTTTATTCGCAATCCGGTTGGTTGCAATTGCTTTGTAAGTGTAGTGATTTAAGCCTGATGTAACAGCATTGACAGTATCGACAGTAACGAAACAAAGCAAATAGGTTTAGCCCGATTCACACAACCCACTCACAAAATTTTGCTGCAGTGCACTTTGAAAGTCTGAAAATTGGAATAAAAATATAGAAATAGCGATTAGACTTCACATGCAAAAGTCTAAATTCATATTTTTTAAATCTAATTTCAGTTAAGTAGTCTTCACAATCTTTTAACTCTTCTAACTTTCACTCCTCTATCAGATAAGTCATGAAAAAATCTTGATACCACTTTTTTTTGGTTAAGTGAAGGTATAACCTAGATAACCAAATTTTCAATAAAAAATATCCATGTTTTGTTTTCCATCAAACACGTCTAATCAATCACCCGGTATAATATAATTCAGTTAGTCCGGCTTTAATTTTAGTCAGATCAATGTTTTGAAATAAACTAATTCATATAAAATTGTTCGTCAATTCAACTGCGTCGCCTTGTACAGGGTGTCTCAAATTCGAAAAAGTAAATTTTTCACAAAAGAGTAAATTTTCGTTGAGATTTTGAAGCAGAACGAAACATTTGATTCTGACCTTGTATATTTTAATTGTCAGGGCTACCTGAACAACAAAGATAACATATGTGTACTTATAAACCAGTAGCGACCAAAACTCGTAGTTTTGTCTGAGACTCATGTTTCTTCTGAAATAACTTCTCGGTTTAATAATTTATTTTTTTAACAATTAATAATTTAACAAACCAAAATTTGTACCATTCAAATTGATTTCAAAACAAAGTCAACTGAAAGCTATTCAGCTCAAAGCTAATTCAGTAATATCGACAGCCCGCTGTTTTTCATGACATAATAATAAAACTAGTTAATTTGATTGCCTGGTCGATTGACAAATTGCACTTTTTTCCCGCTTGGTGTAAACTTAACCTAGTTTAATCTAAGCTTTTCGTTATTTTACAAAATGATACTGATTAAAAATACATTTTTAATTGTTAGTAAATCTATCAGGATTGCGTGATGATTTTTATAAAGCATAAAACGCCAAGTAATAGTGCATTATCGGGAGCGGTTGTTCTCCCTAAACATTTACAGCGGATTATGGATTTTCAGCACGCGAGGGTCCTTTACTTCTTCGTCAACTGCTTTTTAAGGTATTTTACTAATTCTGTTATGGCTGGATATTGCGTGATTTAAATTTTTATGTTACAATCAATACATTTTAAATTTTACATACCATAATTATACACAAACCTTCTGTAACGCTAGATAAAGTCAAAACAAACAAATATTATTTTGTCGATTGTCTGTAAAAGTGACGTTTTCGTGAAAAACAACAGGCAGTAAACTACTACTACTACTACTACTTTAGCCAGTGCTACCGACACATACAAGTGTGTTAAAAAAAACCGACGATAGGACAACCATGTATTTGGCAGAGAAAAATAATAAAAAAATATTTCATTATATATAAAATATGAAAACCTGCAATAGTTATATACCTAATAAGTGCGGAAAGTGATACTTTACCGCAAGAGACTGCACTTAAAGGGCGGGAAAGACACTTTCCGCATGTGTTAGGTACAATATTTTTTCTACGAGTATCAATTCTCATTAAATTGACCGAAAATGTATAGTAAAATTGCTAAAATAAAAGTCTCTGTTTGCAAAGATGATTAAAAGTGTAATTTTAGTTGAGAAATCAAATACACTGTTATTGTTTTTAAATTTAAATGTATGTTGTCACGTTTAAGTTGTAAAGCCCTTTTGGCCCAACAAGTTAAACGAGACGTGCGTCTATTACTCTGAGAAACGCCTTTACCGAGATCTTGTTTCAGAGGCAGAATCAAACAACTTGGTAGAAAAATATAATTTAATAACTAGCAGATAAAACTAAATGACAAAATGGTTGGTTTATCAACTTAGTGAATCGGAATAAAATCTTCAAACCTATTTCCCAAAAGTAACACTTTAAACAACACCTTTTACATGCACAAAATATTACAATAAATAAATAGAATATACTTACATTTGTTAAACAATGATGAGGACAGCTTTCTGGAGGGTTTGGCACTCGCGTTTTATTATAATTTAGGAAATGGTTTACTATTCAATTAATTTACGAACACGGTGCGGGTTGCAGAATTCGGGACGACTACATCATGGTGTTATGAGGCGGAGTCTCCGACCGTCTCTCTTACTAACGCATGTCGGGCTTAATTTATACCCGATTGATTGGCTGACGTAGCCCGGTTCCTCTTTTACATAATAAGGCTCCCTACTTTTACATAATAAGTCCATCTTTTAAATTAATGGATGTTCCATTCGTGACAATATTTAAAAAAAAATAAAATGAGTGCGGAAAAGTAACTTTACCGCACTCAGTCTCTCTCACTCATTTTATTCAAACACTTTTCTAATGTTTTGTTTTAAGTTCAACAATTTTTCTTTGAGTTTTACTTTACTTTAATAGAAACTAACTACAAATTTAGCGAAATATGTACTATATTCAATTTTGCCCAGCCAAAAATAGCACTAATAAAAACAATAACACCATATAATAGTCATTTATGTATTAAGCGCAAAAAGTATGACTTTTATGCTCTGAGAATGACGTTTGCTTGGCGACACAAAGTGGAGCGCAGTAATCATTCGAGAGCATAAAAGTCACATTGTGCGCGTAATACATACAATATTTTTTCTACAAACATCGCTAAATATCTAATACAACTAAACTTACTGCGTAGGTACTCAAAAACAGGATCAAAACTATACACAATTGAATACTGACATCAAACTGGTGACACTGACATTTCCAATAATGGCATGCATTGTGGCCGTTGCTCTGGACAGCAAGCGAAAAAATTTTTAACGCTCGCTACCCTTGGCAACGCGCGATAAAGTAAACTCCTCAGTAAAGGGTAATTTTTCGTTGAGATTTGGAAGCGAAAAATGCATCATTATTGAATGTTTGTAGAAAAAATTATTTAAGACCGATAAATGTTTAAATTAAACGTACAATTCGTAGCACATTGTACATTTATTGCAGAATCCATTTCAGTTTGCTCTCGGACAGAGTGAAATGTAGTTTGACTTGCTAATATTGCAGTTTGGCCCATGTCTTTACAATGGATTGTAGAATCTTGTGAAGCTACCGAAGTTCGATTAAGACTGTTGGACTGGTCATCTGGCTGTATTAATAAGGATTGACTGCTTGTAGGTTTTTGGAGTATATTTTCTGCAATCTTCTTTTTATTAGCGATGGTATCTTCAATGTACGACTCCGCAACTGAGGTCGACTTCCACCCACCGTGTATCTAACTATAATGTTGGTGATATTGGATCCAGAGTTCGCCCGCATTGTAGCTCAAGATCTATGAAAACAATGGCCGGTGTACATTTCAGGATCCTGAAGGCCCAAGTATACAGCTATTTTCCATGACATTTCTTCCAAAGGTATTTTTTACTCCTATGCATTGCTTCGTACATTTGCCATCCTTGTATGCTACGAAGAAACGGCGATGTGTAGTATTGTCCGGACGTAACAATTTGTACTTTTTGTATAGGTCAGTGTACCTTGTATCAGAATCATCATAATTACACACTACATATTTTCTTATAACATGGATCTTTGTGTTTGGATCGTTTACTATCAAGACATCATCTTTTTCTTCAATATCATCTAAGGTAAGCTTCATGAGCTACTGATTTTTATCATTAAATATACACCATTGGGCGCTTCAGACAGGATTTTTTAAACTTCCTCACTTTCGAGAACCTTTGATTTCTTCGGTCTAAATCCGTCATTGGCTTTCTTCAAGAACGCTGTTAGCTTATAGAATTTACGTATGTCTATGTTATGCTTGACTTTTAAGACCAGCTTTATTATTGAGTATTTAGACCATAACGTAAAAGGATCTTTTTGAGAGGTGATTAAAATATGCAAGTAATACCTCCTCTTTCATCGACGAAAACTTGACTTTTTTTGAAGTTCACCATGTGTCAAAGGCCATGAATTCTTTGTGGTACCGTTCTCTCGACCTTTCTGGAACTAAGTGACTGCTTGCTTCCGTAGCTTCGTCAATGATTTCTTGAGGAATTTCGTCGTAAAATGAATCCATTTTCAGACTAATAGAACTACACAACAAGAAACTATCATGCCTTTTAAAAGGTCTAATTGATGCTCGTTGCTAAATATGTGTAACAAATGTCATACCATTATTGCTGATTTTCGTTAATAAACTGGTACGAACCAGCAACACCTACCAATCAATAGTTACTCAAAATATACAGAGTTCGTTGGGTGATAAAATCAATAAATAACCGGGATATTTAAGGCTAAGTAGAACTTAAGCTCTACAGGTTACATTTAATTTTCTTCCCTTGAACATCTCATAAAAAAGTTGGTGCAAATAGGTATTTTCACTCAACACATATAAAATTGCATGTTTATTATATATTTATTGTAAACTGATTTTGCAATGCGGAAAAGTAACTTTACCGCATCCGGTGTGGAAAAGTACTCCTTTCTGCACTCAAATGAGTGCGGAAAAGTGCACTTTACCGCACAAGAGTAGGAAAAAACCTTTACACAAGTCAGAAATGCATCTGGGAATTTAATTAAGATTTTAAACAACAACTTATTTTTGTGCGTTGAATGTATTTGCGTAAACTCATTACTCGCTTGTTTGCAGGTGCTCCACAGATAATTCATCGTTGTAAGAACGGTTCGCAAAGCACCCTATAAATCTGCAAAACCTTTATTAAAATTCTCTGTGAAAAGTTCGCATTTCCTCGCACTTTCCTCCACGGAAAATCATAACATTTCTCCAAATTGTCAAGCATTTATCACAGGATTATCTCTTGCAACGGTCTGGATTAAATATTGGAAAATCTCCGATTGGCGAAGTGCTATTTAACTCTTCCACAATTTAGCTTCAAAACTACTTAAATCTCTAAACAACCATTGATGTATACACGGTACAGGGTTAAGGGACAAGGGAATACAACCTTTTAATGAAATTAAAATATTAAAATATCAAACACTGGGCATGCGCAATTAGAGTTCGCTCGCTAAAATTCGCGCACTAGTTCTTCCTTGTTGCTTAGTTTGTCAGCTGAAAGGGTGTAGGGCGACGAGAATTCGACATGCCCTTACTTTCGGGCGTTTCGTAAAAAGTTCGGTGTACGGAAAACTTTTTAACTATTCCGGTCATGTTTAGTTGCGGTCAATGCAGTGATTTTCGTGATTGTTTTGAAAATGTGTTGGTGTAGTTTAACGTGAACCATGAAATCGTTGACTGGTTTAGTGATTTTGTTAATTTTGTTTCAACGTAAGTTTTTTAGCCCTAGATTTAGTAACTTAGCAAGTAGGCAAAAAACGTAAAAAGTATTTATATGTTGTGTGAATAATTTTCATTTATTAGGCTTGTAGCAAAAATAAATAATACGTTAATAAACGCAGCCTAAAAAATGTAAAAAAAAAATAGTAGAAACTTTCTTCTTTGAAATTTTTTTTCGTTATTTAACTTGCAGCACCTACTTATAAAATTAGAAATCCCACTAGCTACAAAACAAAATTAAAAAATGCAAAAAAATTTAACTCACGTTGCGCATCATTGCTACTTGTGCTATTTTTTATTAAAAAGTTTAAATTAATGCTCTTAAAACAAATAATAGAAGAATATTAAATATAATTAGTATAACACTTAAAAATGAAAAAGTAAATGTTTATCTAGACGTTCAGTAACAAAATATTGAAGTATGGCTAAATCTAATCCATTCAAACTGTAAATCTTACTGATTTATACTAAAAACAGATATTTGGAGCACCCACCAGGAGTATGCAAACCCTTTCCTGTTTAACCGGAAGTGCCGCCATGTTCAATCGTTTTGATTTTCATGATGTAATAAAAATGTACCTATTTTAATAGGTGCTTCAGTTTAAATGTTAATTCTGGCCCTCATTCTCATCTTGTGTATTAGTTTGCATCGAAAATGGTACTTTTATCTACTAAGTACTCAATATACTAATTTGGGTGTGGTGTGAGCACTTCTTCATGAACAGTAGCATTATGTTGCAAGTTTTCTAGATAGTCAAAACACTTTTTTCCATAATAACTCTATTCAGGCAATCTAGAGACTTGAAATTACAATTTGACTGATTTTAGTACTTTCAACGAGTCTAATTAATTTATTCCGACCTGAAAGCTGTATCTCAGACAAGTGTTACCAATACTAAAACTCAAACATCGCATTGTGCTATTTTAGTCTTTAAAATTAAAATGTATTTTTTTCAACCTAATAGAAAATTTCTCAGAAGTTTAATTTGACTGTTTTCAGTCCGAAAATTTTTAGAAGAAAATAAAATTGATTGTTAATGTCTTTTAAATCAAATTGTAAACTGTTTATTTGGTCAATCATTTTAACACAATCTTATAAATTCAACTTTTTCATTAGGCATAATAAACCACTGATTTTTCATGTTTGTTTGCTTTATTCCTTGCATTACAAACTTTTTATATTCACAACACAATTAACATAAATTAAAATATCAATTAATAGAAAAATGTAACTAATAATCTACACATTTTCTTTGTCGGTAACCGTCAGTTTAAATGAGCAATTTTCAAATTTACAATTCTGCCATAAATGAAATTCCTGCCCCTTTACTTCATGGTCTACATTTAAAGTAGGTTGTTGTTGTGGGTTTGTTGAAATTACTGGTTCTCTGATATCATCTGTGGTATTGTTCTCCATTGGTATTAAATTACAATCATTTACATCCAGAATTTTCATTGCTGTGTCGTTTTTATTTCTTAAAGAATCGTCAATGTAGCCTTCTGCTACAGTTGTAGACCTCCAACCACCGTGTCTTTTCAATGAGCAAATGTCTCCACCATTATATACAAGAAGAGTTGCAGAGGTTTGGCGAAGGCAGTAACCAGTATATTCTTTGACATCAGCCAATTTCAAAAACAACGCTATTTCCTTGGGAATACTTGAGATTTTGTGAATACCCATTACAACTCATTACATTTTGATATTTAATGAAAAAACGATCTGTATCAATAACATCTGGACGAAGAGACAGGTATATTTTACAAATATTTATGTAAAATTCTCCAACAATTGTAAATGTTCTAGACAGAATTAATTTTTCCATATATTCAATATCTTGAATTCTCAAGTTTACCAGTTCATTACATCGACATGCCCCTGATATGCCGTATATTAAAAGAACCTAAAAATGTTGAGTTCTTCAGACGATTGGTGTGTTATGACTTTTATTTGTTTTACTTGTCTAACCACTGAAAATGAGACTAGTAAAAATTCGAAGAGTAACAACACGTTTCATACTTTATAGAAGACAATACGACTGGCAACTACAATTACCCTACTTACAACCATAATCTATCTTTCATACCTGTCTATTTAAATGGTGCAACTAAATGTCAAATATTATACAGGGTATTCCAAATTTTCCGGAAGTTGAGTCTACCTTTTTTCACAAAGATCGTTGCGGAATATCACGTAAGTTTAGAAAATCTGTTTGTGTTTTGATGGTCGTTTTGAATTTTTAAATCCTGGGTTTTCCGACCAGCGACATCAACCATCTATTTTTCAAATGGGTCTGTAATGATTTTAATCAACTTTTATGATCTCTCAAAATTTCTATAATCAGCAGTTAAGATTTAACAAAGTTTTCTGAGAGATCTGAAGAAAGTCTGAGAAATCTGAATTTAAACTTTGAGCAATGAACAATATGCTTCAATGTTGATTAAAATACCTGATAACGTCCAATTAGAAAGTGAATTAGAGATGAGAATCGGGAAAGTTATTACTAATTATTTCTCATGGTTGGAAAACCAACAACTGTCATCATATCTGACCAGCACGAGTGATGTTACTCGTTCTCTTTTGTCCTTGAAACTGACTGAATAAAACTGTCAAACAAATTGGTATACATAGTTTGTCAATTGCTTCTCTAACGGTGTTGCGCCATCACATCCGAGCAAAAGTCAGTTAGGAAGCCCCGCTAACGTTTAGATCGAGACACTTCTTTGTTATATTCACCCAGGAGATCGACCCCGTTCTCAACCAGTGGGGAAATGATCTTGAACAACTAGTTTTCCATGTTGTCTTTCCTGTGAGTGTGTTCAAAAAATGTCAGGGCATGTTTCAGCACTATGGGGATTAGACGCCTTGGATTACCAATTAATCATTTTGCATCAATTACAATTGAGACGTTTGTTCTTGTCGTCCTCTCGATGCCTGTACCAATTAATCATTTTGCATCAATTACAATTGAGACGTTTGTTCTGTGTCGTCCTCTCGAAAGCAACCTGCCTGTTTGGAAGTCCATGTCTCTGACGCGTACAGAAAGATGGAAAGAACCAGCGATTGAACTAGAGATATACTAATTATTTTGATGATGTTAGAGACATGCCATATTTGGCGATGAAAAAAGACGATTTAAATAAAGTCTTATCCAAAAACTTGAAAGTTTGTCACAATTTAATTCCTAGCAAATTGTAGTGTACTTCAGAAATTAGCTTATAATGTATATCAAGCTTCTTTAGTCCTACGCTCAATGTGGCATTTCTTACAGCTTGCAGCCTCATTAACTTGTTCCATAGCTTTCTTCATTTTTTATGCAACGAAGTTGATATTGATTTAAACCATTTTTCAAAGAACTTAGACCACTCGCTACGCTCATGGGCCTAATGGACGTGTTATATTAAAAAAAAACTAAAATTAAATAATACAACAACAAAACAAAATAAAAACTAATAATTGTTTTGCCATTTTAAAAATTTAATATCTCAACAATGAGACCTCTAACCAAAATATGTCTAATGTACACGAAACTGTATATAAAAGTTTGTTAAAGGTGTCAATAACTGGATGATCTTCGATATCAATTTATTGACTTTATTAATGAAACTTTTCAATATCTAGTTTGAAAAATGCTGTACCACTCGACCGGTTGAGTGGTTTAATCAATAGAGTTCCCTAAGGCCACCGACTTTTAGAGCCATTAAGCTTTATTGATGATGGAACCTGTCACTACCATATCATATTGTTTACCCAATCGAGGTCAATTTCATCTTCAGTTGACAAAGAGCCGAACTGATAATGGATTGACTTGATTAATGACTAAACGGTTTTTCTCTCGCGAAATCTTTGTCTTTTACCTGTCCGCAGTGTTGCAGTTATCGGATCGGTTACAGTCCGCCCTTAAAATGGATATTCAACCTGACTGGCGTCTGGCTAAAGGATTTATGTGGGCGAGCCGAAATATTTCAAGAAATCCATATCTGTCATTCAAACGAATGATTTATAATAGCTGGATGCGAGTAATCGTTTCTAAATGTAGATTTTTTTTTCTGAGAGTTTTTAGGTTAGTAGAAAGTTCTAGCTTCGTCGACATAACGCCGCGTCTTGGCACCTTCCTTGATTAATTGATAAAGTTGGGTTACTGTCTGTCAACGTTGTAACCGGACATGAGTAATTTTAATTTATCGCACGGTTCAAGAAGCTTTACGCTAATTAAATTATTTTGAAAAATTGCTAAAGTTTTTGTAATAGTATAATGTACAACAAGGATGAATAAGATGTTCCTATCGCACAAGGACGAAAATTTGGACGAGGGCGATATGGACAATTCGCCCCAGTTTTACAGGCTATTTTTTCTACGACTAATTGGAATTACTTCCTCAATCTGCCTCAAAACATAAGCCAAAATGCAAAGTTTTGATGCCAACTATCAGTGAGGATGACATACCGTAAGAGGTGACGCCTCCTGACCCTTATTAGGGCTTGAGCCATTTCCTGTACCCACTATGAAGCGAAACCACTACCAAACAAACCCACTAACCTCCGCTTCACCTAAAACCACCAGGAAAGAAGACCCTGTTTTCCTTTCCTTTTTTTTTTTTCTTCTTTTTTTTTTCATTTTTACAATCTTTTACATACTATACAAACTAACCTATATACATTTAACGCTCCTATATACACTTACAGCCTGAGCTCCGACTACCTAATCCCTGTCATTAGCGATGATGGCCTCGCCCCACTCATTCACCCTCTCCACATCCACTCTATTAACTTTCCCATTCAGTCGCAGCTTCAACTGATCCCAATGGACCCCTCGTTCCTCATTCTCTCTCTCGCAGCCTCTCGCTCATTTCTCTTGCACTCCTCCCTCGCATGGTGCGAGCTTTTTTCACCCTCGCCACAATCACACCCCCCGCTTTCGCGTAGGCTCATTCTCTGACTTCCCCTAAAGGACAATGGCAACCTGTCCGCGCCCACTTCCTTACACACTTGGTAAACCTCCCTACCCTTGGTTGAGGTGTCCACTCTCTTCTCATCCATTCCGTCATCCGCTTCTTAATATCCTTTCTTCCCCACAGCTTCAGCCCTTCCCATCTTCCAGGTTGAAATTCAGGCTAATATGTGAACCCTTCATCACTTTTCGTTGTGATAAACTGTGAAACTTTATTTGTTTTTTTCCTTCATTCCTTGTTTATCGGTTTTACTCCAATCTCCAATTTCTTTTCCATCGTTTTGTCAAGGATACACCAATTCCGACTAGTGCAGTAACCACAGCCCACATCCAAAGAAAACTTCATCCATGGTTTATTATTTTTAATTTTACAAATGATTATTTTATATCTGAACTTTTTCATGACTGAAATCATGAATTTTTCACACTCTTTGGGTTAGAATATGTCTAGAATATCTCAAAGTCAAAAACACATCTATGTCATTTAATTTAGCATATCTTGAAAAGTATAAACTTCATTAATTTATAGTTAATTTTACATGTAATTTAAATTAAATTAATTATAATTGATTTTTTTAATTTGGAGGTATAACAGTTTTCTGTCAAAAATTCTGCTTAACCTCACTCTTCTTCTTTGCTTATTTTTTATAAAGGAGGGCTGTGGGGCCCACTTATATTAACTTTTTAGAGTAATAATATAAATATAATTTAACTAATCTTACGACAAAAATTATATTTTAGCGGCTAGAACGGACAAGAAATAGGACTTTTTTACACTCTAGCACATAAAATGCTCTTTAAAAGGCGTCATGAAGATAAGGTCTGCGAACTTCGAGACAAGGTTTTATTCGAAGAGATAAAAAATAAATAAATAAGTTACGGGTGTGTCTGTTATCCGATTGAATGAAATGACGAATACAAAATTAGACAGGACTGTACAAAATATCGTAGAAAATTGGGACCTGGTAAAGAAGTATCTTTTAAAGGGAACCCTGTATATTATTGCATTTTTGAATAGGCCATTGTTTATAAAAAAAATCTGTTAAATGAATGGTGTATTTTATCTATTTGATTCATAAAAAATTAAAACTAATTAACAATCTAGAGAACAAAATAAAATTCTAGTCGAAAAGTTTTAGATTTACTTACTTAACTTATAGTGTTTCTGTTTTTTTTTCATATAACTGGACTGTTAAAAAAAGAAAAGTAAAGATCTTTTGCAGACAGAAAAACATGCCCTAAGGTGATTTTTTAGCCGGAATAAATGCTGCTTACCCAACTGAAAACATTTTTCAAACTGTTTCTAAAGAAAAAACCTAAGTTGTTTTCCTCGTTAGAAGTACTTTTTTTTCTAAAGCTTTTCAGGTCGTTTCAAGTCTCTTACTACATTTACCTTAAAAAAAGGTCGGCTAACTAATCGATTTATTTTCCCCTCAAGGAAAAAAATTATTTACCCTATGAGCCATTATAGACTTTATTCATGAATCAACGTATTTGCTAATAGATAGGGGTCTAAGTTATTATTAGAAACTGGAACGCCGCCAAAAGTTTTTAATAAATGATAGAGTAGTTGAGTTTAAAATGAGTTTTTTGCTTTATCATGCGGGGGCATTGAATATTTTATGGTGCTGGGTACACAAATTGATCTGCTTTTTAGTCGACAACTTTTAGTATTAGAGTCAGGTGGTGTTTTAGCCGTGTAATTACCCACTTTGGCTGGAAAGTGTGGAAGAGAAATGGTCAAAATTAAGTGACTTATTATAGATAATTAATTATATTAGTTGATTTTAAGCCGGGCTTAAGTTAAGTTGAATTTATTTTACAATCGGCTAAAACAAAGAACGATTTGATTTTAGTCGTATTACAAAAAGTCATGTTTTTTACTAAGCTTACATTCATTTACTTTATAAAAGTTACTTTAAAAACGAAAAAGAATTATATTTTTTAACTTTGTAGTTATTGAAGTTTAGTCCTGTTTAGATCATCTGACTTTTTTACCAAACAGCTAATTAAATTATCAGAAAAAAAAAATGTACAGTCTGTTCATTTGTAATTAAAATAGTTTCAAATTGATGCTTTCAAACGTCTTTGACAATATGGTAATTTGCAAATAAACTTGAATTTTAATAAGTTCTGAGCTTAACTAACTTTGGATAAAGTAACGACACTTCAAGGTGAAACTTTGCACTAGATTAAAACTTCTAACCTATTCAATTAAGGTTTTTTTCTGTCTTGACTAAATTTTAATTAAAAAGTTTAATTTTAGATGTCTTTACTGTCTCGTCTGGCTATAACTTAATCTAAAACTTGATAAAGTATTTTTTTTTAATAGTTATTTATACAACAATTGACTTAAATTAGACTGACCTACCTTTAA
The DNA here is from genome assembly GCA_018691245.2 of Ips nitidus. Taxonomy (NCBI): domain Eukaryota; kingdom Metazoa; phylum Arthropoda; class Insecta; order Coleoptera; family Curculionidae; genus Ips; species Ips nitidus. Next base: position 6,794,986 of record CM042794.1, read on the forward strand.
GTAGTAATTTTTATAAATTCAAAGTATTACTTGTTTATTGTTTTCTATAATATTATTTACACAATGCTGAATTGCTTCTTTGCCACTCTCAACAGTTTCATGTGTATTTCTGTTAAAAAATCCAATAAGCCAAGTGGAGTAATAGATGGAGATATATTGGCAACTCTTCTATATCTATAATTATTCACTTAAACGAATTCGGATCCGCATTTAATGGTTTTTAATTTGGAACTTCCAATTAGTGTTTTTTTTCTAATTTCCATAAATAAACCACGTTCTTTCTGAAATCCGGGACAGCGAATTAATGACGGCACTTTAAAAAAACCCCGCGGCGCATCCGAGAAATTAGAAGAAAGCAGGAAAAATCCAAATGGACGTCATTAAGCTACTGTCGTTTAATCGTAATTAGAAAACGCACACAAAAAGTTTATTTGTGCAAAAATAGTTAATTGCATCAACGTCCAATTTAGTAGGAAAATGTTGCTGATTTGGCTAGATTGGCGGTCATTTATTCCACGTAGATGGGACAGCGTATAAACTGCGTTAAAACCACCGAAAATTAAATTTTCAAATTCCGATTCAGTTAGTGAAACCGCGATGGAAAATAAATTGTTGCTTATCGGTAAAACGCTAAGCCTGATTTACGCGAGAAATACTGCAGATTTAATGGAAATAATGATTTAAAATTCGGGTAGGTATACACGTGGATTATAACGGTTTTCTGGATTATTCCTGGCTATATTTTGTAATCTGGATAAATCCGATTGGGTGTGCTTCGCTTTTTCTCTTTTACGGAGTCGTAATTGAATAACTAGGAATTTACGACTTTTTATATCGGTTGGTACAATTGTTGTTGTCAATGATATAAGCCACTATTGCTGTCTTCTAAATCGTAAAAGTTACAACTTTGTTTAAGTTACACAATAGTTCCTAAATTTAATTATTATTAATTAAATTCTGAAAGGACTTTTGACACCTTTTTTCCATCTTTCTTCAAAGAAATTTCTTTTACTATACATTTTCGTTCAATTTAATAAAAATTGATACTCGTAGGAAAAATGTTGTACCTAACACATGCGGAAAGCGTCTTTCCCGCCCTTTAACTGCTTGCCGGAACTACGCTTTGCGTCGTTAAAAACTAAATAATAGATATAAGACTTAAATTGTGATTTAAAAAGATCAAAATGAAAGTCAAATCATTATCAATCACAATCTCACTGCGCTCGGTATTTACACATTCATACTGCGTCACATACAGTATCACTTATACTCTTAACAAAATAAATATCTATTTTACTGTTGAACGCTCATTACGGACCTGCGCTTCCTTGGATCCAGTCCCAATTTTTTTTGTGGGGAGTCCAGACATACAGCTACCACCACACAAAAAAATGAACTTCCTAACTTGAATAGTTTGGGAGCAGCAATTTTTTGAATTTGCTTGTCCCAAATGCAGAGTTTGGCTGCTTGAAGCATCACTTGACAATTTTGCCCACTACGGACCTGTGCTTTCTTGGATCCAGTCCCAAATTTTTTTGTGGGTAGTCCAGACATACAGCTACCACCACATGAAAAAATGAATTTCCTAACTTGAATAGTTTAGGTGCAGACATTTTTTGAATTTTCTCCTCTCAAATGCAGAGTTTGGCTGTTCAAAGCATCACTTGAAGTTTTTGCCCATTACGGACCTGTGCTTTTTGGATCCAGTCCCAAATTTTTTTGTGAGTAGTCCAGACATACAGCTACCACCACACAAAAAAATAAACATCGATTTTTTGGGACAGTTGGTTTTAGATCTGTAATCAGCCGTTTATTGTCCATAAATTCAAAAATAAAATTCTTGATTAAAATATTGGATATTTAAACTTCTATGAAGCTTGTAAAGGAACAATGGGAACAATTTCGTAGATAAAAGCTGCAAATTTTCAATAAAATGCTCGGATCGTATTTATTGAGCTATAACAATAAACTCTGGAAACCTATTAGGACCAAATGGAGTCTCGATTTATTATTTGTCAGCCATGTGAAAGCCAGATTGTATGAATAATATATTTTTGTTTTAAGGTAGAGGGGTTCAGCTAAGTGCCCTTAAATCAATTCCAGCATAATAATATAGTAGCAATTAACAAAACTTTTTTACAATTTACTAAATTTGAATGAAGGACTTGTTGTTTTTCTATTGGGAAGCAATATCGTTTACAGTTGAAGTCAAATAACAGCAAATATTTCCGCTGATCATCGACTTTTCAATAAACCATTACGAAGCTATTTACTGAGCTATAATAATAAACGTTCAAGTGCCATTAGGTCTAAACTAGAGTCACTCGAGTTGGTATTATTACTTGTTTGTAAGAAAAAATTATCTCCTTTCTGTTTATTAGTTGTGTTGTACGCTTGAGACAATAATTGAAAAGAAGTTGTTAGTGACGCACTTTTTACGTGATAATCAGTAAATCTAACAGGATTCTATAACAAGAAATGTTTATTGTGTTACGGTTAAATATTATTATTAAAAACTTACTTGATTATAGCATATCTATATGGTTAAAAAAATCATATCTTGGTAAGGAATGTTTATAGGACATTTTTGACTCAAATTTACCTAAAGAACACATAGTGAAATTGTGCCTTACCTCGCCGGACACCCTGTATATACCAGCTAAGCCAATTTTCTAAGCTTTTTAGCCTTGAATAAGTAGAATGTGGGATCTTTAATCATTTTGTGGCAGGTCCATCGGAGTTTCGCACCTTCCCTAAAAACCCTCTCGTTTGTTAGCCGGAAATCTCGAATGTGACGATTGATTACAGAATTGGGTCCCATTTAAGTAGTGGAATTTTTTAGAATAGGACCTGAGTAATGTTCATCCGATACAAGTTATCATTCTATACGTTATTAAACAAAAATCTCAGTGCTTTACACATATATCAATTTTGGAGTCTTAATTAATTAATATTTTTAAGTACAAATAGACTATGATTATCAATACCTAAGTTGGAAGAAAATACGATTCCTCCTTGTTCTACTTGATAAGCGGTTTACTATGACGAGAAAGCAATAATCAATTGATTGCAGATTTAAATTGTCGTTGCAGGAAACTGGAACTCACAAAACAATAGATTGCAATGTGAATCAATAATCTCTTCGACCTCACATTGTGAAATAAATTGAACATGGAAAATTAAGTAGGAAATTCAATACAGAAGACGGATTAATTTATAAATCCTCGACGTTCCGAGCCGTCTCCATAGCACTTCAGGGTAAATAGTTTGAGTAAAATATTAAGGATGAATTTAAGTCTTTTAGTTGTACAAAACAACAAAAACGTTCCATGCTTCCAAGTCTAATTAAGTTTGCGAGAGTTAAAACAATTTGGAACTCCGTAAACATTTTAATAGCCTGTCTAGATCCAATCTAATGTAAAAGTTTGCTTAAACTTTAATTGAAACAGTTTTGTAACATTGATAGATCCTGAAATGGCGACAGTTAAATATTGTTCAGGGCATTGAAATTTTATTACTTTACCAAAAAATTTAAATGTAAATTTATAGGAAAATTGATAATGATAATAACCACTGTATTGATTTGCCACTTTTTTGTACAATATAAAGCAATTGCAATTTTCTACATTGATAATCATGACATGGAACACTCAATTTCCTGAAATAATCAGATTTTTAGTTTGAATAATAAAATCCGGGAATTTAATTGTGTGTTTGACCTTTTTTGATATAATTATAACTAGGTATTATCGCACTAAAGCTTTTGCTCATTGAAATTTGTTGTTGCTTCTTTGATAAATACCAAAATTGCTCTTTGCTTTTTCTGAAACCCATTAAAACGTTAAAAGTATTCGAATCAACTTTACCACATCCAGCCTGAAAGCCCATTAACCATCAATATACACTGACCCTTTAAGCGTTAAGCAAACAATCACCAAACCAAGTAAACGTGCTTGGAAACGGTTCATTTCTCACCCTCCTAAAAGCTTCGACATGAGTTTCCACGGTGAATAAGTTTATTCATTTATTAGGAAGGTGTCAGAACGTGGAGCTGTATTCACGAAACAAGAAGTAGAAACCTTCTGATACAGCAATCCAGAGTAGTAATCGATTAGCGATATGCCTACGTTATAAATCGTTTAGTGTTTAACAGACAGATTTTCGAACGCCTCATTTCGGTTCGCAGTAATTTATTTGATGAGGAGTGCACTTTGAGTGCATCCAGTTCAAAGTTTTGCCATGTTCATCATTAATTTTAATCAGTCGGTTTATAGTTGTTCCTGAAAAGTCAGCATCTATTGCCAAAATGACAGATATCACTCTGTAAAATCTTGATTTAATAAAGAAAACAGAACAAATTAAAATAACTAAAAAAATTAAATGAGACTTTAATAATAAGTCTAAATTTGTTGACATATATAAGATTAGTCGTAAACTTTGCTCATAAAACATTTCTTGTTGGGAGTTAGACTGCCTGGTTTACAGTTTCGAGAATGTTTAGAATACTAATACTAAACTACAACGCAGAATTCATAATTTAACTGAAAAGTAAAATACTGTTGGTTGGACTTGTTTTATGCTCAACTGCCTCAACTATTTATCAAGGACTTAGTCCGTGAATAGAATAGATATGGCTTCGTTCTTTCTAAAATTCACATTACGTAGTACATTATTAACACAAATACTGTGTAATATTTTACTTTCTACAAGTGTTTATTCTAATTTATGACCGTAAAATACCTCATTGAATAACAACAATTTTATTGTTCATTTTGAACCTGTTTTGAAATAGTTCTTTTATTAGGAATAGAAATGATATCAAGGGTTTATCCATCAGTTATTCTTTTTTGCGGTTTGTAGCACATCGAACACACTTTGCCTCTTAGAATATCTCGCAATGCTGGCGTTACACCACAGAATTGACGACAATAAATTGACGGATTTATTCACGAAGCTGCTTTATGGACGAATTTTTCAAAAAAAGTTCAAAAAGTTTGAAAAACCCGGTAGAAGGCTTATGGGTCTATAGCTGTCCAATATTTGTGGGTCGCCTTTTTTGTATATAGGTTTGATAAGAGCAATTTTTAGTTGATTAGAAAAACTAGCAAATTCAAAAAAGTTATTAATTATAAATGATAAAACGTGTTTTAGTTCATATATTGCTAGTTTTATTATGCTAGTTGGTATTTCGTCATTCCCGCTGCTATGTTTGTTTTTAATTTGGCTTGCCATTTCGCACAATTTTTCTGAAGTAACTGGTTCTAAGAACATTGACTTTCTGTTACTTAAGATATTACATCTGTAGGAATCCGTTTTTACCTTTTGCAATATATTAGGTATACTATTGATTAAAAAATTATTAAAGTTATCTGCTATTGTCTCAGCAGAACACATCTGCTTGAGCAGCAAGTTCTTCCAAACGAACCTTTTGACCCTCGTTATTTTCTCCTGTAATTTCATTAGTGATTGCCAACATGCTTCTTCTTCTTCTTGAAATAGGCTCTCAGCCTGTTTTTCCAGCTTTAAGGAGTTCCTTGCGACGTCGACAACCAGCTATCCCTCCACCTCTTGGGTGGTCTGCCTGGCGGTCTTCTAGAGTGTGGTCTTCCATCTCTCGCAATTTTAGCAATTCTATTGTCTTCCATTCTATTCATGTGTTGATTCCACTCTCGCCGTCTCTGCCTCGTCAATCTTACAATGTTCTGTATGTNTNNGACNGNTAGAACNNGNGNTCGGGAGCGTNCGAACCNNGCNTNANACACAGCAATNATACCNNGATGNNCTACTTCCCNCACGNCNAATTGTGCNCGCNCCNGGANTGGATCCAATCCTNGAANGGGGACCNNATTAATAGTTGGANGNNACTAAAGGGGACAACNGNTCANGGTATCTACGNGCNCNTCTNCATACAACGTNNAANGNGCATNGTGTAACCCGAGCNCGTGNNGCTNTTCCCCNGNCCTTAATACGGGCTANCCNCGTNCTCCGGCGNTGAGNCTNNGANNTTCTTCGGGGNGATNTANAGNCTNGACANCTATTTNNNTGANNAGCAANTTAGGNTNNAGCGNCCCNAAACGGTCCATNTCTTAGCNAANCGGGNTACACNATACCACGNTTCNTTANNTGGCGAACANTGATNTGACNCTCNANACNANTAGTCTGGTNNGTCAGGNCNCTCTNATTTTGTTANCGCATNGACAATNNCGATAAGACAATTTCCACTGGGTTTTCCTTATAAAATCAATGAAACTTAAAGTTAAATCATGTAACAATCTCATTGTTCAAACTCAATATTGTAATTTCCTTTTCATTATCATTCACGTTAAAAACGTGTGTTAAGGCTGTTAAGAGACGAACTGTATTAAATTTGAATTATTCTCGACTTCCATTAGGCAAATATCAAATTTATTGGATTCGAAGTCGTTAGAATTCATCTCCTAGTCTCTCTTTGAAGGTAATAAAACTCGCAATGTTTTCCTTCTTCTTCTTAAGCAGCTAATATATTATTTTTATATCCTTTTGTTTCCCGGTGGGAAAATACTTCAACAGTATATCACGTTTTATGAGTCGCAATCAACTAGAAGTTCGACAACAAACAGATAAAGTTTCCTGTAGTAAAATAACTCTTGGTTTCAGGTGTCGGTCTCCAATGCTAAGAATGTGACTTTACTCTCAGTGAGTCGTGAGATTTCTGGTGAGTTCCAGTGTGAGGTATCGGCAGATGCTCCTTCGTTTCACACACAAGTTTTGTCAACTCCTATGACTGTGGCAGGTGAGTGAAGGTTTTTAGTTTGATATCTATCAATTTTACATAATAAAGATCGTTTTCATAAAGTTTAGACGACATAAAGACTTGATAAATGACCGGAAGTCTAGAGAAACGTGATTAACGACAGCTAATGATTCAATTTAGCAGAGCTAGAAGAAAGTGCTGGCGTTGTTAATGTTTTAGGGGACAAAACAGGGCGGCCCTAATTGGAATGCTTGTTTCCTATTGAATACAGTTTTGGCAGCAAGAAGGAGTTCAAGCAACTTTGCGTTCTTTTGCCTGCTTGGCAACTTTCCGAAAAATAGAGATTACTCACGTAAAGCTAAAAGTATGATAAACTACAAAACAAATAGCACTTATAATAGAAATTTACGGTTTAAACTTGCAAACTTTGTGAAGCATTGTTTTAACCTGTCTGGTAAAGTGATATATTAAATATCTTATCGCAGGTTTATTATTGATTTTTTAATTTGAGTTGCCTTGGAATTAGCAAACTTTCTAAGTTTAGAATTAGTATTATATATTTTTTTTTAATTGAGTACCCGCTGGTAATATAATGGAAAAAATTGGTAATATAATGGTAACTAATATGAAAAAACATGTCGTTGCCCGACACTGTTTATACAAGGTTGTTTAAAAGTAATAATTAGAAAAAATTATGTATGAAAACTAGTCCGTTTCGAACAATGTCTTATAATTACGTTTAACTCAATCAAACACCTCGTACAGCTCGCCCTACAAACATTATTCGTTACACAAAAAGATTACCATAAATAGCTATAAATATTAAAAGATTAATTAGTAGTGATTCAAAAAATGAAATTACTTTGCCGCTAGATTTTTTAACAAATTGAGGGTTTAAGTTAAATATTTTGCAAGGAATTAGCAGATAATTCTTCACAGACCTTTAGAAAAGATCTGAAGTGGTTTAAAGTGTAATAATTAAAGGAATATTATTTAGGCAATGTTGGGTTAGTTTTCCTAACTCTCAAAATATGGAGGTAGCAGAAAAATTATCTTCAATTCAAATAAGTCTAGCAGGATGAGTACAGAACCATCAATATATGATAGTAGAACTAGTATATCTCTGGATTGACTTCTACTATTATTCTCCATTGGAACCATAGAACATTAGCATTTAGAAACTTAAATGCTAAATGACAACTTAGGTAACTATTAACTCAATCTTCCAAAATGAAGCACATTTAGCAGGGAGACGGAAAAATCATTTTTCCGTATCGTCCACACTCGCATATGCGCCAGATGTGAGGGACAGGCTGAAGAAATGCAATGAATGACACATGAATGTCGATATATACGTCTTCTTTATTGACTATCGAAAAGCTTTTGACTGTATCAAGCACCAGAAGCTTATTGAGATCCTAAAATAGACCAGATGAGTCGATTTGAACATCATCACCTAGCTGTACTGGTATCAAACTGCAGAGATTGTAATAGAGGGTATACCATTCGAAGAAACAGAAATCATAAGGGCTGTTAGACAGGGGTGTGTCCTTTCTTTGATATATACTCAGTGGCAAGAGTACTCGTACTTGGAGGCAGTGTTCGGAGAGGCACTGGAGAATGTGAAAGATGGCGTTAAACTCAACGTCACCTTTATTAATAATATATGATTCGCTGACGATACGGTCGTGGTGGCCGACAGCCTCCCACATCTGCATAATATGATGGATCTCATCGTTGAGCATAGCACACAGTATGGTTTAGACACACGTTTTCAGGCTTGTACTTGTACAAGCCTGAAGTGCTTGTGCTTGTACTTCCTAATACTACATATATTGGATAAACAGAATAGTATTCAATGTGTGATCTCAGATTTTTGTCTAGATTGATTTTTAATAATTGATAACAGCTGATGCTTTTAATTTGTCAGAGTAATAAAGATTAGAATACGGAAAGAATTAGGAGTTATTACATAATAACTCTCTGAATGACTCTGCTGTCATCACTTGATTAATAATAGGAATCGCTTTTAATATTTTTATGTGCCTACATTTTTTTTTTAAATCGTAGTTTGTATACAAGCTTAAATTCGATAGGTCACAACTTAATGACCTTTTTGCGTGTCTATAATTCTAGTCTTTGAACCATAGTAATATAGTTTGCAAGATCAAATTATCTTTGCTATAATACTCCACTAATGGAGGTATAATTGATGTTTCTATTAATGATTATTAAAAGTTTCAGCTACATATTTTACCAGAAAAACACCGTTAATAATTTTTTATTAACAAACAAAATTTGATCTGCGTTTTTGATTAAGTTACGATTGGAATGCGGATAGCGGCAGTCAGATGGAGTTAAGTGTAGAGAGTAAAAAGCATTAATTCGAATTCTCAGGATTTTCCAAACGGAAACCGTCAGCCTATGCAAAACAGTCTAAATTTTCTTTTTAAATCGGTCACTAGATGGTTCACATATTTAGTTGTAATAAAGAAAGGAACCATAAATCGAACCTATACAACTATTCTTTTTCAGTTCGCATTAGCACAGCTATCCATTACCCGTATTTACGTCCTTTATTATCCAATTTTTCCACCGAAATCCTAATGTTTCAGTATTTCTTCACAAACGTCATACGTCTTTTTCTGGCATCATGTTTTCATTGCTGTCCTACAATTCTACACTCTTAATCATTATCTTTTTAGTATCATCTTGCCTCTCAACACCACCTACAAAGGTCTGCTTATGGACTTCCTCCTTTATAAATTTTTTCAGCCATTCCTCCAAATGGATAATAATATTCTCAATGATAGGAAAAGTAAATTTAACTTGTGGAGAAGACTGAATATTTTTTACCTATTTTTATGTTCCCTGTTGCTTAAACGGGTTTCTTTCCGGTAGAAGTTCGTAGAACCTGTAAGATTTGCTTGAATTTAAGTTCTTTTTCTTTTATGAATTTCTAATACAACATCATTAGACTACCGGTTTATTGGGGCGTACTAGATTGATTAATATCAGCTACTTACAATCGATTACGGATACCTAACAGTGCACGTTGTCAGGTAACCCTATAAAATGTCCTTCTCTTCGTAAAACACGTAGTAACATGAAAGTGCGTAAACAAACACCGATTTACCGAATTGTTTTTCTGGGGTTAACATGTTTTGCCCTGCTGCCGTTCACTCCTTTACGTCCTCGACACAATATTTCATTGTGATATTATTACTTGAATAACTTGGTACTTTATCAAAACTAATCAAAGTGATAAAAACCAAGTTTTTCGGTTATTTTTAAAGCTTGAAAAACACAATTACATTGAAAACACTCCTACATTTCCCTTAGACAGATAAAAGACTTTTTTCAATAAAAAAAGGTGCTAATGTAAACTTTCGGCAACAAAATTCGCTCCTCTTACTCTTGTCACGTCATTCAAAAGAAGAGTGATAAAATCAGGAGCGAATCCAATTTACAAAATCCTCTTTGCTAGATCGTTCACATTCACCCCTATTTTCCTATGCCATGAATACGACAGCATATTCTGCAAATCAAAGGAATGTAAATAGGCACTTACAGAATTTTCGCCCAAAAGTCATTATTTATTAACTGTTATAGCTTGATGGGTATTTATTGCTCACAAAAGAATTATTTTGATGTCAGAACTGTAGTAAAAAAAACTTTTTATAGGTTTTTAATCAGAAACATAATTTTATGCAATAATACGTGTCTGATATAGCCAGAAAGTGATTGTAGGTCCTATAGGTCATTTTCACTTCTGAACATAATGTAATTTGCTGGTTTTATAAAAAAACTCATAGTCAAAGTCACACGATTTATATTAGGTAACTACGTTACATGAGTTTTGCCTAACAAAGACATCATCTTCTTGCCATACGCCTGATGATGCCTTTGTTAAGCGAAACCCGAGTAACGTAGTACCACCCAAAAAAAATTGTGAGAATTGTGAGTGTGAGTTTTTTCATAAAACCAGCTGTCACTGTAAAGTTTTCTTGAGAACTATAAACTACTCTTCTAAGAAAACCAAATGTCTCGTATGATCAAAAGAGCCAACAAGATGCAAACTGGAGATTGACCAGAAAACGTTTATGTTTTGCCATTTTATAGTTCCATCCATATTTCTTCCCGTAATCAATCAATATATTCTTAATTTATCATTCTTCAAATCATCCCAAGGTTGAATAAAAACAATTGCCAATAAAGCTCTACTAGTTCTAGAGTAGAGTAAAAAACCGAGTTTCTTAGTAAATCACTTGAATGACAACGGCCATAAGGCAATTTCCCAAACAACCAGGTCAGTCGCAAACCTCAATTCCAAGATCTATAAATCTCCAGTCGAATTACTTCAGATTACTGAACAAGGCGTTGTAAATGCGTCAGTGAGTCGAAAATGTAGAGATTCTTTCTGATACTTCACTAAAGCTAATCCATCTAAAAGCATCAAAATCATTGACTTCAGTCTAGGAAGGCATGCGAAATTATAATTGTTGTAATGCATTGTTTTATAGCGTGTGAACTATTACCTAGAGTACCTTAATGACAACATTTTATACCTCTATAATACTGCTTTTAACTCTAACTGCATGTTTTGCAGTCCCATTAAAGTAATTAAGCTCGAGCTCTAGATCTCAAGTAATTTATATTACTGGCAGTGTGAATGACCTATGTTTTTTCCAAACTAACAGCTTTTTTTCGTAGTTTTGTTCTTCCAGTTAAAGCTCACTATAATTTATCCTTGAATTCATTTTTAATTAAGAAGGTAACGACTTTTCTAAGATAGAAAAATAAAAATATCATAATTTCTATTCAAGAATGGAGACATCTCACTAAATCTTTGGAAAATTTTATTCAAGTCACGTCTTTCAGAGCGGGTTGATAGAATCAGAGAAAATCTAATTTAGTGAATTTCGTTTGCCAAAATTGGAATTTTCTGACTTGCTATATTCTCCCTCAAGGATAAATTAAGCTGCATCATTCTTTTAAATTTGGGAATTATTTATGGGATTATCACTGAATTAAAACACAGCTTTCGAATTTACATTACGTTGTTTAAACTGAAACAAATATAACACTTCCAAATATAAATTGTTCCTAATTAAATAAGGATTTAACGGTCTTTTAAGTTAAATTAATACATACATACATGAAAGTGTATACCAGTCGTTCAGGAAATCCCTGAACATAAGGGATTACCATGGGATATTACTTTTCATTTATTTGCCAGGAAGGCTGCCAGGCTTCAGCTTTCTGGACCAGAGCCCTTCGTAGGTTTGATCATGACGGTAGCCAAAAATCTTATCAAAGAACTTGTAGTAGTACATGTTCTCAAAGTGGAGGTAAATGAATACAAAAGGGGGGTGAAGAACACTCAGCCTTCTCCACAACAATCTTTTTGTTTTTGTGGAGAAGGCTGAGTGTTCTTCACCCCCCTTTTGTTATCAAAGAACGCTCCGTGGCGCTTTTTAAACAGCGCTGGGAAGATACCATTGGCTGTAATTTATCCAAGGCACTTGCACAGAAATTTGTCAATCTCCTCTCTTGCGGAGGCGCACAATGAGCCTACTGTGGCCTAAGTGCTGTGGTGCCACCATCCTGCCAAGTTACAGATACAGATAGGCGGAAGACATCTGATTTCAGTTAGTAAATCGTAGTAAAATTACTGCTCTATTCGATTAAAATGGTGATAAGCATATGATGGATGTTCGATGTAAACATTTGGACTGCTCTAACTCCCAAACTTTTTGAGTTTTGGTTAGAATCAACTACTTGGTAGAAAACTATAATTTTATAACTAAATAGCAGTTAAAACTAAGTGACGAAATGGTTGGTTTATCAACTATTTGAATCGGAATAAAACCTTCAAACATAATTCCCAAAAGTAACACTTAAAACAATACCTTTTACGTGCGCAAAATATTACAATAATTAAATAGATTATACTTACATTTGTTAAACAATGATGAGGGCAGCTTTCTGTAGGGTTTGGCACTCGTGATTTATTGTATTTTAGGAAATGGTTTACTATTCAATTAATCTACAAACCCGGTGCGAGTTGCAGAATTCGGGACAACTACATCATGGTGTTATGAGGCGGAGTCTGCGACCGTCTCCCTTACCAACGCATGTCGAGCTTAATTTATACCCGATTGATTTACCACACTAGTGGGAAATGAATAACTATCACGCTAGTCGTAAATAAAATATTCCAACCTTTTGACTGTTACCTTTTAATTGTTTCTATTATTAACTTTTGAAATTAACTGATATAGCTGTTTTAAACATTTACAGATGTAATTTTATAAAAATAAAATCCAATTAATTCAAACTAACTGTTAATTAAAACTATCCGATAATTATCTACTAGAGCAAATATTTCTTCGACAAATAAATCCGAATCGAGGACGTATAAATTCGAATTGCTCTTGTCCAATTATCTGTGGCGTATTCAGAAGGAGATTTACGAGGGCCCGAACATAGGGTTTTCGAATAGTTTGGGTCGTTGAGAAATCGCCATATCTTGCCCTTAGGTCCTGTTAACGATATCCGATGAAAGAATGTAAAAATCTTCTTTCTGTAACTCGATTTTCTTACTGTTGTAAATTTCCAATGTGCAAATTCGTATAATACAGTTTGGAAAACAACCATAGTTTCTATAAAAATCAGGAAACTTTTTTAATACTTATTACTATACTAACTGATTACAAAACTATAACTAATATGTTTGTTTCAGTTGTACCTGTAGGAGTACCGCAAGTTTCAGTCAACAAATCTGGGCTAGAAAATGGACGAGCCCTTATAGCAGACTGCCATGCCCCTTCGTCTTATCCAGCTTGCAATGTCACATTTTTTGTCAATGATGAAAAGGTAAGTTTCATTAAAAATACCAGGAAAATTGTTTATTGGATAATTCCGCAAAAAAGGTGAAGCAGAAAGGAATGATAACCCTGGATTAGCAGGTTATTATTGTGAATAATATGTTAGGTGTTAATTATGATAGACATGTTTATATTATTTATTGTACGTATTATTTTCACTTTATCACTCTCTTTATAATTTTATATTATGTGTTTAAATGTGCGCATAATTGTGTTACTTTAACCGAAACTAAATTTTACGGTTTGGGCCAAAGTAATCTTGTTAGTGCAATCCCCAGAAAACCACTCAACAACCATTAATATCCACGTGTATACTCGCTAAACGCTTTAACAAAGTTATTCATTAAAACTTGCTTGGTTTACCTGAGCTTCCTTGCAGTGGTGATATACGTACAAAACGAGTTCAATTGGGGAATATAAACGCGAATAAAGCAAGCATAGAAATGTTTTGAGCTTTAAGATTGTTGAAAATGTTGCTTTATCGTGAAATGCAACCTGCCGTCACGTATATACCAGTTTATAGTGCTATTTACCTGCCTACTTGCTAGTGATATACTCAACGTGCTGTTGTATTTCTTCAAGCAAATATTAAATAGTATTTCTTAGCTTTACCTTTGCTTTGGGATTACATTTTATTTGAATAAGTTCCACAACTACTGAACCAATCAGTTAAAATAAAAATTTAAATTACAGGTACCTGGATACACATCAGAATGGATAAACATTCTCCTAGACCAATTAGAGGAAAGAACAGCCCGATTGGAATTGTCAGGAGTAGGAGGCAGCTTTGATCCCCTACGGATTCGTTGCGAGGCCTCTTTATTCCGATTATACAGAGCCAAAAGCAGAGAAATACAAGTCAGACCTGATACACCCCAAGTTCTTCTTTTGGAAACAACTTCCAAAGGTACCATTTAACATCAAAAGCCTTTATCCAGATTGATTTGCATCGAATGGAGCGGCAACCCAATTTTTCCAATTACTATATCGCATAGCAAGGCCCCAACGATAAAATAACGGGGCAACCTTCTTTATTTTACAGGCAATTTGTTTTACGGCTTCCCCATAACAAAGCCAGTCTGGATGGAGGCTTTCGAAAATTATTATGTCAGAGCAGATTTTTGCGTTTTCCTTGTGGAGTACGAAGGCCACCAATCATTCTGCTTATCGGGTTATTAGAGATTTTCCCGTGCTAAAACGATGACGGATATCCTAATTTTTTTTTCCTTTTTAGCTTCGGTTACTTCGAGTTTCATACGGGACCCACCTTGGATTGTTCCAGTTATGCTGGTGACTTTGATGTTTAAGTGGCTTATTACTTTGTGAAGTAAGTACCTTTAATTTGCCATTATGTGGCTAACCTAGATTAACGTACAATTAAATTTTTAGCTGTCTTTGGAAGGATTACTGTAAGCATTTAAATTGGTATTCTGTGATACTATTGTTAAGTTTTGTAAAATATGTATAAAGAAGCGATTAAACTTTATTATTAAATTTTATCTTTTATTTACGTAATTTGCAGGCAAAAGCCCTCTTCACTCAGTTTAAATATATTTTTTTTTTTTTTTAAATTCAGTTAGTTTAACTAACAATCATTTTGCAACATTCAATTTATTTCACCGGACAATTTTTTTTGTCGTTTCCAAAATACCTTATACAAACAAAAAAATATGTGACAGGCACATTTTTGTGTGTTTTCCATACTCAATTTCATTTCAAACGCAGGTCTAAATTGAAAGAGCTAATTACAAACAAAAATCCCGTTATTTGTTTTCACTAATTAATGTGGAACACATATCAATATGCAGATTTGTTTGCACCGACCAACCTTTTGGATGGCTTCCAATTAAAGCCCGTTTTTTTCGCGTTCTTGTTTGTTTTTGCCCGCATTTTTTCGAGTGAAATGTCAACAAAACAAAAGATTTGCTAAAACTAATGCACGTTCTTTTTTAAATTGATTAATGATATAAAGAGAGATAAATTCCACACCTCAGTAAATTCCAAATTGGAAAAACTGTTTAGATGATGCGGTGTTTTGTAAAGAAAAAAACTAAAAAAGTTTTTAAAGTGGTCAAGTTACACCAAGTCTATCCAAAAACTTTCTGTGTGCAACGTTACCACAACAAATATTCCAGAAACCGATGTTTTAGTAGCTGAATTAATTATTGTACGGAGTGTTTTAAAGTGTAAATAAATTTATTAATTGTTGAGTTAAATTGACTTTGTGTGAACCCACGGGAAAATCGTAACAATATCATAATTTTGGAATCTATGCAAAGTCATAATAAACTAAATTGCGTTCATTTGGATGCTACAGATCCAACATGGTAATAATTTAAACTACATTACTAAAACTTCGATGTTGCCTTAATAATTTTCGTTCCACTGTCCAGATTCATGGTAATAACAACGTACCAAACTAGATTCGCAGTCCATGTGTGAAATCCTAATTTCGTTACAGACCAACGTAATGGACAATGACACCGTAAATATTTATTTATAACTCTATACAGTGTTTCGTTTAATGTTGCGCACAATTAATATTCCCCGAACGATAATAGAACACATGGAACGAATGTAATAATAGTATGGGTTGCATGCAAATCTACGACCCATTCATTTTGCTATTTATTAGCTGGAATTTCCATAATTGAAGACGACTGCATCATGGTTTTAGTTTCTGATATTGAGTTACTAAAGTGTAACACGATAATTTTGCCAGGAAACGTGAAGTTATTCTGATATAATTTATTACTAGAAAAGCCGTAAATAGACTTTCTTGGGACAACTCATCTTCACCGAGAAAATGTCCTTTATTAAACCCGAAAATCGGTGTAAAAGGGCATTATCTACAGAGTTGCTTTATTATTCCATTTCGACCTGCCCGTTTCAGTCGCTTTAGCCTGCATAAATCCTGTCTTTTAAAACTTTATGGTCTATTTAAATTCATGAATTTAATTAAAGCTGCATTGAATTTAGAGTTCTCCAGTTCCTTTACCATCCATTATATTTTAAGGACTATATTTAATAACTCGCTTTGAGAGTGTTGGAGAACATTTTTTTTTTTTAATTTTCTCAACACCGGTTAATAAAAATATTTAGATTTCGAATTTAATATAGGGCAATTAACCTTTTTGATCACTTTGCCCCAATAAAACGCCATAGTTATGAAAATTTTATTTTCCTGTTCAGGGTTTACGAGCAAATTTACTGTCACAGCATTATTCGTGCCAGGAATCCATCACGTTTATTTCAATTTTATGGGCGAATTTATTTACTGCCAATTCCGTTTTTGATCACAATTCAAACTGAGAATTATCATCTTTCGTCAAATGAGTCGACGTAAACAGTTTCGGCAATAATTTTCCGAAATTGTTGTTGTCTTTAACGAATTGCTCGCTGGCAATTTCGCTGAATTGTTTGTGGTTTTATGTTTTCAGTCGCTAATTTAAATGGACGTTTTTATTCGGTAATTAAAATGTGGGTAATACCGTAAACTGGTAAAAGTTTAAATTAAAAATAGGAGTGGGAATTACAAGCACCCTAAAAATATTAAATGAAATGATTTGTCAGGTGAACAAGTTAACCAACTAAATAGACTCAATCAGACACTAATTCTCTGAAGTTTTTTTTCCTTTTTCACTGTTTTTGTCCCTTGTTGTGTTTAATAGTTTATATTAACACTATAAAACCATAATGAATAGTGGCTATTCTCGTTCTCACGAAAGAAGACGATTCAAAGTCATCCAATTCTGATACGTTGTATAAAGAAATGTAGACGTACCTCTTAGATAGATTCGATATATGATTATTGCCGGTTGCCAGCTAACGCTGACAGAAAACTTTGGAGGTTAGGTTTGTTTGTTTTGTACTGGTTAGTGGTTGAGGTCCTAATTTTGAGAATTTCCTAGCCTTGGTCTGGGTCCAAGACGGTAAACAGTAAAGGATTGCTTAAGCTTGCTAGGTGAAATTTTCTTTAAAATAAAGTGCAAGTCAATATTTTGGCAGAAAATTCAAAATGGCGGCCTGGAACGACATTTTGTCTGTCATTTATTAAAACTACGTGAAATTTCCTTTAAAATAAGGTGCAAGTCAATATTTTGACAGAAAATTCAAAATGGCGGCCTGGGCAGCCATTTTGTCTGTCATTTCTTGAAACTACGTGAAATTTCCTTTAAAATGAGGTGCAAGTCAATATTTTGACAGAAAATTCAAAATGGCTTTTCTATTATACAGTGTGACCCATTTAGAATGGAAACACCCATTTTTTTGATTTCAATGTGAAATAATTAGGTGCTATTACGGGAGAAAATTTTCATATTTATTTCAGTTTTCAGGTCAGGAAATAGAAAATCAAAATTAGGAGGCCTTAAACGCCACTTCTTGTCTTTCTAATCCATTTTTTTGAAACTACGTGAAATTTTCTTGTTTAAAATGAGGTGCAAATCAATATTTGTACAGAAAATTCAAAATGGATGAAACCGTAATATGAAAAAAATAATATTTAAAATTTTCTCCCGTAATAACATTTCTTTTTATATGTTAATAACCTCAATATTCTATAGTATATATATATATTTCTATGTCTCCATAGTCACTTAGTACACTAATAGAGTACTTATCCTGTAAATAAGGAAATTTAAAAAGTGCACAACTTGGTACCATCGCATCCCAGGGGTAACTCAAACTTACCCATTTAATACGAAGTCTCTCTAGGCCTTAGGTCATATAACCCCATGTGAAATACAGTCCTTAAACAACTGCTTATGGACACGTCCAGGTATTATCAAAGTAATATTGGCTAGAAAGTTCCCGACACCATAAACGTTTCGTGGTCGTTTAGGAAGGACATTCTAGACATTCTGGAAGCTTCAAGAAGTATAAACCGCACGTATATAAACGGACGGTACAATAGTAAGCAAGAAGCAAAGTTGTAAAAGGGGATCTAAGTGACTTTAGTCATTTAAAAGTAATTTCCTGTGTTGTAATGTGCTGTGTAATTATTAAATAAAGTCGGTTGAGTTTATTCAAAGTCTCACTTATCAAAAAGAATCCCCTAAAGTGTAACATTTGGTATCAGCAGTGGGATAAGTGAGTAAAGAACTGTACTCTACGTGAATGGTAATCCTAGATAGAGACTAGATCGACTGATCACGACGAAGTGATGCTTGAAATTCTCGAAAAACAACGACATAAGGAAAAACAAGAAGAAGAAGAAGAACAAGAACGATGACAGAGAGAAAAACAAGAGGAAGATCGACGGTCTAATCCTCTCATTTTGATTTACTACTTTGATAAACCAGTCAGTCATTTACATTTAATGTTATTTTTAGTTAATAAATTATAGTTTTCTACCAACTGGTCTGATTTTACCTCTGAAACAAGATGAATTAAAAGCTGACAATATTACTAAACAAAAGATGATGTTTGTATCATTTTTAGCTTCCTAGATACAGCAGATGGTCTTAGTGGCTCAGCAGGTGTAATTAAAGTACTAAAATCATTAAAACTCAGTAATTTGAAGATTCTAAACCGACCAATCAATATAATATTTGTCTTTTATTATCATTATCAAACAAGATTCATTGTACGTGGTTTCAGAGCTTTCAGCTTAGCGTGTCGTGTGGAAAGCAATCTCGAGCAGCGAGCAGCCCCGCAGCGGATTCAGAAATTGCGTCGGCGTAATCGGTAATTTGTCATTATACCAATCCCAAAAGGGAAATATTAGGAACGATTCATTCTTGGCTGAAATATTCGTCGAAATCCCGGACGACCGGGGCTATTTATCGTTTTCTCTCGTTTTTCTTCTAAATGGAAAAAATATTTAAAGCGCAAATCTCACGCCAAAAAACTTTCAAACGCTAACGAAATTATTAGTGCATAGAACGAAAGTTTCAGAGTGCTTTTTTTGATTCATCGCCTTGTATAAAGTGCACTTTAATGCAATAGTTGTTAGCATGCATTTTTTGAACAGAATACAAGTTTTAAAAGTCTTTAAATCCAAGTTGAACTTTGGCAGAATTAAATTTTGTAAAAAAGAATATCATTATATTTCTCTTTAGGTAATTTTCGATTGCACAATTCTGGCTGAGTAAAAAACATAAATTAACAATGTTAATCCCAATTGGCCACTACTCCGGTAGTCTGGTATTTAATAATTTACTAGCCAGGTCTAAGTACCTTATTCTGAGGTAAATATTAGCATAAGCTGTCCTTACTTCTTCTCCTGTCTTACCTTCTTGTAAGATCTTAATAAAACCTAATTCAGTGATTGCCCTATTTTGAAACGAAATCGATTCCAACTCAGGGTTCATTTTGCCTTTACTTCCGTACATAATTAACTGGCTGGCTAATTGTTTTATTCAAAGTAGTGCAAATTACAATAGGTATTCTTAAAGTAGGTAAGTATCTAGGGAGATGGTTAAGTGTTTGGTCATTTTTAGAATTTGTTGGTTGAACCCTCGACAAAAATTACCCTGTAAATCATTTACCAAAAAAACGTATGGCAAGCTATTACCCTAATACCAGTTAAAGGAATTATTTGAAAATAAGATACAAGATATATGGATTGAAGCAATATCTGTTAAAAATTATGAGGTTTTGGTTTTTTTTCTTATCAATTCCAATCATCTGACTATCTTCTTCTTGTGGTACCTTATCCGTTACGGACGTTGGCGATTCTGCTTTACAATCCCAATCCTGAAAATTTACTGTCATCAACTTACGGATCTTAGACGATTAGTTTACTGATCCGTTTTGACCGAAAGAACAAAAACTAAGTCGTATTCTTATTTTAAAAATATCCGCTCTAAATCTCATCTTTTGTACATCTCAGATTTATCGCATCCGAAACGAAACTTTAAATTTAACAGTTTCCAATTGGAAACTTCCACTTGAAACTTAAAAGTAAGTTTAAGTAATAGGATTAGGCTTGGCTCTATTCCAATAACAACGGACTTTCCTTATAATCCATTCCGCGTTACCTTTCCTTAGACACGATGCTGCACCCGCCTAAGCCCTAACTTAATTCGTCATTTCTCTTTTGGGAATCCTTAAAGTTTAAATGATGATATATTATATAAGTTGAATTAGTCTCCGTTTAATCTCGTTACGTGCGCCTTTTAAGTCTACGCCAAAATATTTTACAAAAGGCATTTTTAAATATACCTTCCAGCTCAAAGTTTCTCACTTCCTTCACGATAGTAAACTTTGCCGGAAAGTTTTTCTTTCGTGAAAGCTGATTTGATTATTTTTGACGTCTTGCACTTTGTTATGAAAGAGGAAAGTTTATTCTCGGATTGGTTGAGCGAGAGGTAACGAAAGGGTTAGTTTTATAAGAAAGTTTGACAAACCACTTCGTTTTGTAGAAACGCAAACTTTCAAATTCACTTTTTTATTCTAGTCCATTCCGAAATATTACTAAACTTAGTGTACGTGTTTGGAGAAGGCGATTGTAGTAAGGGTTGTTTAGCTAAGTTCTCATTCATATTCATAGAGTTGTCTGTTGAATTAAAGCGTTTAATGTCGCCAGAATTGCTTTGAAGATAACCTGCTGATTGGGCTATGAAGGTGGGATCATAAAAGTATTTTGACTTGGACATATAATTTTAAATATATTTATATATTGTTTATGTTAATTGCGAAGTTAATTGTCAGTAACTTATCTGTTATACTCGTTCGTTACTGAGGAAAGAAGACCGGACATTATTTATTGAACTAAAAAATGCAATTCTGACAAGACAGAGTATAAAAATAAAATTATAATATTATATTAAACTTTAATATAACAGAGAATAGGTATATAAAAATAAATAGGATAAAAAGTTAGTGGAACAATATCAAATTGAACTGAGTGAAGATGAGAGGAAACAGTGGAAAAGTATGTTAATACGAGGAAGGAAATAGCAGAAATGTTTGAAGAGCAAAATAAGAGAGGAGAAGAAAGGAGCAAGCCTGTTAAGGATGTCGAAAAGAGATAGTTGAACGTATGGAAGCAGAGTAGGGCTAGAGAAAAGGAGAGAAAAGGGAAAGAGATGTTTGCATATAATTTAGAGAAGTTGTCGAAGAATTAGACTTCTGCTGGAGAAGCTGGGAGACGAAAGAAATGATTGTAAGTGGATGGTGCTGGGTTAGCAAATTGGCCAGAAAATATAAGCAAGTCGATCGTCAAAAGAATGTGAGAAGGAAAAAAGATGAGATTGTTAATAAACTGTTTGAGTTATCTGCAAACTAAGAAAAGTTGTGCTTTGGTCTATGCTATTTTAACTATGTGAAACATGCCAATCATGGCAAGATTCTATATAAACTAAAAGCAAAATTCAACTAAACGCCCTATTCAGTAACTAATACCTTTAATATAGTTTTTCAAATATAATTTGCATGTAATTTAAAGTCAAACGATGTTAATCAAATTCACACTTTGCGGGTTGGGTAATTTTAAACGCCACTTTGCCCTAAACCTTTGCAATAAATTCCAACATCGCTTCCCCAAAATTTCAATCAAAACTTTTATTAAATCCGATTACTAACATTGTGCGGGTTTCAGTAGCGTAATTGTACAAATTGAATTGTGTAGCTGTATATTTAACAAAGTGAATCGAATGTAGTCAATATCAGCAAAATATATTCGTGTAATTATTAAAACATCGTGGTTTTGCCAGAAAGTTACCGTTTTAATAATTAACGTATGCAATTATAACAGATGTTTACTTTTCTAACGAGCATATTAGTCAATTAGTCCAGTGAATTGGACAACTACATTTTCTGTATTGTAGGTTAATTTTTGATTATTTCGTATCAGTAAAGTTAGTCACAAACAAACAAAATATGGAATTCCAGAAAAACATCGGTCTCATGTAATAATTAAAATGTTAATATTTATGCTGTTTTTTTTTTGTTTTCGGGTACTTTTTGTGTGTTCAGAAATGAAATTATTAATATACAGAGTGGTCCAGTTTTAAGTGTCAATAATTCACCATTCAATAGCCAATCAAAAAATAAGTTGACTTGCATTATGTCATTTTTCTGAAAAACGTTTCCTAAGGAACTTACAGTCCTTCAAATTTCAATTTAAAAAATCTTTTTATAGTGTAAAACTGAACATTCAAGACTTGTGAGAGTCCAAATTTGTACCGAATAGTCTAAAAACTTGCTATTTACTACTAGGAACAGTCTTATAATTTGTTTTCTCAAACTGCTATCCTGGTCGAGTGTCTGAAACTGGATTTCAAGAACTAAAAACAGTCCGGAAATTAAGACAAAGATTGTATTATGCATGAAACTCATTTTTTACTTCTAAAGATAATCTAAAAGTTAACTTTTAAAGCTAGAACTGACTTTACTAGGACTAAAGAGAGTCCAAAAGTCTATTTTCAGAACTTCAATTGGTGTACAACTCAATTTTCTGGACTGGAACAAGTTTAGAAGTAAATTAAATTTTCGAACTATTTCATTTCTAAAAATTAGTTCTCAAGACTAATATCGTAGCATTTGATACCAAAATTTTTTACTTTTATTACTGAAGAAACTTGACTTTTCGAAATAGTCTTAAACTCGATTTTTCAGTCTTTAAAAGCACTAAAAACAGTCTGAATTTCTTAAAGATGCTACAATTTATTGCACCTATGAGTGTAGAAGTCAATTTAATAGTGAAGAAGCTTGAAATAACATTTTCAAGACTGTGGACAGTGTACAAATTGGCTTTTAGACCTGATAAGTCAAAAACTTTGTAAAGATAGTCTTGAAACTCGATTTGAGGTACTGAAAACAGCCTTAAAGCACTAAAAACAATCTAGATTTTTAAGAAATACTCGAATTTTTAGCACTGAGGTGTATAGAAGTCGATTGAATAGTGACAAAGCTTGGAATGCCATTTTAAGTCTATGAAGAATGTGAAAATTGTTTTTAAGTTTGCTGTGTCAATAACTTGGTAAAGATAGTCTTGAAACTCGATTTTCCAAGCTGAAAGCAGTTTTGAAACACTAAAAATAGTCCAGAATTCTGAGAAAATTAAAAGCAAAGTTAAAAGCAAGAAAAGTTAGTTTTCAAGACAATTTTCATGAATCTAATGTCAATGTCCTCTATCTAAGACTATTCTCAAAATTAAAATATTGAAATTTGTCTTAAAATTATGAAAACTTACTTCAAATGCAAATTTTAAGCTTCTGATGTTCCTTTTCATTAGTTCATAGTCACTTTTTGGTGTTGAAGTCAATTTTTAAGGTTTAAATGTATGAATTTGTAGTAAAAAATTCTAGAAAAAGTAGTTTTTTATGTCTACAAGTACAAATCAATTTTCAATATTAAAGTCTCTCAATTTGCATGAAAACTAGTTACAAACATAATTTTTAAGCTTCTGAAATCAATTTTTATCTTTTCTCAGTCAATTTTCAATACTAAAGTCTTTCAGTTTGTCTGGAAACTATGAAAACTAGCTACAATTAAATTTTTAAGCTTCTTAAGTGAATTTTCTGTTTCCAAGACAATTTTTAAGTTGGGTTGAGTTAGTTTTGGGTCTTTGAACTTCTCGTACAGGAAGTTTCAAATCAGAATTTTATAAGAGATAATTTATTTTTCATCGTAAACAATGAAATTAAAAAAAACACGTAATTTTTGAAAAATATCTAAGGACGTAGAAGATAAGGCAAAAACATTAAAACTTAAAGAAGAAGAAACAAGAAACATTAACTAAATCTTCCTGTATCTAGGCTACTAGAGAATTTTGGCAAACGTCATTCATAATGAGTATTAATTTCATAATGCGTGTTCCAAATTTGATCAAAATTGTTCCAACGGTTTGACTGTTATGACAAAAAACCGATTTTTTAAACAGAAATTTGAAGGACTGTATTTCCTTAGGAATCATTTTCAGGAAAATTACATAATGCATGTCAACTTATTTTTTAATTGGCTATGGATTGGTGAATTATTGACATTTGAAACTGGACAACCCTGTATAATAATTAATAAAAGGCCATTGATTCTTAGGTTTAGTTAGAAAAGTTGTTTTTCAGCGGATTCGGTCATTTGATGATTGTAGTTGTGATACCAGTGTGGTTTTGTCATGGTCAATAAATGCAGAGTAGCAGACTACTCGCAGTAGAAATGTAATATAACCAATCATCCAAATTTTCTCACACCTTTGTTTATTTAGGTTATCATGTACTTCTTAAAACACATGAGATAATACAGCTTATGATTGGCACACAGGTTAACCAGACAATATTGCGCATTTAGAATTATTTTTTGTAAACTATTTTCCAACATCACAGGGTGAAATATGAGAAATACCTTTTTGTTTCTAAACAGGCAAACTTTCATGTTACACATACAAAGCTTTAAGAATTATTGTTTCACTCCGTGCTAAACACAATAAAAAAATGTTTGCATGCAAGTTTAAGAACGCGTGTTAGTGAAGTTTGTCGGGGGGAAAAAGATTTCTTTGATTAGAATTTAATTGCATACAAACTTAAAACACTAATACCGTTTCATCAGGAAATAAATACTTAAACAAATTAACTAAAACCACGTTGCGGTGTTTCCAACCTTCGCCGTCATTAAACAAAATTAATTAACGTTGTCCTAAAGTTTTCCGGAACGTCCTAATACATCTTCATAATTAAAAAGATAGAAAGAGCGAAAACAAACACGTTGAGCAAAGTTTCCTCACCATTATCATTAATTACTGTCGGCGCTGTTGACATTCTGCGACAATCGAAGCCCCCAAGAAAACATTAGGGGTTAATTTCCGATTTTTTTATCTCAATTTCCTGAAACTGCTATCAAGCTGCAATCATAATTTAAGGGAAATATAAAAAGAGTTTTTTTGTTAATTAATTTTTTTTAGACCGTGTCCTCCAGGGGTACAAAATTCAATCTACTAAAAGCAAAAGCGTTACCAATTAATCCGCGCCTGTTTACTGTTAAACCATTAAATTAAAATAGTACTAATTAAACGGATCGAAGGAAACTCCCATATATCTTTATTAGGAGAATTAATCGGCCCTCAACTGCAAGATACTACCTGCAATTTTCACCTTAAAATTTCGACCTTTACAGAGCGTAACAAATTTAAATAGACAGGCGAAACTGCACCAGTAACTTAATTAAAGCGAGAGCCGCAGCTGAAACTGGAAAACCCGTGTCGTCGTGATATTATGGTTCGTGAAAACGCAATTGCGGTCGTCTTTTTCGGACCGACTAGTTTAACTGTGAGATATTTACATTCAAAACTGAATTGTGTGAGTTAAGCTGATGAAGGGTAATTGGACGATACTGCAAGTAGGAGAAAATTTAATTTCAAGTGTAAACAGTCCTTTAAGATGCAATTTAACTTTGTTGTATTACTGAATTAAAGTTTAACTAAGTTTAGTCATATCTAATTTGGTCCGCTGCAGCTAAATAGGAAGAAAACGAGTTTTTTATGACAGAATATTGGAACTTTGATCGAAAGCGAAGCAGCCCTAATAGCGCTGAGCTGAACCAAAATCAGCTTTAAAATACAAAAAAAAGGCAAACTCAATGAACTAACGCACTAATAATAGTGAAGTCACCTTCATCTGGGTTCCAAGACACAGATAAATTGAAGGACATGAAGAAGCCAATACTCTGGATAATGAAGATATTGTCACGTTAAGGGGTAGCTCAGAGAGAAGAAAACCCAGGAATCCACAGGTAACCCACTTTATTTAAGAAATTAGGACAACAATTACAATGTTCCTACGGGGGATGCTGAACGGAGATAGCGGTAGGGTTCACGGAGGGCGAAAGCTTTAGCGGGGATGAATGAACCCTAGAATCTTGTCCGAGGGCATTCACCAGGCCGGTAAAGACGTTGTGGTGCTAGCAAAGGGAGGTAATACGTACGGCAACTCTTTCTGCTCGCCCACACTATTTCCTTTGCTAGGGCTGATACTCTGGTGTGGCACTTGGTCACGAGATCAATCAGTGACCTCCCTCTGAAGAACACCCCAGAGTTCGGTGATTTAGCCGAGCTACGGTGCATCTTTTATATTCGTCAGCGACCTCATTATGCTAACCTTGCTGACTATGCTGGTTACTGGGTGTGCACCGTAACTACTAACCCAGCTGTGACAATATTACAGCAGAGGAAACCCGAAGAGATACACCTTTTTTGCTGACGACACCACTACCTTCCGTCTTCGGACTTGCAGTGTGCACCCCACGGCATGTTGACAGGGAAACAGACTTGTGTTGACTGAGAGTAAGACCCAGCAGGTCATGTTTTCTTTTAGGAACTCTGATGGTGTGCATGGGTTTGTGAGAGTTGTTTGGTTTCTTTGGGGTTTAGCTTGATCGGGTGTTACAGTGTGGGCCTCATATCGGTGAGTTGTGTAGTAAACTTGGTAAGGGCTTATTTGTGCTGAGAAATCTGAAGAATTGTGCCACTCTGGATGTGTTGAGATTACATACTTCTCAGTATTTCTTTTCCATTTGGCATATGCAATCTTGGCCTGGGGCCACTGTGCCAATGTACATCGGCCGTTTGCCTTGCAGAAGATAGCCGGTACGATCACGGCGGGTATCGGAAGGACTGCAAAAGCCCCTTCAGTGACATAGGGATACTAGCTCTTCCATCACAGTATATACAGTGCTAGTCTCTAACTTCCGGGCATATTTTTAAATAATGCATATTAAATCCTGGGCCCTAATTATCGAAACCAAGGACGGAATTGTCAAAAGAAGTGTTGATAGAATGTCAACATGTTTCAAGAATTAGGATCCTCGGGAAGATTTGGTTAGCCCAAATAACACCCACCGTGTTTCCAATTGTCCCCTGACTATTGAAACTCGGAGAAGCTAAATTGACCTCCTCTTGACCAGTGATTCCCGTTGGATGTAGTTCAATGCCACTTAATTTTGAGGATTTATAAACTGCCTAAGTAAAACGCACTTTCCCGACTCCACAACAAATGATGACCACTTGGAGGCGTATCGTAGGCCAGGACCCATGGACTACGATACTGCCAAAAGAGTGGTGACGTATGTCTGTGTAGTGGTGTATATGTAAGTTGGTATGGTCTATAAAGACCTTTCCTTCATTTGAATCATCAGGCAAGGATGGCGTCTACCCTGCTCTGCTGCAACACGAAATGGACACGCTGGCTCCGCTCCTGATCAAGACATTCAGGACGTGTCTGGCTATGAGCTACGATCCCTCTCTTTGGAGAGAGGTTAGACATTTAGACCAATCAGTCTGGCAAACTTTTTGCTTAAAACCTTGGAAAGGCTGATTGATCGCTACATAAACGAGAGGCTGCTACAAGTGCGACCTCTTCATCCCAACCAATACGCTTATCAGCAGGGCAAATCAACAGAGACCCTGCATCTCCGGCAGCATGGAGGCTGACAGACTCGCCGGCCTTGGAACTAGGGAACCGCTCTCAGGACCTGAACCTAGTGGCTAGAAAACTCTTCCAGCAACGCTGGGCAACTGCCCCTGGCATGAGACAGGCAAAGGATCTTATATCTGGTCCGTGCCCCAAACGAACTAAACTTCTGCTAAACCTAAACAGAGGTAAACTACGAACGGTGACTGATCTAATGACTGATGGTCACTGTCATCTGGCGCAGCATATGCACCTACTGGAAATTCACGAAGACCCGGCCTGCAGAGGCTGCTTGGAGGATGAAGAAACACTGGGGCATGTACTTAGTGCCTTTTCTCGCCTTCGTCACACTTACCTGGGACAGCCAACGCTGTGGCACAGAGAACTAAGGGAGTTGCATCCAACCAGCATCGTTAGATTCATTGAATCAACGGGACTGCTGTAGCTCCGGCAGATTTTAGGGTTATGGAGTAAGCTTCTTCAATTAACTGGAGCAAACTTCTTTTTTTGTCAAATGTTGATATCGCATGGAAATGTGCGCGCCTGCTGAAAAATTGGTGACCGGAAGGCCCATTTCGTCATTTCGACCATCACAAGGTAGTTATTGCAAGACAATCGTCTTGTGCTTAACACAGTTAGTATTTAAATATTTGAAAATGTGGTTGCTCGCTACATAACCTTCAAACATGTTTAAAAGAGTAAATTTATCATAAAACCAACACCGATTTATTTCTAAGCGATGTAGTTTCTGGCGTGAAGTGAAGAGTAAAACAAGATCGACTCTAACAAACACTTAAACAAAATCGAACGAGTTGAATGTGATTTATTTTATTCTGCTTGTCGGTTTTGTGTCGCTTGAACGTAAATCTTTACCGATTGTATGTTAAAATTGACTCGTTCTAGAGTAAATCGTAAATTTATACAATTCTACTTTAACATGATTTTTTTAATTAACCTAAGTATTTCCAGCTTTTATCTTTAGAATTAACAGGATGATTTTCAACCAAAATATATCTTCACATAAAAGGCTTTATGGGGCATTCGAGAAAAATAATTACTAGGCTATTTGATTAATTACTGCACTGAGAATTCGCTTGATAAAAAAATAATTCAACATTCATAAGGACAATTTTTTCGCACACATAACGTAAAAGAATTATTAATGGAGCCGTTAAAAGGTTCATTATTGTCGTTTTTCCGCACAAATTTCTTTTGTAAGTCATAATGGAGAGGTCGATCAATCATTCCAGACACTTCATGGCGAGATTTAACGATTTTCCAATGTTTATTATTAAGTATTTTTTGCCAAAGCATTAATTATTTTGTTTGTCAATTCCTACGATTTTAGTGATGAAGCAAGGGTATTTTAGAGAACGTACATGAATGGATGAGCATACAATCTTGGCAACCTTGCAACTCTGAATGTCTTGTCAAGGATATTTGTAATGGGTTTTAAGCAAACAAAGAAAGGCGTTGGAGACACTTTCAATACGGAAGGAGTTCGTCTTTCTCCATTTTTCCATTTCCGAAGTTCACATAAGCGTATTATTAAGTTCGGCGCATTATACATCAGATTGGGAACAATTGCGTCGTACATCATCGCATTTGTAAATCACAGTCATGTTGAAGCTGTCAGAACGGCCATTATTCATAATCACCGCTCCTCACATAATAACAACCTAAGTGAGCTATTTTAATACGGTGAAAGTTATTTGTGGACGTCAGCAATCATGCAGAGGAGCGCGGATTTGCATAAATTTATCATGCCAGGAAATGGATCCGGGAGAATGGGATTGTTCCAGATGTCGGATGATATCATTTTGCGCTATCAATCTAGATGTGCTACACTATTTTATTTGTTATAAAAACTCTTATTACTTGGAACGAAACAAGTAGATAAATTAATATATGTGGAAACTTGTCTCTGTTAATTTTGCAATGTTTTCTTGTTAAACAAGAACATATTTTATTATAAAGGTGTGGTAAAAGAAAAACCGACCAGAGGAATAGGAAAACCGTGTAACTGACAAAGAAACATACGCAAGGCAAAAATCTGAATTGATCCACTGGATTAATTACATAATTTTGTATAGAATTGGTTTTTGCATTTATTTTTGAAGAAAATTAATTACGTTTACTTGTTTAACATTCCAACTATTGTAGCGTTGCGATAGCTCTCTAATGCCTTCATTTCTATACGCCAAATTTATAAAAATTCAAACCACAATCTTCATCATTAAAGAAGTCATTTACAATATAAATGACTTCTTTAATGAGTGAAATTTGCCAAATTGGCCACCTCGGTCGCCAAATCTTACTCCTCTAGATTGGGAGCAATTAAGTTCCAAACAGCAAAAAAGTGCGCTATTTTCACACTAATAAGAGTGGCTCTAGGAAGTGGACCATCCAACTTATTACAGGGAATTGATCCCCATACAGTTTCAGTTGCCAGTCTTCCAGAACTACAAGTTGGTCTACAAGAGAATAAAGGGATTTTATAGATCATAAGTAGTGTAGTATGAGTTTTATTAAAGTTCTTGTCTTTTTAAATAGTGTGTTCATAGTATCATTGCAAAAGTGTTAAAGTTTGTTTAAAGTAAGATACATATGCACTGGAGATGCTGAAGAACGGAAAAGCTGCAGGTCCGGACCAATACATGTATACATGCTTTATAGACTACAATAAAGCTTTCGATAAAGTGAGGCATGACTTGCTCATAGAAACATTAATAAAGAGAAGAATAGACCTCAGAGACATAAGAATAATATCAAACTTATACTATGGTCAAAAAGCAGTAGTACGAATAGAAGACATGACATCAGAAGAAATAGAAATACAGACGGGTGTTCGTGAAGGGTGTATACTATCACCAATCCTTTTTAATCTGTACTCGGAGGACATAATAAATAGGGCACTTGATGATCAGAACATAGGCATTAAGATCAACGGCATGACAATAAATAATCTGAGGTATGCTGACGATACAGTTATTCTGGCTGGAACGTACGAAGATCTGCAGACGCTAATTAATAGAATGGTCACGGTAAGCGAAGAATATGGACTATCACTGAACATAAACAAAACAAAATATATGTTGATGACAAAAACAACTCAGGACATTCGTAGGATATACGTAAACAATCAACCTATTGAGAGAGTAAGAGAATACAAATACCTAGGCACGACCATTAATGAAAACAACGACAGCTCACAAGAAATACGAATCAGAATCGAACAGGCCAGAAGCACATTTATAAAAATAAAAAGGCTTTTCTGCTGTCGGGATCTAAACCTGGAACTGAAAATACGACTAATGAGATGCTATGTGCTGTCCGTACTGTATTATGGGATGGAAGCCTGGATGCTGAAGGTAACCGAAATGAAGAGACTGGAAGCGTTTGAGATGTGGGTATACCGAAGAATACTGAGGATTTCGTGGGTAGACAAAATAACCAACGTGGAAGTGATGAGACGTATGAATAAGGAGAGAGAAGTTATTACGACAATTAAGGCCAGAAAATTGCAATATATGGGACATGTCATGAGGAGGGAAAAGTATCGAATATTGCAACTTATTATGCAAGGAAAAATCGAAGGAAAGAGATCTGTGGGGAGAAGACGTAATTCATGGCTGAAGAACCTTAGAGAATGGTTTGGTTGCAATAACAACGAACTATTTAGAGCTGCGGTCTCAAAAATAAGAATCGCCCTGATGATTGCCAACCTTCGAAACGGAGACGGCACCTGAAGAAGAAGAAAGTAAGATAAATCAAAACTGTTGTGTCCAGTTGACAGCTGAACCATATTTAAGCAACCAACCAAGACAATATTTGAATTTTGAATGGGGGAAAGCCATTTTGACATTCTCTTGGCCAGCAAATCTAGTTGAAAGCCACTTAAATCACTCTTTCTTTTAATTCATAGTATTCATTTCGTGTTCGTGTACAAATTGGATTGTATTTTTAGCCAAAACCGGGAACGCCCGCAATGCCCTCTTGGCGTACAAAAAGACCTTTGATACTACGTGGGGACTCCAGCCGAGAATCCTTCGATGGACTCGCCCGATGATAACCTTCACGTTCTTTACAAGTCACGAACATTGTTGGACAGGGTTCAAAGTCCCTGAAGAACCCTGTCCAAGAAGGCTCGTGATTTTTCTGCGTCTGCATTACAAATGAAATGAAAACTGCCACTGCAAGCCTCCGAAGCTTCTGTCTAGCAGATCTCTAAAGTTTGTAGAACCTGAGAGGGAGGATTGAAAACTCTCGAAACTTTATCCTCCCTTCGCATGGAGACGTCTGGTTTACAGGCAGATCCAAGACACGGCGGGGGCAGGGGCAGGGGGATATATTTATCTGTACGGACAGCAAGGTAGCATTGGCTGATGTCTTCAGCTGAAGCTGGTCCAACAAGGTCTGCGCTGGTGCTGCAGTGCAAGTTTGGGTTCCAGTTACCCATCCAATGAGGCTTTGCGGCTTTGTCGGAGCCACCGAAGTGGAGGGGTAGTAGCTTGTGATGGGTCACAATGGGATCGGCTAGCAGTTTAAGTGTCTTCTCCGAAGGAAGCTAACCTAACAACAACATCCTGAATGAGTTTAACTCTTTTGAACTGCATGTGCTAATCTGTCAGTCTGTTTTAGAGCCACTTTCTAGAATCACTTTTATTATTGTGTAAATAGCCCACTTCTTTTCTGTTTTGCAGACTTTACGGAAGAGTGGTACGGTGGTATACAATACTTGTATTTATGTGATTGTCTCTGCTTGTTTCATTGTTAAGTTAATGGTTATGTTAGGTTTTTTTGACAGATCACTACATTACAGAGCAGTCGAAACGTACAGGCAATTTGACTACTAAACGAAGAACAAATAATGGTATTCAAACAAATGTACACAGAAGCCGAACAAAACAAGGGGCACTTATACTAAGCATCATCATGTCATCCAATCTCCAATCATGCTCTAAGACTCTAAGCCATCTTCACGTGTAGCAACGTATAATACAAACTTAAATTAAACTGTTTTTATCTTGATGGAAAGTTCTAAAGGGTTAGTCAACATCAAAAGACTGCATCTGAACAAATCGATAAGCCAAATAAAAAATACGTTATTAAGCCATCATCCATCATATTTCAGACTTCAACGTCGGTCTTTTCGGATGTCTTTAGAGCGGGGAGAAAAAGCGCATTAGATAAACCGTTATCTTTTTTTGTTCGGGGAGGAAGGAAGATGTTACCGTATAATGTGAAAACTGGCAGGGCTGGATTTCGTATTGTTTGAATGGGATGTGTTGAGTGGCGGCGAATGTTTTTGTCTCATGCACTACAACAAGAACCAACGAATTTTTTTGCTCTTCTGTTTGAAATTGGAAATACGTAACGTGAATTCTAAATGGATGTTTTATTGAACAGTTCGTATGAGTGTGAAATAATAATGAATAGTCTTAATAAAACATCGGCATCGGTTAATTGGAATCTTACTTTAGTAGTGTCGGTACTGCAATACTTATTTACATAACACGTCCACTATTTACCAAAAACGGTTTTTGCTAGTAGTTAGCCAAAATGTTATTGTCCGGTAAGTTCGGTTAGCAATAGAACCACATGAATAACGATGTGCAACTAAATATCTAAAATTCAGATCGTACTAATCAACTAGAACCCGTACTTCGTTGGAAAATATCCTTAAAGTGAATATAAACTGTATGAGGAGCATTTAAGGAACAGGCTGCAAACCGAGGGTAATGCAAATAATTTAGCGTATTGTTTACCCTAAAGATCAAAAGGATTTCTCTATGTGTGTGTATTTGACAAACTTTGTCCTCTAAGTTGGAATAACCTGCACATACTCAGACAACAAAATCCTTTTTATTGTATACTAAGTGACCAAGTGTCGTCTTACTCTAAACTATATGGAAATTCTGATCTGTTCTCTTGTTTGATGCAAAAAGGAGGAACAATGTTTAAACTAATTATTTGTATTTTTAAATAAAAAGTTAGCTTTTCTGTTTACTCTTGCATGGGGTTTAAAATATTCACTAATTTCAGATCTTTTTTGATAGAGCTTTTGCTTTAAACTTTTCCATGAAAATAAATGTAAAACGAAGTAAGATTCAGCTACATCGAGAAATCCGATGGTTTGAATTATGTGATTTAAATATCTTAAAATTGTACTTTGTTGGAACCATATTCTTTCATAAGGCGTAAATGGAATTTCCATTTCTTTATCCTCAAGTTTTATAACTGTTTCTTCTTAACGTCAAGTAACAACATCAAGATTACTCTAATAGAATATTATTTTCATTTAGGATTGAGTTGCATAGATTTGAATCGTCTTGCGTGGTAGAAGACTTTACCGTAAAATGTCACAATATTGGCCAATTGGCCAATTGTCCAATTAGCTTGTCCGAACAGCAATCGCGTGCGGAAAAGTATCGCTTTCCGCACTTGTTGGAAAATAACTAATAACACGAATATCAAACAATATTTTTTCTACAAACGCATTAAAAATTTCAACCATAGAACCAGATTGATGGGGCTGAAAGAAAGGCCACGTTGGGCCTACTACCAAAAAAGTCCCGACCATAGTACGAAATAGCATATGATTATTTGTTTACTTTTAACAGTGCTTTAAAATGCTTTTTTAAAGCACTAGTGGATTAAAATGCTATTTTTAATAGTTCAGTAGCGTGTTAAAAGTTGAATTTTTAATACGTTTGTAGAAAAAAGTAGTTTTAATTGAAAACCATTATAAAAATTATAGTGTGTGAAGAACAAAGTTATTCTGCTTATTAGTGTTCATTTTTATGTGTAAATTCATAATCTGATAGACTCTTAAAGAAATTATAACATTATAATTTACAGAAGATAAGCAAAACAGAGTCAAATCACTATGTTTCCTTGATCTGAAAAATCAATTTGAAAGAAAACAGACGATCTATTTGCAAAAAGAAATTGAGAAATAATTTTCCCGGATCATCGGGGATTTTCTTGAAAAATAAAGGCCACTTTCCTAAATACTACTTTATGGGTTTATCGTTTGACAAGGGTTTGGACCTCATTTAACACCGCACACCTTTTTATTATGTTTTCAAATTAGAGCGCACACATTGACTAAATCAAAACTCGGGATTTATATCTAAAAATAATATTTTAATTGACCATTAAAACGAAATCTCATGTCGGCAAAACCAAGCGAAAGAAAATCCGATTTTTGACGTCGAAAATCAAAGCCGAGCTTCTGGATTACAACTTTTTCCATCGCCGTAAAACTGCGCCGTTTTGGCACAAAAGCAAGAAAGTTTACGATTCGTTCTAAGAAACCGAAGAAACTTTTATAAAATTTCGGTTTCGAGTCTGTTTGCTTAAGAGACAAAACTCGCTGTGTCGAACAAGATGGGGCCGCACAGGGAGAACTGAAATATGCAGACGCTTTTTAAAACTTTTCAGAACTTCCTAAGGTAAGACACGATTGTGCATAAGTGGAACAAGGATTCGCTTTTATTGGGAGAGTTTTTTTACGGATTTGTGGCTTGATTTATTACTGCCAAGGTGGATTTCCGATTTCTTTTATTAGGGTCCCGCTTTAATTCAGTAAAAGTTTCTTGATGGCCAAATTGCTATAGTCGTTTTACGAATGTTTTTTGTAAAAAAATTGCTTTTTTTATTGCTTCTACAAAAACACTTGATTTAATTGAGGCAATGATTGATTAGTATAGGAATTTTATTCATTTGTGAAATTTGATGTTGTAACAATGAAAACCTGGTATTTTATTATTACTCTGTCCCAATTATAAACGAATTACAGCGCACATTTTTCCTCATATGTAAAATCGAAAACTACAGCTATAACACAAATCCAAAAAACCACAACGGTGACGGCAGTTAAAAACATGGTTCAACTGTCCAGAACCTTCAATGCTCCTAAAGTAGTCTAAAAAGATTTCAAAACACTACAGAAACTCCAAAATACGTCTAAAACAGTCGGAAGTCTTTCAAAACAGTCTAGAAGCTTCCAAAAGCTTTTAAAACACGCTAAAGGCTTCCAAACGCTTTTCAACTAGTCTAGAAGCTCCCAGAAGGTATTAAAGCAGTTTAGAAGCTTTCAAAAAATCTTGTAAACCGTGTAAGAGATTCCAAATGCCCCTAAAGCATTCCAGAACCTTCGATATGCTGTTTAAACAGTCCAAAAACCTTCCAAATGCTCTCAAGTAGTTTAAAAAACTTTTGAAAGTTTTCAAAACAGTCTAAAATCTTCCGTATACTTCTACAGCAATTTGAAATCTTCAAAAAATTTCTAGAAGTTGAACTGAAAAAAATTTAGCATCTCTGAAAGAGTTTTGTGCTTTTATACAGATTTTTATGCTTTTTTTGAAGAAAATAATTTAGCTTTTTAAGTGCTTTTTTACACGACTTACCAAGTACCAAATACTGCTTCTATGGATTTCTTTTAACTGGACACATTACTTAATGCAGACAAATTTTGCAAGTCTCATTTTTTAATCAATTAAGTAAGTAAAGCAAAGTGTCAGCAATAGATAATTGCTGGCAACATAGAAGTTTTATAGGAATAAGGCCAACTCAATGAAAAGAGGAAAATAATATTAACAGAAAAGATATTTCGATGGAAAAGAAACCTGGGAATGTGTCCAGCTCATTTTAGTTGTGACCTAAAATTTTCTACACCGCAATCGAGAACTATCGACTTTACAGACTGTTAAGTTGGTTTGTTATTTTGGATAAAGACAATTAAAGAGATAATGATATATTACTTTCAAAAGTACAGCAAAAAACTGAATCCTTTTTGTTTTAGCATTATCTTTAATTTTAACTCCACAATTTGCTCCAGAAAAAAGAACCAAACCGAACTTGATCCGTTTTAAATAAAATGAGATAAATTTGTCAATATTGTCTGGCGTTGGAATCGGATTAAATAACTGCAAAAGCAATTAATCACCTTCCAAGAATCTGTTTGCTTCCAGAACACCTCATTAATACCCTTAATCTCCGGCTTAAGAACCATAAAAAGCAATTTAAAAAATTATTCATCCGGGAAGATAAATTGAGCCAAATTTCCTCTTAAGATTAAATTAAAGATCGCACAAGTTTAATTAGCAAAGTTTACTCGGAAGAAATAGTTTTCTAATCTCAATTAACTTAAGTTCAATTATACAAATAATTATTTGTGCTTACACGAAAAAGAAAACTACAATTTTATTGTAATAACTGAAAACTTTCAGAATTTCTGGTAAATAATCAAACTTCTTCTCGGTTGGTTTTTCATGCAACAAAAGTACATGTGAAGTTTTAATTAAATTAGAATCAAGGGTAAAAGTTTGCGTGTTTTAATCGCAAGTTATTTCCACGTTTGTATTATGAAACAACTCTCAGCAATGTTTTTCCTAGTAATGGCTATGTATAAAATCCCGGAGGCATGCAATTTGTCGGCAAGTAAATTGGCTAATCGGAATATACATTTTTCTTTGCGATTTGAAAAATTGAATATACATGCAAAGTTTTTAAATTAATTTCTACTTGCTTTGTTATTGTTTCTCTGTGCAGTTGATTAGTTTCTAACGATTAACAATTTTTAAAAGGTTTCAACCATGTTTCTAATCTAATTTTGTAATATCTCGCAGAACGCCTAGTAATTATTCTTAACACTTTCCTATATTTTTCATGCAGCAAATATTTCATAAAAATTCAAGTTCTGAGTAAATAAAATAAAACAAATAAAGATATCAAAGGCTCTATAAAAAAAAGACCCTAAACCATATAGAATCCAACAATGTAAACATTGGTAAATATTCGGCCATGCAAATTGCAAAAGAAATATGTGATATGAGATTCAACTTGATTGTTAAAACCCAGGTCAAAGTGTGGAAGACTTTTAGATAAAGGACTTATCACCACCATACCCTATAATAACACTTCTTGTAAAGACGTGTTTAAAAAAGTAGACTTAGACTTTGAAGAAGACAAATTACAAAATTATATTTACTCCCCAATCAATATAATCAATATTACAAGACTAAACAGAAGAGCTCTTAATAAAGACTACAAAGAGGATAACCCAAATTTGTATATCTAAAAATCAGTTCTATTTTAATTACCTTTGATGGGACATACTAAAGGAAATCAAAGTTTTAAATATTCATTGAAATGTCGTTACTTCCTACTTTTAGGATAATAGTCATCGGAAAAATATTGTAACCAACTCTTATATTAATTGGCGATTAATAATCTCAATTTTATAAGCCATTTCGATTATTAATCGCTTTGATTAATACTCACTCGTTGGTTAAATAATTATTAATATAAATTAAGGCCCACTTAACTTTAATGTGTCAATGTTAAGTGGCACACTAAATAAATCACTCTAAGGCAGACAATCAAAGTAAACATGACTTGGCACATTTATCACACCGTGTCTTATTTAAATATAATCTCAAACACTTTGTATTAAGTGGAATATGGATTTACAGCAAAACAGAAGTGAAACTCAATAAGAAAATGAAAACCGAAACGTAAATTCTGTGAATTTATTCGATTGGTCTTTTGCCTCCCTTCTCCGCAAATAAATAAATATCGCCTCGTCCGGAAACTTTTAGCACGGAATTCCGGAGGTTTAGATTTATGGAGGTGGAAAACCCCGGTCTTTAACTTTCCAATAGATTTTAACAACCGGAATAGTATTTTGCCACTGTATTCGTTATACGCCTTTTTGACGATGCAATAGTATACCACACACAAGGTCTTCAATTTTAATTAACTCCAATCCCCAAATTTAAACAATCGTTGGAATCTTTTTCTTCGTCTGACTAGGATTGCTCCTGTTTGCCTCCTTCTCATTATGTTTCTGTTGTTATTGTCAGTAACCTGTCCTTCCAAACTTTCCTTTGGTCTTTTGTTGTAAGGTTTATTATCTTTGCAGATGTTAGCATCAACATGACCATCCCAGTCTCTTTTTCTTGCTTTTACCCATTTGTTGATTCTCTGGATGTTACATTGCTTCCGTAAGGTCTTATTTGTTTGTCTGTCCCTAAGTGATATTTATTGTTCTTAGAGTCTTCATTTCCATGTCCCTGCCAATTACCATGCATTTTGTTTTTCCCGCAGAAATCTTCATGTTGTAGGCTTGTTGTGATGAATTGCTGTTAAGTGCACTAGTTTAGTTAGTATGTAAGTTAGGTTTTGGTGACCCTATTAGTTGCATATGTTGGGTCCTGTATTTAAATAACTATTATATATTGTCACGTTTAAATTGTAAAGCCCAACAAGTTAAACGAGACGTGCGTCTATTACTTTGATAAACGCCTTTACCGAGATCTTGTTCAGAGGTTGAATCAAACAACTTGGTAGAAAACTATAATTTAATAACTAAATAGCAGTTAAAACTAAATGACAAAATGGTTGGTTTATCAACTATTTGAATCGGAATAAAACCTTCAAACATAATTCCCAAAAGTAACACAAACAATACCTTTTACATGCACAAAATATTACAATAATTAAATAGATTATACTTACATTTGTTAAACAATGATGGGCAGCTTTCTGGAGGGTTTGGCACTCGCGTTTTATTATAATTTAAGAAATGGTTTACTATTCAATTAATTTACGAACCCGGTGCGGGTTGCAGAATTCGGGATTACTACATCATGGTGTTATGAGGCGGAGTCTCTGACCGTCTCCCTTACCTTTGGCTGACGTAGCCCGCCGTTTCGAGAAACAGCCACGTGCACGGCTTATTGGGGCACCCTGTACACTGAATGTTCATTAGTTTCCTACATAAACGACTAACTTAACTAAAACTAATTTCACCCGTTTCTGCCTAGTTCGAACTGCTAACTATAATTAATTTCCTGTCTGACACACTCAAAAAAAATGTCCTTTTGCCATGGCTATTTCACATTTGATCAAATTTATTACGAGTAGTTGTTACAAATGCAGAATTTGCATGTCATTTTGGTAATTATACACTTGTTTGATAGCAGCATACAAAATTAGTCATTATACATCCTGATTAATCAAATAAACAAGTAATAAAATACTAACGAATTCAAGTTAAAAAATATTAATCTAATATAAAATCATTCTACTGTTGTAACTATATCTACGTTTTCATCAAGCCGTTTTCAATTATCTCGAGATGTGTGGAATTTATTACGGAGTTTAATTGAATTGGAGGGGTGCGAACATACAAACTTGTTTAACAAATATTACTACAGAGTGTCACGTGTTATTATTTCCCATCAAGATTGAATCAGGCCAAATAACGATTTTCGTGATGCGGAAATTGTTGCTTGTGAATTGTTTTAATTGCCTAATTTCTTCGGCTGGACGGTTATAAGAAGCGAGGGTCACACTCAGATTAATTTTGGGGAATATAATGACAAAGTTCGACATCTTCTGATTACCTTACTAAGCGTCCCGTTTTACTTCAATTTTTACCATGAATTTTCAACCGTTTCTAAAATCCTGTCATCACAGCGCCTTCTCCAGCTTCGCTGGCTTAGTTGGTTAGGCCTGCAATTTGTTGAGTGGACTGTAAATAACTGTAAACAGAAAACCAGAATTTACTATCTAAACAGTAGAAGAATTTTGAATGAAAAATTGTATACGTGTCTCTGAATTCTGAATAATCGGTTCTTTGTAATCGGTTAATTGGTTTGGTTGTCAAGTTATGGCTCTGTTCCTTTTCGGACAGTTTGCCAGCACAATTATATAGGCCATGTCCACACGCCTTACACAAATGTATTTAGTTAAAGACACAATTCGGGTAAGGACAATAGCCACACCTTATGGGGAATATAAACTTTACTATCACATTCAAGTGGCCTATATTGGTTTATGCCCTCTCCACCTACAGGACCCTAATTCTTGAAAGCAGGAATCGGAATTCTCAAGGGAACTGTTAATAAAATGTGAAGAAGCTGACAAAGGGGGGTTCCTGTCACAATCTATAGACATTTCTCTTGATAACTTCCTTCCCTCGTTTCAAGAATACGCACCCAGGAAGTGCTTCCATACACGAAAGGTCGGTGCGAACTTTTAGGGCTCGACTTTCCCACTCAGCACTTCAATTTGTCCCTCAGATTCTACTAAACAATTTTCTTGCGACCTACACCACGTTTTCCCTCGATCTTTCCCTGCATATTCAAGTGTAAATACTGATCCTTGGTGTTACGAAAAATGTTACCAAAATAGACTCTCTTCTGGCGTTTGACAATCTACAGCAATTCTCTTTCCCTTTTCAAGCGCCTCAAAACATCCGAATTGGTTGCGTGCTTTGTTCATGGAATTTGCAGCATTCTTCTGAAGACCCACATTACAAATGCTTCTTCTCCACTCCATAAAGCAACACCGAGTGGACATAACATATAACAAAACCATAGCGCAGTTCCAGATTAAGGCTTTGATTGCTTAATAGGTTCTTCATGTTAAGAAATGTTGTTCTGGGCTGCTCTATTCGACTACATACTTCAGCCTCTGGTTATAGGTCTGCAGTTATCCAGCTCCCAAGATATTTAAATTTATCGACCTGGTGGACTGCTAATGGCCATCACCTTGGTTTTCGCTTTGTTAATTTTCAGCCATAGCTGGTTTCTTTCAGTTGTGATTTTGTTTATCAAGCGTTGTAGAGCTTCAAGGCTGTCAGCAATTATTGCGGTACGATATCGTAAATTATTCTCAATAATTGTTAATCTTGATAACAACGCTTGTGTCCTGTAGTGCACAAAATTACTAAGGCTATAACAGAAGAAATCATAACAGGAACTATCTGGCATTGCCAGAATCTATCTGGGGCAGTTCCTAGATTTGGGGACGCCATTGGTACGTTGGTCTAATTCACAGGGTTATCATATATCTTGCCTGTCATTCAGTTGATATACTGGAATAAAGGTTTTGTTTTTTTTGGTTATCAAGTTAAATAAATTACTTTCAAATAAGGTTAAGTCTTGTATTTCCGGAAGTCATGTACACTTTCTGTATGAAACAACTTTCTAAAAACATGAGGTATTCTAGCTTCTTTTGACTTAACATTGACGACATACATTTCTTCATCTTCATGCTCGGGAATGCATTCCAAAGCACCTTTATCTCTACCTCTTTCTTTTTGTGTGGAATTAGGATTTTTATCAAAGTATACTGTTA
Organism: Ips nitidus; assembly: GCA_018691245.2. Taxonomy (NCBI): domain Eukaryota; kingdom Metazoa; phylum Arthropoda; class Insecta; order Coleoptera; family Curculionidae; genus Ips; species Ips nitidus. The sequence continues at coordinate 6,837,111 of CM042794.1, forward strand.
GTCTGCAAAATCAAAAGTTAGACAACATATTTGAGTCTTGAGGGGATACTCATTTACCTGTCCTGCATTTCAGCCAGCTTCCTAGCACTGCAAAGGGGAGTATCAAACGGTACCACTTGCTTAAACTTCTTATAGTCCACTACATAACTTTGAAGGTTTTCATCATAAGACTCGCAATTTACAAATCTGTGACCCCACATGACGTCTTCATTGGTGTATGAAGTGCGATTCTGTGACACTTGTCCTGTTATTGTTGAACTACCTTCAGCCACTGCAACAATTTCGTACCTGATTTATGACAGTAAAGAAGTGATTTAAAACATTTAAATTGGTTAGTAAATCAATGAAAATACCTGGCATGCAAGAACTCAAGAGGACGAAACCTCCACAAAGGACTATTTTCATCAATTACATGAGTGATTTCTATAGGGAATATTAGTAAACCATGCGGTTCAATAGACATTTCTACCATTTCAAAATCCATATCCAGGTTGTTTTGCTCCTTGTCAATGTAGTACAAAGCAATATTAGTGCCGCACCAGATTTTTCTGGAAAAATCGTGTATACGGAAGATGAAACACATTTTTCCATCACGCAGGCACACCTAAAATTTACTACATTATCATGTAACTACAAAACGTAACAAACCATTTACCACAGCTTTTTTACTGAAAACTGAAGAGTTTTTTGTGAAAGGCTTTGAAGTTTTCACATACACAGCACTGACTAAAGCTCCTTGAACGCAAGTATTGAAAATTGCTTGTAGCATCAGTAATACCCAGCCCCCTATACAGTGTTCTGTTGGGTATCTATATCCGTAACCTACTGTAGTCATAGTCTCAATACTCAAAAGTAAATAACCTGTGAAACTACTTTTAATAACACACACTAAATTAAATTGAACTTGTGAAACTAACCTGTAAAGGTTCTAGCGTTGACAATACAAGTTTTGTCAGTATTGTTTAAGCTTTGATCAAAATCTCCACTGGCTTTAGCTAAAACCATCCACAAAAAACTGAACAAAACAAAACAGGCAAAGTTTACTAGGCACAAAGTGGTCAAAATCCATCTCCACTGCAAGGTGAGTAAAGTGTTTCCTAAGTCCTTTAAGTAGTGTAAACTTTTTTGCGGAAGTTTCTTCAAAAATGTGTTCAACTTCCCTGATTTCCTTACAATTCGAGTGAGAGGTATTGGATAAAACAAACTTGCCCTATGTTTGCTAGAAGTATTCACCAAATGTCTTATTCTGAATTATGTAGTTTTAATTTGACTACCTTTTTCTCCGTTGTCTTCTAAGTACTAATAATGGTTCTAAAGATTTCACTGTGTCTGTAGGATTCAATTCCTCCTCAGCATCTCCGTCACTATCACTAAACTCATCAAACTCCACCTCAACATATTGGTCATTGCTTGCATCATACTCGTAGTTCAACATGGTTGTAAACAATATCACTGACTAAAAGCGTCTAATTTAATGTTGTTATCAGTATTGGATTATTTTTTATTCACACAGAACTTGTGTGCAAATCTTTTCAAGTCATTTGTAGATTAGATAAGCGATTATAAGATTTTATGAATCTGTATTGTAAATAGATCGAGTAAGTTTAATAGGCACGCTGGTTATTTTATTAGTACATCATCTAGACGTTCTGGGAATGGGTTTTAAAGATTTAGGAACTTTCATAATGACTTCATTTATAATGTAATTCGTTCCAAGTAACGATATTTGGGATTTCTGTTTTAGTTTAATAATCATCAATTTATATTTGGAAGCCTCAAGATATTTTGTATATTATGTTGCTGCTAGTTTGATTTTAGTGTTTTCGTTGATATGACTCTATGACTATGGGTTTTTAATGACCATTGTGCTTCCAAATTATCAAAATTAAATCTGTAAAAATCATTTCATTTAAAAATTTACCAGTGCTGGAAAACTACCAAAGCAGAAGTCATAACCAACCGAATAGTTACAAAATTTAACCTAAATTGGTTAATTATAATTTGTTCTATCAAACAACATATTTGAGAGCCAGTAATCAAAACCCGAAATTCATATTTATACAGTTTTAAGTGTAGAGATCATTACTCATTGAACTCGATACACAAACGTACTCATCGTTTATTGGATGAAGCAGCAGATTCTATTTCCGGAACAGGAATCACTGATTAAGGGCTTGACATCATAGCTTTTTTCAGTAATGAGTTTTCCGAATTAATATGAAACACCATTTCCAATAATTACTAGCGAAATATAAATACAGGGTGGTCTAGTTTTAAATGTCAATAATTCACCATTCGAAAGCCCATCAAAAAATAAGTTAACATACATTATGTCATTTTCCTGAAAAATGCTTCCCAAGGAAAATACAGTCCATACATGTTCAGTTTAAAAAATCGGTTTCTTGTCATAACTGTCAGACCGCTGGAGCAATTTTAATCAAATTTAGAACAAATTCATAAGAAATTAATTCTGATGTTAATGACGTTTGTCGAAACTGTCCAGTGGTGGTGGAAAGATGGTTTTAATTTTTCTGTGTATCAATGAATATTTTTCAAAAATTTTTTTTTTTTTTACTTTACTTGTTCAATTTGACAAAGTAAGTATCTTTTATAAAATTCTGATTTGAAACTTTGAGTTATTACGTTCAAAGACCCAAAACCAACCCAACCCAACTTAAAAATTGTCTTGAAAACGGTGAAAATTGACTTAAGAAGCTTAAAAAATGTCTTTGTAGCCAGTTTTCATAGTTTCAGACAAATTGAAAGACTTTAGTTTTGAAAATTGACTTAGAAACCAGGGAATTTACTTTGAAACGGTAAAAATTGACTTTAGAGGCTTAAAAATTGTCTTTGTAACCAGTTTTCATAGTTTTCAGACAAATTGAAAGACTTTAGCCTTCACAATTGACTTGAAAACTGTGAAAATTGACTTGAGAGACTTAAAAACTGTCTTTGTAGTCAGTCGTTATAGTTTTCAGATAAGTTGAAAAACTTTAGTAGGGGAAATTGACTTGCAGCATGAAAAACTACTTTATCTAGAATTTTTTACTACAAATTCATACATTTCAACCTTGAAAATTAACTTGGACACCAAAAAGTGACTCTGAACCAATGAAAAGTGACATCAGAAGCTTAAATTTTGCATTTGAAGTAAGTTTTCATAATTTGAAAATACATTTCAATATTTTAGTATTGAAAATAGTCTTAAATACAGGATATTGACATTAGATTCATGAAAATTGACTTGAAGACTAACTTTTCAGGTTTTTTTACTTTGCTTTTCATTTTCTTAGAACTCTGGACTATTTTTAGGGCTTCAAAAACTGATTTCAGCTTGGAAAATCGAGTTTTAGGGTTATCTTCACCAAGTTTTTGACATAGCAGAATTAAAAAACTATGTTTACATGGTCCATAGCCTTCAACATGCCATTTCAAGCTTTGTCAGTATTAAATTGAGTTCTAGACGCTTCACTGTGCTTTAAGACTGAAAAATCGAATTTTAAACTGTTTTTTATAGTTAAAGTAAAGATTCAGACTCTTCATTAATGAAAGTAAACAATTTTGACATTAAATGCTACGATATCAAGTCTTAAACACTAATTTTTAGAATTAAATTAGTCCGAAAATTCGGACTGTTACCAGTGTAATTGATTAAAAAAAAAGTTTGAATTGAATGATCAGTTTTACACTACCTATAGTCTAAAAAATTGAACGCCAGTAAACATTAGTCAAAAAATCCTGTTTTTTGACTATTTTCAGTGTACTTGTTCCCAATTTGATCAAAATTGATCCAACGGTTTGATAATTGTAGCAAAAAAAAATTATTTACGATTTTAAAACTGAATTTTGGAGGTCTGTGTCTTCCTTAAGAAGCGTTCTTCAGGAAAATGCCATAATGCATGTCAACTTATTTTTTGATGGGCTATCGATTGGTGAATTATTGACATTTAAAACTGGACCACCCTGTATATGTGAAAAGTACCTACGTACAATTTTAAGAAAAGCGTAAAATTTTAAAATATGTATCGCGAAATGATAAAGAAGAGATATACAATCTTCCAAAATGTACCCAAGAATAGACTGAAACCCGTCGTTTTAAAAAATATGATTATTGACAAATTTAGATTATTTGATCTCCTAAATTCTGCACCGCACCTTGCCATGCCCTGAACTTAATACCAGACAAATACTTGTCAATGGGTGTTAATTGTACTTGAATGTTTCAAAAAATTTTTGATATTATACGTACAGAAAAAAAAGGAAAATTAATTATAGCATTTTATAAGCATTTCTTGCCTAGGACTTTCGATAATTTTTACATAAACAACTATTATTATACAAAGCATATCATTTATGCAAATTTACTTTACCTTAGTTGTTGTTTGTTGCTTACACTTGCGTTAACATTAAAATCATATTTTTTTGCCAGAAAAGAAAATTAACCAATTAAATGCTAAACTCAATAAGCGGACCAGTTAAATAATCCATTCCGCGACAAAAAAATACGTTTCACTCTCATTTCAAAAAAATTTGCATATTTATGAACCGACACCTAAAATCAGCTTAGTAAGCGGCTTACGAACGAGGTTCAGAGACAGGAACAATAAAAAGCGTCGGATCAAAGGTTTCGGGCAGCCCATTTTAAATATTCAGTCTCACGATGTAAAAACGTGACTTTAAACACACCCTGACTTAGTTAGCTTCATTTAATATTAAGAAAACTTGCGTTTTGTTCTTGTTTGGCAAAAAGGTGCATCCACTCGTACTGATACTCGAAACAGGGTCAAACAAAGAAATTTCCTCGAGTGTCGAGTCGTATGTTAGCAGATTAAACTTTGAACAAAAGGCTGTAATCTTTAAAGGCCTCTTACAGTCTCCAACTTCAAATAGAAAGGATTAGAAACGACTTAGTGATGTCAAGTGCTTTCTTTTGAATTGGGGTATTATCCGTGTATGCCAAAGATTTTGTCTCGTTGCATTTTTATGGGTTTTGTACATTACCAAGTTTCGAAGTATAAGACTTATTTAATAAATTCGTTTAGTATTTAATAAGATACGTTTTATAAAACCCAAGAGCAGGCATGAGCAATATCGTAAATGTATGTAGTTAATGTAATTAATGACATTAACCTAAAAATGTAGTTAAATTGTTCATGTATCTAATGTAACTAATGTAACAAATTAAAAATTCGGCTATATAGTTCAGAAATGTGTTCCTGGAAGCTAATATTTCCTATTCAAAACTATAATTTTCATTTATGGCAAACATATTGTAATATTTTCAAAAAGAAAGAAATGACAAATTCAGGTATTTAGTTATAATAATCGAGAATGGATGATTAAAATTAACATTGTTAAGGCCACCCTTAGTTTTCGGCTATTTTCAATCTTCTTCTCATTTTTGCCTCGATAAAAAATCAAAATACAACCTGTTAGAACCCTGGTTCAAGATGTTGGAAGACTATAACCTCAAAGTTGGCCACCCTGGACACATTTAAATGTGCTGGATATAGAGATAGGCGAAAACTGATCTCTGAAGCTCAAATTTGATAGAAAATTTAATGGCAAATACCGTTGGTTAATATCTGTCAGCGTTTGACAGATATAAGGTGTTTCTCAGAACTCGTATTTTTCGTCTTCCAGGTGCGTTATTTCTTATTTCTGAAAATACATTTCTACAGCAAATTTTTGTTGTTGTGGGTGGTCCAGTTTTAAGTGTCAATAATTCACCATTTGATAGCTAATCAAAAAATAAGTTGACTTGCATTATTTCATTTTTCTGAAAAACGTTTCCTAAGGAAGATACAGTCCTCCAAATTTCAATTTAAAAAATCGTTTTATAGTTTAAAACTGAACATCCAAGACTTGTGAAAGTCCAAATTTGTACTGAATAGTCTAAAAACTTGCTTTTTACTACTAGGAATGGTCTTATGATTCGCTTTCTCAGACTGCCATCCTGGTTGAGTGTCTGAAACTGGCATTCAAGAACTAAAAAAAGTCCGGAAATCAAGACAAAGATTGTATAGTGCATGAAACTCATTTTTTACTACTAAAAATAATATAAAAGTTGACTTTTAATGCTAGAACTGACTTTACTAGGACTAAAGAGAGTCCAAAAGTATATTTTCAAGACTTTAATTGGTGTACAACTCAATTTTCTGGACTGGACAACAAGTCTAGAAGTAAATTAAATTTTCGGACTATTTTATTTTTAAAAATTAGTTCTCAAGACTATTATTGTAGCATTTGGTACCAACATTTTTTACTTTTATTACTGAAGAAACTTGACTTTTGGAAATAGACTTAAACTCGATTTTTCAGTCTTAAAAAGCACTAAAAACTAGTACATGAAAGACAATCCAGCATGGTCAAACTCATGCTGGATTTTTAAGAATCAAAATGATGAATGTTCTTGATCACGAGACCATGGCAATAGATTACCTCTAAAACAGGTGTGGAAAAATAAGGTCAATATCCACATTTTCTTCAAAACCCTGTATTTTCTTTAATAATTGAGATATCAGAAGGAATAAAAAAGCGAAATGTTCAGAAAATAACGAACTATAATTTGATGTTATAAACTGTTTTCAATTCTTACCTGTGTTCTCCACAGGGTGACTCAAAAAGCACAGAAAATTCCTTACTTTCTTTTCGTCATTGCATATGACATAAAGACAAACCATTTAAAAATCGTAATAAGACAGATGTATTCATGAAGAATGAAGCCAAAATTCATAAAAAAAATAATCAAAATCAAGCGAAAGATTGAAGAGGAAATTGATGTAAAACTAAGTCTAAATTTTGACCGGTGTGTGTAATTACTTGCAAGTCGTCAGCAATTTGAACAAATAGCTTTATTTCATGGAGGACACACAAAGCGTTTACCGCAAACTAATCAGTTAATTAAATATTAAATAAATGGCAATTAAGGAATATCATGTTAGCATAATTAAGTAGGTAGAAGCCTATATACGAGTTTAGATAAGCTGGTGACAACTGTGCTTTAGTGGTTTATTAAATAAAATCTGTTGAGTTTTTCTAGGTCTCACTTATCAAAAACAACCCCGTAAAGTGAAATAATATTTAACTTATATATTTTTCCATTTATCTGTCACAAAGTAATGAATTAATGGGCAACTTATTGTGAGCCGTAATCAAGTATTCAATCATCTATACCATTAGAATATCAAAGTATAATGTATTACCTCATCATACCCAGAAAGATCATCATCAGTAGTAGATAATCACAATGCCTGAAATCATATTCGAAAACTGGTTAAATCTACTTTTAGGCCTTTCCACACTTGAGTTATTTAACAAAAAGTTAACCAAAATTCTGTACGCAGCTTATATGATTATATGCACCTTTTCTGTAATCGCTATAAAAGGATGCGTAATTTATATGTCAAGGGACTTAATTAAAACGGACGTAATCGGGATCATACGAATAATAAATGAAGTTTTCGTATGTATCACAAATAGTTTTGCAACTATGGCCATACTAAGCAGAAGTCGCCGTATATCAAAATTAATAACCACAGTCGAAAACCTATGCCTAGCTGTCCAAAATCCAATCGGTCACCTGCATATAGCATGTGGAGTTGTCTGTTTAAGTGTCTGCATTTTAAGATCAATATTTGTGTTCTTTGTCACTGCCGTCAACTTTGAGATCATGCAAGTACTAGTTATACTAGGATTTGAGGTTCCACTTTTCAGAATGAATCTGTGCGTTGCTGAAGTGTGTTTAATAATTTTTGAAATGTCCGAGATATTGAGAAAAGTCAACCGAACTAAGAATATCACACAATGGAAAGTGCTGAATGAAATTTTTGCATGTATCGACGATTTAAATTATGTATCAGGAGATATTCTAGCATATTGCGTTTTTATGAATATAACTTTGCTTGTAGCTGATGTGGTTGAAAGCATTCCCAAAGTAACGCAAGGTAAACTAGTTCTTGGAGTAGATACAGTAATTATATTCCTCTCTTCAGGAGTAAGTACTAAACACATTTAGTAATATTTTAATAAGTTAATAATCGTAGATTCCATTATTGTGTCTGGCAGTAGTTGGGCAAAAATTAGCAGCAGAGGCAAAGAAAACAGTGGATTTCTGTGTAACTGTTTCCCAAGAGAGTCCAAAAGTATTTTCCGTGTACGTGGACAAAGAGGCCCAAAAGAATTTCTTGATTTTTGCCCAACAAGTTCACCAAAAAACCACAAAAATTGAAGCAGCTGGATTTTTTCCCATAGACAACAGTTTGATTGTGTTTGCTTTTTCTAATATTTGTACCTATATTATTGTTGCCTGCCAAATGTTACCGTCTTCAAAATCTTCTAGTCACTAATCAGTAATCGATTTATTTAAGTGCATTCATAAGAAAATTGTCTAGCGATTGCTAATCGATGAGTTCTTATGAACTCGGCCATTATAACGTTATCAGAACCTTGATTTAAAATTTCACTGAATGAAATAAATGCACAAAATGTGGACTATTAACTTGAAAAATTAGCCCAGACAATATACAGAAATATTCAAGTAAAGTGAACAGGTTTTTGTTAATTTCGAAAAAAGAATAAATACTTAAATCAGAGACATTTATGGATTTTTTGTTCGATTTTTTTTGGGAAATTGGGTGTTTGGATAGGTAGTTAAGGTATCTGCCAGACCATGTGGGTTTCGTGTACCAGGCAGTTCTGATTTGTCCGTTCTTGTTGTGCAATGTGAGATCAAGGAAGTTGATATAATAATTACATTTAATTTCCAAAGTAAATTTAATTTTTGGGTGGTAACTATTATTGCATATTTATTACATTGGGATTCCTCCATGGGAAAGTAACATTATGTATGTAGCAACTATATGATTACTTAGTCACAGTGAAAAAACAACAATTTTAATGTACTATTTATATTAGTTATTTATAACAAAACTTATATAGTCATTGTTCCTCATTTGTTATATAACAAAATTCGTGGATGCTGTTAACCTCACAGACAAGATGCTAAAATTTCTTGTAAAGCAGAACCAGTAGCATTACCACCAACCATCCAATAAAGTACTATTTAAAAACAAAAAATATGATCTAAATTACAAATTTGGCTACATTGTCTCTAGATTGGAAACGTCAAAAGCCTACACCAAATATTCAAAAAAAGTGTGGGATTGGAAAGATGATCAAAAGCGTATTCTAAATTAGGATAAAAATGAGTTACGCGAGTAGGAAAAAAAGTACTAAAAAACACAAATCAAAATAACAAAATTTTACGAGTTTTATACAATAGTTTCTTATTACAATTTAGAACTATGAACTTTGTTTTGTGCATTCTTATAAAGTGTTTGATTGATAGGCAAACTGATACACCACAATAACGTAATTACACACATTAGTTAGAATAAAAAGAATCATGGAACAATCAATGGAAAAGAAACCAGCAGCGCTCAATTTGGTACTTCTGTGGTAAACTTCATGAGAAATGATGTCAAGTTCATCTAAAATATCATCTTTCTCCTTTAAAATCAGTATATTCTTCTCATCATTAGCAGCTTCCTGGCAAATTTTGATAGTTTTCTCCCCAACCTCTGCCAGTTTCTGCCCAGCATTTGCCAAATAAAGAGTTTGTAGCTACGGCAACATAGCAAATTACATTTATTTAAAACTATGCAAAATTTAAACTTACACAAAACGGTAAAACTTCAACCAAATTCCATATTACTGTACTGTACATACTACCAGTATTATGATAAACCAGAATTACAATTGTGGTAATGTAGTCAGATATTGTAAACACACCAAACATGGCAACCCAAGTATCTAAAACTTGTTGCAAAGATTTAACACTCTTCAGCAACACACTGTATAGTTGTCGGTAAACGATAATTTGTTCGAGAATTAGAGGTTTCTTGAGAAGGTTATTTAAAGCAGAAAACAGCAATGCAACTTCCATAATAAGTCCTGAAGCCATTAGAACACAAGCTTCTATCCGAAAAAAGATGTATTCCATATTAATAATTCCATCAAGAAGTGGCTGTTTAATTGAGGATATGTAGTACACTGCGTAAAAAGCTTTTAGAATAAAAAATATCCAGTATATAGTGTAAACTGAAGAAGTTTTTAACGCTTGTGCTGTATACTTCTTGCTGATAAGATCATTTTGGCGTACCAACTGGAGGGTTTGTTGTAAATTCTGCAACGGTGCTCCATTTCTAAATACGCATAATGTTATTAAAGTATTGGTGCACAACAGAAAGACCAGCATCAAAATGTACGATGAAACAACAGCAAAACTTTCCTTAGAAATTATTAATACGTAGATTAAGAATCGGATGACATAAGCTGTGGTAATGAACTGAGTCAAAGCTGTATAAACAATATATGTTATTTTGGATGTTTTATTTTTCAACTTTTGATGCACGAATAACCCAAATATAAATGCAATTAAAAACTGTAATTTGCTCTGAATATTAGTGTTATTACCTTCACTCATTTTGGGAATAAATTCGTAGACTACAAAGTTCTGGAACCACAACAAACCTAGAAAATCAATCGTTACACAGACTAGTTGTTACATTAATGGATATTAAAAACATGAATTAATCACTTATAAGCGGACCTACAGGATGTTACAGTAAACTAGGTCAAATCGTTCACCACAGACTACTTCATATATTAACAGGAAATAAATGCCATGATTAGAAAACTTGAAACACAAAACAGAGAATATGGGATGAATATGGGATGAAAAAACATAAATTATGATTGTAAGCAGAGAAAATAACAATAGACCAGATAGTCCTAATAGAAGTAAAACGGTGCCAAGTAGTAGTTTAGTTTCTTGACCTGGGTGTACTACAGTGTGGTCCAAATTGATGAATTTTTTCCATGTCTGTTTTGTGCTGGAACCATCCAGTTCTTTTCCGCTCATCTCTGTATGTCGTCTCGCCATCTTAGCATATGGGTCTGCCTCTGCTTCCTTTTGTTCTCCACAATCTTCTGCGTTTGCCTGATGGTGTGTCCCAGATATACTTATTTTTCCATTGAAGTGCGTGATTATCGATGTTGATACTGTCAGAGCTCATGATCTTCGTTTTCTGGAGGTTCATATAAAATCCTATCTTCGGTGACACTTTCTTTAATTCGCATATCATGATAACAATGTCGTCAGCGAATCGCAGATGAATGAAATTGGTTTACCCACTAATTACTTGTACCCACTGTAATTACCCACCTCTTCTAATGCCAGGGTAAATAATACTGGAGAGATTGATTCGCCCTGTCTTACTCCTCTCCGTATGCTTTGACATGTATTGTAGCACTCTTGTGTATATCTTTAATGAGGTTCTTGAGGCAATCCTCGCATTACCTATTGCCCCCAATACTGCCCAGATTTCAACCATTCTCAGAGTACGCACCGTTTGGATGTGGTCCTCTAAAGCCGCTTCGGAACCCGGCCTGTTCCACTGGCTGGTAGAAATCGCTGTAATTTTGGTAAGAAGCTTATACAAAACGGACAAAATACTGATCGGCTTATAGTTTTCGATGTTGGTTCGGTAGCCTTTTGTGATTATTACCTCAGCATTTCTCCAGGATGCGCATTCTTGAATCGAGGGAAGGGAGTTATCAAGAGAAAGACCTGTAGAATGTGACAGGAACCCGTTATTGTCAGCTTCTTCTGTCACCTTCTATCAACACTTCTCCTGAGATTCCGTTCCCTGCTTTCAAGAATTAGGCCGCTGGTGTCGGAAATTTTTCCCTCCTCCATACATTTGTTAAGAAGGGTGATCAGTGCTTTCTACCAAGTTGTTCCCCCATTTTTCACCATTTCTGTTGTAAGGTGGTCTTCTCCTGGGGGGTCTTTCGGTTTTTCATCTGCGTCAGTGCCATTCTCAGTTCTGCAGTATCGTGCTCCGGGATGTCTTCAGAGCCCACATTTAGGACTACTTGGTCTATACAGATTATAAATGGGAAAAGTTTTAGGGAATTCAATGCCAAATTCATACCCGGTTTTGAAATTAGATTATCATTTGCCGTTTTCCGGAAAATTGGGAAAACGTGAAACACTGCAATTTTAACTTTGCCTTATAAGTCATTAACGAAAATAAAAATGTTTTTGAAAATGTTACCTTATTAGAGCACTTTTTGACGTAGAATACGATGGTGTAATTAGAAAATTTTTATCGACACTTGTTTCGAAGTTATGCATGACTACTTTGGAAAAGATGGCGCCCATAAGATTTTTTCAGTCAGTTAACAGATAAACCTACTTTTTTGCATGTAACGCACATATCAATCTAATATACAAAAAAATCACAATATTCCATTAAGAAATGATATACAAGCATTTTCCATTATAATAAATTAAATTTGATGTATTGGAGTGTTTCACTTCTAAAGAGTCCAGTTTTCTGTTGATAAACAGAAATTAATTTTCTGTTTTGCCATAAATCTACTACAAGTATCATGTTAAGAAAAATATTGTTAACCATCCGTTACATATTGTGTTTGCAACCACCTGGACATGTACCATCATCCTTATTGAATGTAGTTTACCTGTTATATTTTATAGCATACCACTGCATCAACTTAACATTCACTGGAATGACTTGTATATACATACGCAACAACAATGCCGCATCTTTTTCCGTGAAGGTGGTACAATGGGTTAATATGGTTTGTTTAATGATTACTCACCTATATTCAGTGTGGTTGCTACTGACCAGATCTAGCCAAATTAAAAACTTATATCATTACATAAAATGTGTGGAAGCATGGTCAAGTTCATGGGTTAGCATCAAAGGACATAACCGGAAACTAACCTACACCCAATTGTATCTAACCGCACTCTGGTTAATATTTTTTGTTAAAACAGTATTTCGTATTTTACCAGTTTACAAACATAAAATTCAGAAAGTTCCACTTCTGCTGGCGTTTGAGTTTCTAAGTTTCCGAATGTCAGTAATGATTATGGATGTCTGTTTACTGGTGGCAAGAATAACTAAAGAACAAGAAACTTTTAATCAATTTCCTTATGGGAGACTAGTGGTACTTTCGTCTCTACGCAAGCAAAAACGTATCTGTAGTATGTTGGTAGACTGTATTCAAGGAGTACAAGATTGTTATGGTGGAGTTGTTGCCGGTTTTGTTATGCTAAAAACTGCTACCACTTTGACGTGTGTTTTGGATTTGATGTACCAGTTACAAGGTCGGGAGATTGAGATCTTTGTCTCTAATATATTGTGGGTCATTGGGTTTTTAGTAAGTATGTTTTGTTACAAAAAGAATATTATTATTTACATTTATTATTTATTAAGTTGTCTATTTTTGGGACAAATTTGCAGCAAACTATATTACAGTGATTTTGATTCTATATTTCAAACCTAGATATTCATCTCAAACTGAAGTTATTTTCTCCAAAAACAAAAGGTTTAAAGTTAGGTACAAATGATCACGTTAAGTGATCAGGTAGGAACGAGAAACCAGGGCATATTCAAAGTAACTATTCAGATATTAATAGTCAGGAGAGTTAGGTATAGAGAAAAACGATATTCTAAGATTCGATACACGCATATATCCTACTATCTCTAAAATGCAAAAGAGGGGATCAACTCTACGAATGATGTAATAAATGTGATTGGCATACCGGAACGTTTCAGGGATAAAATTGAACAGATTGACAGATTTTGTACTCTTTTCAGACAAAGTAATGATACTAAATGATGAAGTGTTAGGAGGATATCAAGAAAGCCCCAAAACTCACCAAGCCTCTTCTCTCATTGCATTAACAGCTGTGGACGTTGGCTATTAACATGGCTAATCTTATCTTGTTTACTGCGCTTCTAAACAGGTCAACAGATGACAATCCACTGGCGTAGGTTGTGCAACCAAGAATGTCGTCTCCTCCCTGGTCCTCTCTTGCTATCCACCAGACAACCAACTGTAGAAGGCGATATTTTTCATGTCTTAGTATGTGGCCAAAATACTCCAGTTTTTTTTGTCACTTGTCTCTTCCCTAATCTCTGCATGACTTCCATGTTGGTGATGTGTTCCGTCCAGAATGTTTTCAAAAAACGCGGATATGTCCACATTTCGAAGGATGCCAGTCTGTTTAAAGTGGCTTCAGTTGTGGTCCAAGCCTCTACACCATAGAACAAAACAGAAAATATGTAGCACTGACTAGCCTTAATTTTAGTTGTAGAGAAATATCTTTGTTGGTAAATAGTTTCTTCATGTTATTAAACGCAGCCCGAGTCCTTTCTATCCGTGATCGTATAATTTCTGATGTTTGGTCCCAATTCCTGATCTATCTGACTGTTTACGTTAGACGCACTGGAGGAAGTTGACTTCTGCTAATAATCATATGTTTTGTTTTTGATATATTCAGGGTGATTCCATATTCTTCACTTGCTATGTATATGTTTTGCGTAATATTTTGTAGCTCTTAATTGTTATTTGCTATAATTACTGTGTCGTCGGCATATCTAATGTTGTTGATTGCTTGTCCATTAATTTTGATGCCATCTGATAATTCTGCCAGTGCTTTTCCAAAGATTTCTTCATAGTATAGGTTGAATAAGAGAGGTGACATAATGCACCCCTGTCGCACTCCCTTTCTGACAGCAATTTTGTCGCTGAGCAAATTGCCTATTTTTATTTTTGCGGTTTGACTCCAATACATATTAGCGATAATACGAATATCTTTTCCGTCAATGCCAATGTTCCTAAGCACCTCGATGAGCTTTTCGTGCTTGACATTGTCAAAAGCCTTGGAGAAATCGATAAAGCACAAGTATACGTCTTTGTTCATATCTCTGCACCTCTGGATGAGAACCCTGCAGACTGAAGATCACTTCCCTTGTACCTAGTGTGCTACGAAAACCAAACTGCGTTTCGTAGATGTGAAATAAGGCTAAATATGATGTTTTTTCAGATGGAAATAGGTTATCTGGCACACGTTGGGCAGAATTTAGCCAACAACGCACAGGAAACTATCAATAAGTGCTACGAGGCGTCTGAAAATTCCAATTTAGCTATGATTCATTACGAACAAGAGGGAATCGCTTCTGAGTACCGATTGATTGCTTATGAAGTAAGTCAGAGGTTTAGTAGGCTTAGTGCCGGAGGATTTTTCTTTATCGACCACTCCTTGATTTTGGTTATCATGACTAATGTTTGTAATTACTTGATTGTAATCTATCAGTTTATTACATAATAGATATTATTTGAAAGTAAGGAAAGTTGTTTATAATGAGAGTAATTTATTAAACGGTAATGCAACCAAGTTTAGTATTGTTCATAAAGCCGACTTTAAACTTTCAGTGGCTTACAAGAAATATCACCAGAACAAGCAGTGGATTTGACAGTTTAAGTGACTAAATTATGAAGTAGGGCCAAGTGGGGATTTGCACTGACTCAAAATATAATCTCAAATAATTTCAATCTGTTACTCGTGACCTATCTATTCCTTAGATAGGACACGGTTAAACATTTTTAGCTAAATAAGCATGTTAAAATAAACATATTATGTTCTCAACGCTCTACTCAAAATTCCACATCAGGAAATAAGTATATTTGCATATTGGATTAAAAAAATTACATTAAAATGTCTAATTTCTAAACCGACCCTAAACACTGAATTTTCTAACAAAAACAATGTTTTACGTTTGCATGAAACCTCTGACTATTATGCACCCTATCAAGTTTCCAATTCACAATTCGACCTCTCATTAAAAGCCGTAATCACAATATAAACTTCTTCAGTTAGGCTGACTGGTTTCCAACCAACAATTAAAATGTTTTACCACTTTGAGCCCAAAAACTGCCGGATCATGTAATTGATTTGTTCGCTTTACAATTTGCGCCCTCTTTGCTGGTTTGTTATTTCCGCTACGATTTATCTAATTAGCGTGAAGCGTTTAAAGGTATTGTTGAGGTAAGCAGTCTGCTGTATTTTTTGCCATTTATGATGTTGAAAGTCGGATATTTGAAGCGTAGGTAAGCGTACAATTCCAGACTTTTAAGTCAGTAGTAATAGTTATTTTTACAGTGCTTTCTTAGTTAAGCCTTTTAGAGTGAATAAACCTGTTTATGTCATGTGTTTTATACGATATTTTATTAAATTTCAACAAACGATTAATTTTCGAGCAAAGCGAGTTTCTGCAATTTTTATGAAGTTAAATGAGTTTCGTTTTCTGTGTTACTTAAATAATAAAGAGGAACGTTCAGACTACCTAGACTAAAAATACAACAAATAGAATAATTCTGCATTCTTTGATTTGATTTAAGCAGACAATTATAACATAATTATTAAATTTGATAATGTTTCACTTCTCTCTCTCATCCTCTATTTCACATAGAACATAATTCAGACATCTCATTTGTCTTTGAACTAAAATCTATGTTAATGAGAATCTTTTTTATTTTTACTAAAACAATTTTTGTTGATCCTGCTTTGTAATATCCTTTTCGCTAAAGTGCAGCTTAACGAACCCCTCTTTGATCTTTGAGATGTCGACGTAAATAGGTACTTTTAAAGTAGATTTTATAAACGTCAATATTGTAAATTACAAAGCAGAAAATTGCTTTTGAAATATTTACTGGTCTTTCAACCGAAGCTTTCTTATAAACTGTTTAAAGTTTTAATATTTTAAAAATGCGGAAAAGAAGTTGACTGGCTATAGACTTACAGAAAATAGTACGTAAGATCTAAATGTAGAATGAAATACTTACGTTAGAAAAATTGATAAATCCACCCTAAATGGTCAGATTAAACGAATTTGTTTTTCAGGTATTCTCTTGAATTACCGTCGTAAAAATGTTTTCTTTATACCTTATACTTGATAATTTAGACAACAAAATGGCTAATAATTTATAGTTTATGGTGTAAAGCAAACATTTATTATTTGAAAGCAAACAAAAAGTAAAGTACTGAAATTAAGCTATAAAATAACTAATTTTTATTTCCATGTATTCTTCAAAAAGTTACAAACTATGCATCAATAAAATTCAATTTAATAGAAACAATAGCAAAAGTCATAATTTTATTAATACAAATAATATTAAAATTTAATTGAAGTTACCTTTATGGGTTGTGCATAATACATTTTCGAAGTCGAACAATATGGGCAATAACAATATTTTAATTATATTAATAACAACGCCACAATGAGGTTTCAACAAATATTTTATTAATAAACCAGTTTTTGGTTGGAAACGGTTAGTATAAATTTGGATTTTAGTTCATAGGAAATGTGAAAAGAAGGAATTTATTTGCTTTGTGCAAAATGTTGCAGTTACGCATATCAATCAGTTTATTAAAGGTAGTTAAGCTGTAACAACTAGAAGACGAATTCAATGGAATAAACCCCATAAACAGCAGATTAGTTTGTGAATTGAGCAAACTTTTTCTCTCAAAAGTAAAAGAGATTTGCCGGCATCAAACGACAAAGAGACAACATATACAAAATTTAAGTATGTTAAGAGGATAGGAAAGCTTTAGGCTCAAAAGGGATTTCATAAAGGTAATAGGAACTTAATGGGATGGCAAACATCTGTGTAGGTATATTTTGCAAAGCCCTCTTAATCTCCTGCTTTAAAAAGTAATAAACGTCTCTTTTCACAAAAACGGAGTGGATCTACAACCTAATTAGCAGCTTAATCTGGGCACTGGCGGAAAACTCGATAAACTTATGCTCCAACTAAAATAGTTCATGCAAAAGTCGTTCATTTTTCTTTAATGAAATCCAAGTGGATTAAAGGTTTATGTTTAGTCAGTTATAAACAGAATAAAATCAATACTTTTTAACCTGGAACGGTTTGTGGATTACCTTTACATCAGTATATACTTCCATTCTTGATTTATCTGCATGTCTTCTCCTGAAGTAATTTTAGTTCAAATGCCATAATATCACAAACTGAAATATTAAAGTTAACCGGGCTTATAAGACGTGGTCCAATGGATTTTTCTTCTTCCTTCTTCTTCCATCGCCTCCTTTCCAACCTAAATCTACTGTCAGGGATGACCGCCTCTGATCCTAGGATTGGAACGACCAGGATACTTTTGAGGTACAGAATACTTTTGAGGTACAGAGATCTTTTTTACCGCCGGCTACCAGACCAGCAGGCACCGTAATTAATTCTCGGCCTTTGTTGTTGGTAGCCTTTGTTGTTGCTGTTCACTCAACACGGAACAAGTTTAGACGTAACCTCATAAGAACTCAAGTCTGATCCAAATTGAAAACCAAAATTATGAAAAAATGCTTAACACAATAATTTTTAGCAGCACCTTCCACGTGTACCCATATTAAAAATCACCTAAATAAAAATTACCACATACCAGAGACCGTATTAGCACAACAACGTACCTATACCAAAAAAAAAAAAAAATAAGCAGGTATAAACCACACAACATTCAGTTTTTTCTTTTTTTAGTTAGTTTTTTGTTTTTTCTTATATAAGGATTATAAAAGGATTTCCTCGTATAAAAGCTGATTCTTTCAACACAAGAAAGCGATTCTTGTAAATTGTAATTTCTTACAAAAAACATTACAATAAACTGGAGAAGACATCCTAGAAAACAAATACGTAACCAATCTATTTGCTGTTAGCGACAGTGCTTTTTCGCCCTCCCAACGATGGCTTTGCATAATATTAGTATGGAGTCGAGTTTCTTAAAAGGATGCCATGAATATGAGCATCGTATTTTTATGGAAAATAGTCCGAGGAAGAGAGTCCTTTTGTAAACATCGTAAAGCACACACGTCTCGTAAAACACCGACGTGCGAGATTTTGATGTTAAGTAAGTCGGTTTATGGAATTAAAATTATGGCGGGCATGTCCAAAAAACAATTTAAGTAACTTTACCTACGAAGTCAATTTAAATAGCTAATTACGCATAGTTTTCCGTTACGTAATAACCCTCTTTACGCACAGTTGTCGTTTGCTATTGGATATTATAAAGCTGTAACAAAGCGCACAGTTTTAAGATCGGCCAAAAACTAACTGTTCTAATGCTGGAGAAAATTGATTTTTTTCTTGCTTTATCAAAGTACCCCGTAAGTGGGTACCTTAAACCCTTAACTTTTACCTCAAAAGGGCCTTAAAAACACTGGTTGCGGTTCTGACAGGCCACTGTGGCCTAAACACACATTTGCATCTACTAAGAATTAGTGATAGCCCTATTTGTTCACAATGTGGAACGGCCATCATACCTATCACCTATGATTGATATACACAACTAAGTTTTATTTTTCTAACATATTTACAAGAAAATTTATTAGCAGATAGAAATACCGGCCCTAGGTATATTTTTTTTGGCAAGTGTCACTATTTCCACTGTTTTGAGATACTTTTCTCAGATTTTGAACGTAGACTGCTGTTTGAATCCTTTACCTGTAGTACGTACATACATACTAACATACGTACATACTCTATTAACTTCTTCTCTTCTTCTTCTCATCAGCCCGTATTTATCCACTCCTGGATGTAGGCATCTTCCAAATCCCTCAACGTCTTTCTATTTCTACTAGTCCGGGTCCAATTCCTTCCTGCAACATTCTGGATATCGTCTCGCCACCGTCTCTGGGGCCTACCAATGCTCCGTTTGGTCTCTCTTCATTTCAGTTGTGCCACAAGCCTTAGAACATCTGTCACTTTAGTTCTTCTACGAATTTTCTCGTTGCGGATTCTATCCCTTAGAGTGATTCCTATCATAGCCCTCTCCATTGCTCGTTGGGTGGTTTGCAGTTTATTGGCAAATTTGCGGGTAATTGTCATTGTCTCTAGTCCATATGTGAGAACCGGCATCACGCAGGCATCAAACACTTTCTTTTTCAAGTTTATAGGAAATTCACTAGATTTAAGGATGAATTCTAGTCTGCCAAAGGCTGCCCAGGAGAGGCCTACTCTTCTTGTGATTTCAGAAGGTTGATTTTCTTTGCCAAGTTAAATTTTGTGGCCCAAGTAAACATATTCGGAGACAACCTTCAGGGGTTGGTCGTTAAGAGTCACCTGGATGTCTTCTGTAGTCATAATCTTTGTTTTGTTCAAGTTATATAACAATCTTACATGCTCCATCAGCGTCTCACCTCCTATTTTAATCATTTCGCTCGTGATTTGATCTTCACCTGGACTCTTTCTGTTTTTCATTTGATGTAGTGCTATCTCCAGTTCTCCGATATTCTGATTAGACTTTCAAAAGAAGGATTTTCAAAAGGAGAGATTCTCTGTAGAGGCTTTCAAAAGAAGGAATTCATGCAGTATAAATTTTCGTTTCTACAGTAGTTTGTTAGTATCTCTCCTCTTTCATTTCTATGACCAAGGCCAAACTTACCCACATTTGGGATATCTTCACCGGTGTTTTGGCCGATCTTAGCGTTAATCTATAATCTAATAATCTATTAACTTATTTTATTTGACAATTCTAGAAGCCAGTACAGAATTGATTTTTTGTAAGTAGTCTCTGAACTTAATATAGTAATAAAACATTAATGCCCTTAAAAAAATTGTCTTACCGAAGTAATTTGAAAAGAGATACATCCCACTGAATAATTAATAAAAGAGAAACGTTAGCTTCGTAAACTTTTGACCCTCTCAACGAATTAGAACTTCTAGGATTATTAAAGTGGAAACGAAATTTATCTCTTTCAACTTATTTTCTTCCACCCGAAATTTGCCTAACTGAAATAATTAATAACAGTCTATTTGCATTTTGAATTGCGCAGCAAAACAAAATAAATTAACGAAATTATATTTTATACGGAATAATATTATAATTCATCTATTTACATGGTAATTATTAATCGAAACGCAAATAAATTTCTCAGTTTAAATGCTTTAATTGAATTTTGTGAGTTTATTAAGTGGTATGAAATTTTAATTATTCCAGCCCACATATATTGGTTTACCTAATTCAATTACGTAATTTTAAATGTATTTTTTACTCTATATTAATATGTAATTAATTATTTTGTTTTGTTGCATTATAATAATGCTTTAGTGTATTAGAATTTTAAATTTTTTTTATTTTTTTTTATTTTGGCAAAAAGCGAATGCAATGTCCAAAGTTTGCTTTGAAAGTAATTAAATATTTCGAAAACGGCTGATCATATTATAACTAACTTATTTAATACATATATTAATCTTATTTAATCAGTAAAATATTGTTTACAACTATAGAAAGGGTTTTTCTCTGATATCTCGTGTTACAGAAGAGATAGAGTACTGCAAATTTCACACCACAATAGATAATCCGACTCTTTAGGGAATAGCAATAAAAAGCAATATCACTGCATTTGGTTTTTTCGAGATATCTAGGATGTAAGCGTAAATTTTGGAAAAATGCCCTCTACAGAAAAAACCGAAAACTAAATTGAACATGTGGGTCGGGACATTTTAAAGGACAAAAAATGCTCTTTAAATGGCGCAAAAAGCGAAGTCTCTACGATCAGTCGTTTTCGAGATATTCCATTTCTCTCAAAGCAACCCTTCACAAAATTATTCGTCGAGATCAAAATTACGTTTATCGTATTTTTGCTATAACATAGACTGGACAGGCATACTGAGCAAAAAAGCACAGTATAGCTTGTATAAGTGACAGAGAAGTGATACTGGGCGATAACATTTTGGTGATTCTGGGACTTTTCCGGGTTTCAGCAGAGCTACTTTGGCCTTTCTCCACACTTTTGGAATCTGAAAAGTTTGTCGGCAGCAGTTTAAAAGTCCACTCCTGCGGCTTTTCCATTTTTTAATGCCATCACTCCTTTGTTAAGTTCTTTAATGCAAAAGGTAAATTATTAATGTAATTTGTCTCAATTTTCTGTGTTTTGCTGAGTCGTGCCTTTTCGCATATATTATCTGATTTACCATTTATGAAGAGGTGGTGGGCTACTCGATTGGGTGTTACATTTGCAGGGTTTCTATCCATTTCCTGGTGTGGCACTTGGTGACCTAATGCTCCACTTTCGTTTGACACAAGAGGCATACCCAGACTAACCCAGAGATCAGTGACTTCCCCCTGGGGAGGACCTCAGAGTTCGGTGATTTAGCCTAGCTACCGGGCATCTTTTATACTCGTCAGCGATCTCATTATGCTAACCTTGCTGATGTGACAATATTTATCAAAGGTCTGACTGAAACCCGATTTACTCAAATATGATTCAGTTTAGTTATTGTAAATTATTGGATACGATTTTACCTGACACCAACAGTAAAGACTGAACTTAAGATTAAAATTAAACTTCAAAATACGCCACTGACCTTAAAATAAGAACTTTATGAAGCATTCAAATTCTACTAAAAGCAATATCATAAGATTATATTGAATATGATCCAATATTTTATGTTTATATAAATCCTACTCGAAAACGAATATGGCTAACATCGTGTAAAATCGTATCGATATTTTTACCATACAACGTGCACTTTCTGCATCGTTGAGATTGTAAGAAAATTCTGTCAGTATATAATATTTTACCAATCAGATTTTCAGTTTAAAGTACATCAAAAATACATTCTTGTATGTGAATGTGACAAGTGTTTTAATTGATTATTCAATATTATATTAACATGTACTTCAATTCTTAATATTTGTGACATCTTTGTAAACAAGCTAAAATTATAGCTGAATTATTTTAATAAACTTATAAATGAGAACTGTTTTATAATATAATTTATTTTTGTGTGAAATTTTGGGCTCTCTGAATTAAATAATACTCCTACTAAATAACTATTCATGTTACTATGTATATTTTAAATTTAAATTAAAACGTTTATGATTAAGCAAAGAGTAAAGATAAGCAAACGGATATTGCACGGACTTTGAGCAACGAATTTGTTTGGAGAATGTTTGCAGTTTCATTAAGTCTTCTAATTAAAATGCAAATATATCATTCAACAGAAGAAGCACTCAGAAGCAGTGTTTAACTTCAATTTTGTACAAAATTCCAAAGAGCGAAATTAACAAAACAGAAACTAGCAAAGGTTTTTGAGCTTTAAGAAATATTAAAAACTTAAAAATCCACCATCTAAATGTTATTTAAACTCAATTACAGCTAGAAACAATTTTGGTTTGAAGTAGCTGGTTGCAACTAAAAACTAAGGTTTTATTTGCAAATTGATCAAACATTTTTAATCAAAATCAAAGTACTCAAGAATCTGACAAAAAGACTCTTTCAAAAAGCTAATGGAAAATAAACATCCATTATGCAACCTAAAAGTTTATTGGAAGTAAAAAGTAAATAATCAAACTGAACTTTGATATGATTGATGTGTTGACGGAACAAACTTTTTTTAAAGCATCGTTTTTCAACCTTATTACCGATTCGAAGCCCTTTATAATAGAATTTATGCGATATGTACGTATATCCCAATTTTTTCTCATTTGCGTTTCAAGGTA
Source organism: Ips nitidus (assembly GCA_018691245.2). Classification (NCBI taxonomy): domain Eukaryota; kingdom Metazoa; phylum Arthropoda; class Insecta; order Coleoptera; family Curculionidae; genus Ips; species Ips nitidus. The sequence goes on from CM042794.1 coordinate 6,860,500, forward strand.
AGCAAACAAGTTAAAAACGTTCGATACTAAATATTTACATAAAAATTGATTTAGTTACAAGCAAGATGTTCAGGGGGATCAGAAGATAATATTTCATTTTCATTTTTCAAGTATTTTAGGAGACCACATCGATGGTCCGTTTTTTATTGACGGTAATTTGAATGGCGCTACTTATCTTGAGCTTATTGACACCACTGTTGATCCGACCATAACAGAGCTACTAGAAAATGATGAAAATTTATTTGAAAATCAACTAATTTTCCAACAAGACGGTGCACCTCCTCACTATTCACTTCCCGTTCGAGAATATCTGAACAATCGATTTCCTGGAAGATTGATTGGTAGACGTGGTCCCATGGAATGGCCTGCGAGATCACCCGACCTCACTCCGTTGGACTTTTTTCTATGGGGGCATTTAAAATCTAAAGTCGCTTGTATTATTGTATGGAAGTTAACGGAGGTTATTTTGAGCCATTAATTAAATGATAACCGCTATTTGCTATTATTTCTGCAGTTAACAAAAAATAAACACAAAACGTTTTTTTTTTTGGTCTCAATTCAAAGCAAATGTACAAATAAAATCGTGCAATTAATTCCTTATGAAATACCCTTTCCAACGATGTGCCACACAGGGTATGGTGCCATTTAAAAACTTAGTGGGGGTGGCTATGGCGGCAAAGGGGCTGATGGCAGAAATTCAAATCCTACGTAAAAAGATGTCCCCTTGCAATCTTTGTTAACGTGTCTTAGCATTTTTTAACTTGGAAATTATTTTGGAAGATATTCAGGGTGGCTACTTTTCATTGAAAAACCCTGTATACATAAATTATTTTCTTTCTGAAAGCTAAACAATTTATAAAACTATTTCAATAGCAACCCGGGTTTACTCTACCTTATTTCTTTACAAATAATAGAAACTTCCTTTCTCCTTTAAATTTGCCGTTAGGTTTATGGAAAAAGATGAAGTGTAACTAAAAAGTAACTAAAATTCCCTTAAAACCAAAGTTGCATTACTGGCGCTTAACTATCTCCAAACGCCATTTAGCAAATGAAAAGTCTAAAATCCAGGAGGGATTCATCTAGACATTCTATTTGGATAATAGAAAGTTTGAGATGAATTTCTCTATTAATTTAATTTGGCTCGTAAACTAATTTGTTAAAAGGAAATAAAGTATAAAAAAGGTGGGACAGATTGAACTTCACAAAAAATCAATAGTGTCTTATAAACCTATATCACAGAACTAATATAGAGTGAGCTACAAAAATAACAGTAATTTGCAAGATACAACATTGTAATTTTCTTCAATGTCCAATTCGCCAAAAAGCAATTCTTTTATAAACCGTAATAAACTATGTCACAAGAGTAGAAAATCAAGCTTTTGGAAATAGCCTGACAAATCCTTAGAGAGTCATACATAAATAAGCATGCACAAGGGACCGTTACGATAAGGCCAAGCTCGTGTAAGCAGATTAAACCGAAAGTTGCCGGTTTATGGTTTCGTTGCCTCGTAATGTGTTATCGGCGCCTAGAACAATACACACTTGTCTGGACGAATTATCGCCGTCGAAAGGGTTAAGAAATTGCTTTAACTTTGTGTTTTTGAGAATACTTAGTACTCATTAGTATACTTAGTATTCTCAAAAACACAGGGTGTTCCAACTCTATTTAGACTCTATTTGAATTGAGCTCTTTTAATTAAAGAAGTAGCAATGCCTGTATAAAAAAGTGCAAGCTCATAGTGTTTCAAATAATAAATTGAAAAAGTAGTGAAGTTGTTGGGGCTTTTCATAACTCATAACGATACGACTCACCACTGTTAAAAGTTTAAATTTAACCTGGTGCTAAAAAATAGTTAAAATGCATTAAGGCTACACGGCAATTTGTATAAAGCTCCACTGCACCAAAAAGACAATGTTATAGCCTAGATGAAAAAGTCAATTTTCTTAAGTTTCCTTTAATCGGATTCCACTCTCTTTATACAGCAATTGGAGACTCTTACAAAATGAAATGTTCCACACTGAACCCTAATTTAGCTTTTAGTGTATAATTACAATGTTTGTTAGCAAGTAGCCAAATAATAAATAAATAATTTGGCTTGGAAATGAGCTTTTTAATTGATATTCCTATAAATTGATTTAAATCGCAATTTGAATGCATACATCAACAGGTTTATTGAACATAGCCCGACATTTAATGGATTTGCCAAACTGTGGCTAATAATGTGTTTGTTGCAAATTCATTACCGGTCGATTGATCAGCTTTATTGTTCTAAACTGCATTCGCTTAAAAATAGGCTTTATAATAGAGATGGAAGTAATTAATTATTTAATGAGAACCGCCATGAGGCCTTTAAGCCAAAATCCGGACGCCTTAATTTTCTGGATGGACTATTCCGACCCAGTCGGATATCTCGTAGGGTTGTAATTTTGTATTGGTCCTAATGACCATAATTGTATAGCGAGACTGGCTTCTAATTTGGTTGACTTGGATTAATCACAATCCACTGGGGGGTAATCGGATGTTGTATTGTTTAGAGCCTTTTCGTAAAGGTTTATTACTTCTTTAGCTGTTTATCGCCTTTAATTTACTCGTAAAACAGTAAAAATAATATAAAATGAGAATTTTCGTCCGTAAATTAATGTACATGGAAATTGTATGGCGCTGCGGACATTAATTAAAAAAAAATCCGCATTTAGTCGGATTTGAACAAACGACCTTTGCGTTTTTGGCGCTTTACTCAACAAATGTCCTATGGTAAAAAAACAGCATAATAAATACAAAGTTAGAAAATGTTTATTGCTTTAATCGATTTATTTTGACCTCCTGAGGCATCTGACATAAACATGCTCAAACTGTATGTAAATACTACTCATTTACAAACAGGGTGCCTTAGAAACACTTTTTGACTTGTTAGGGCTAATTTGACCCTGGAAAATTAAAAAAAACACGGTTACATGAGCTACTAAGTCTACTACGATGTAATGCATAGAAATTTCTTGAAAAACCGATTTTGCAAATGACAATTTTCGTAAGGGTCAAATTTGCCTGAAACACTACCACTATTCCAATGGGTTTTGCGTTATGTTAGCCACTAAGTGCAAGCGAAAATCGACTTTAATAATTTTGTTTCTATAGTTTTGCTACGGCTCTAAATTTGACACTCACTGTGCTAGGTTTGTGCCAAATATCAGGGCCGTACCTGACCGATTTAAAAAAAAAACCTCAAAGAAGTTAGAGTGGTTACAGTCAAGAAAAACGTTTAGTTAGCTTTGGAGCCCTCTGGCGGCCAAACGAAGCACCCTATCGACACAAACGGCCATATTTTTGGAAAGCCCATTATATTTTCTATTCATTGACATATAAAAGTCTATACAAAGTGTTGTAAATAAACGAGTTGTTTGACAATAAAGACAGTTTTGACTGAATTTGACAGCTCCTACTTTAACCTTCAAGAACTCGATTATTTTGACAGAATACATTTTCAATTTTCAAGTTTCAAATAAGTGACCTAATACAAACTTACCTTAATTTTGAACAGAGAATCAGACAAAGTTATAAGAATAAGGAATGTTCAATTTGAAAAACTTTTTAAGAACTTGTATAACACGAGAAAATACAAAAACCAAAAAAAAAACGTTTTCTAATACGCATAAATTAAAATTATTGTTTTGGAGACTGAAAATATTAAATTTCACATAGAACGGTAAATATCTCAGAAACGGATACAGATAAGTGTATGACATTAATATACGAAATATGTCTAGAATATGACGTAGAATCTAAAAATGCAATAATATACAAGGTGTCCCATTTAAACTAAGCAGCAGTTGATATCTACTTCCGGTTAAATCGTTGCAAGCATATTTTCTTATTAAGAAAGACTCTCCAGTCGTGGAAAATTAAAAAAATTTGTGAGTATTGTTAGGTTAAGTTAGTTATTGGGAGTTATTAGGAATTACTGGGCATTACAAGGATTTAGTGGACATTATTGGTATATTAGGAATTAGTGTACAAAATTGTACTCAGCGGTTTACCCCTCGGGGGGGAGTGATAAGGGAAGGAATACATACATATAAGCTTCACCAGACCGAACAAAAAATGCTGAATAATAAAAAATATAACTTTGTTGGGTTTAATAGAACAAACCAGTCTTCCTAATAATTTTGGTGGATTTCTTTGGGATTCGCTAGGTAATGAAAAACTGAAACTTGTCACTGCATATCCTTATTGATAGTCTTCCGAAGAATACTCTTAGCAATGCTTTTACATTTGGACGCAAAAATAATATTAATATATGTATTTATTAGTACACTTAGAGTTGGTTAGTGACATGCAAATGTCATAGAGCTAATTAGTGATTACTGATTAGTATTTACTGATTACATGTATAATATAAATATTTATGATGCAAATACCGATGCAAATCACCGAATATGAATCTATGCGGAATTAGTGAGCAGAGAGTGTTTCCATTTCGTCAATAATTTATGTGGGTCTTAAAGAGCAAAGTCTACAGGAAACATACTTACAATATCACATTACATACAACAACACTAGAAAAATTTTACATACGGACTTTCAAACTTGACAGCTTTAACAGCTCTAATGAACCAAAAAGAAATAGATATGGTAATGTCCCTAAAAGTTATACAAACTGGCAAACTAACAAAATCACAACATCAACGTGTTTTCAATTAACGATCTATAAATTAAAGGATGGTAAGAGTTAGGTTTAAGTAACTTAAACTTAAGTCCCAGTGGTATCATAAAACTGGCATATAGCCACCAAATAATTACACACTGTGCTAAAAATATACAAGATTAAAGAATTGTCTATCGGGAAAAATCCAGCTGCACTCATCCCAGTAATTCTTTGATAACTTTCACAACAAATCACTTGGTATTGATACATCAGCCGCTTTTTCTCTCTTAATATCAGCGCTTTGTCTAAACTCAACAGCTTTTGGTGACAAATCTGAACGGTTTTTCTTGGTTTCAGAAACATGCTTTCAGCTACACAAGTCAAACATAGCATATCAATCTAAAAGTAGAATTTTGCACTAAAAAAATAACCTCATTTTTAAATCAGCTTACAAAATAAGTGGCTATCTGCTTTACACTGTACAAAGCCATCCATTTGACAAGGAGTTCATCAGATGAAATGAAAAGCAAGGAATAGAAATTTGTCAAGATTGCTCCAACACTGCGTAAACAGAATAAGAAAAATATTGGTCCGACGATTCTTGATAATTCTTGAATCTCATTTATCAAAATATGATTCCTCCGATTTATCTTAACTACTTCTTCTAAAGGCAACCATAAGTTCAGTTTACTATTCAGGGCATCAAAACGTAGAGCAAGATGTTCAATTCTCAGTCCCAAATAAAGGACTGTAAGTTCAAGCCGAAAAAGAAGATAGGAATATGAGTACCCTGCGATGAAGAAAAATATAGGTTGGTGGTACTTATAGTACTGATAAGATAAATGACACAATTTGTAAATTTCCAAAAACATCCACGCGAAAATAACAGCTTCTAATAACAGTTTCCGTTTGCTGTGCAGTTTTATCGCTGCATGATCTTCGACTTTACTGCCAAATGGCAATCGAATGGTGATAACAACATTTAAAACACAACTACTCACACCAATTGTTACAATTCCGCGGCCCCATTGCGTTTTATATTTGCCCAATATGGTATCACTTGGGCTGTTTACAAGAGATAAGAGAGACCAAAACAAGCACCACAATTGAACACAACATTGCAACAATGAAAATACAAAATTTGTAGTTTTACTTTTGTAAGGTCTGGCAAGAAAGCAGATATGACTAAAAACAAATGCTAAAAACTTGTCTTTGAGGCTACGCATCATTAACTTGAATAGCGGTAAATAAAACCGAAATTTGATGAAAGTTAAGTAAAATGTTTATGGATATCACATTTTGTTTTAGTGAATTACTTCTTAAGCGGACGTTCATTAATCAAAGGTCGTATACAATTTTAGACAATGTATATAGCTATATTAAACGATTTGTACTTTAAAAAAAAGTTGATGAAAACCAAATATCATAGTTTGTAGGGCAACAGTTCCACAAGATATTGGAAAACTCCTGAAACGTGTTTCGTACCAAATTTGTACCAGTTTTTATCGAAAATAGTGAAACAATGTCGAGCACAGGTTTGGAAGTCAGGAAACATTTGGACCAAATGCGCGAATAGGTATAATTTTTTGCCAAGTGATAAATATAATAGTTTTGGGAGGTCTGTAGCTACTAAAAAACAAAATAAGTCCAGGTCCTTATGTGAAAAATTAAAGTTCATGATGATATTTAAGGAATGAAACGTCGGAGCTCGAAACTAAAATTATTTTTTGAATAGCGCAAAAAAGTGACTTCAGAAAATGGCATTTATTTTCCAAAAAAATCTACTTAAATACTAGTACTTAATTCACCTAATTTGGTATAAATATGCCCTTTGCTGTGCATTGGAACCGTCCTGGAGCAAATTAAAAGATTGCCAAAATTGCACTTTTTGCAAAAATGAAATTTTTTAAATTTTTAATTGATTGTAACTTTTTGCGAGTTGGTTGGAAAAAGGATAAAAAATACTACAAAATGAGCCAAAACTGGCCTCTCTAGCTCTTCATGTTACCGAGATATCGAATTTTAAAAAGTAGTAAAAAAAGACCTCTAATACCCCCAACCTTTCAACTTTTTTGAAAAATGATAACTTTTAAAGTGCTTTTTTTGTACTTATTTCACCTAATTTAAGGTCCTTTGGTATAAATATGTCCTTTGCTGTGCATTGGAACCGTCCTGGAGCAAAATTGCACTTTTTGTAAAAATAGCATATTTTTTGACACACGTTGCTTTGACCCTAAATTACTCCCTCAAAATGTCATAGAAAACAAAAGATAGATCAGATTTCAAGGTATCCAAAAATGTCCCTACATGAGTTGATTGATAATACCGTTTGGCCGCTAGAGGGCATCAAATTTACATTACCATAATATCACATATTATATTGTAAATATTTTTTTGTCAGATTTCATATGTATCTCTTAATCCGGCCGAGTTCCTGGCAAAGAAATGGTTAAAATGTTAAATTTTTAGGTCTAACTCTGTTAGTTTTTGGGATATCAAAAAACCGACTGCACCAGCGTCTTTTCCGGGAAATTTTAACATAAAATGACACCGAGACGTCAACTGTAACTTGAATTTTTGACGGTTCCAGGTTTGAATTTTCTGTCAGAATATCGACTTGCACCTCATTTTAAAGAAAATTTCACGTAGTTTCAATAAATGACAGACAAAATGGCTTTCCAGGCCGCCATTTTGAATTTTCTGTCAGAATTTTTTATTTTCTAACAAAATATTGACTTGCACCTCATTTTAAAGGAAATTTCACGTAGTTTCTAGAAATGACAGGCAAAAGAGCGTCGCAGGCTGCCATTTTGAATTTTCTGTCAAAATATTGACTTGCACCTCATTTTAAAGAAAATTTCACGTAGTTTCAATAAATGACAGACAAAATGGCTTTCCAGGCCGCCATTTTGAATTTTCTGTCAAAATATCGACTTGCACCTCATTTTAAAGGAAATTTCCGTCACTCAAAAAATTGCTTCAAAATTTTGAAAACCGGGTTTCAGAGACAAACGAGAAAAGGTTTTTAAATAAGGTTATTAGGAACCTAACGTAGTTTTGTTGTTATGTGGTAGCCGTTTTCTGTTCAACGTAAATTCACCTTCAAAACTATCACCAAATAACAACGATAAACGTTAAAACGTCGGTCAGTTATTCTACTTTTAACGTAAAACAAATGCGTGTCTGTTTATTGGGTAATTTTTGCTTTTTTACCTATAAAAAATTGTGTTTTTTATTTAAACTACACCCTGTAGATCCGTAATGAAACAACATTGGTCCGTACTTAGTAACTTGAGTTATTTTCTTATGTAAACTCAGGCTTTGAAATATGACGCAGAAATTTATTGTGAAACACTATGTATGCAGATTAATATTAGTTTTATGTAGATTATATAAAAATAATATTAATCTGCATACAAAGCAAAGTAAACAAAAATGATAAACTGTGAAAAAATCCCTGGTATTTTATAAGACTGTGACTTCCTAGAATGCGTTTGTTATTACCTACGCAATGGCACACATTGTAATCTAAACAGAGTTCATTTACGGTCGCGAATTAGCAATCAAAAGGATAACCGAAAAGTGAATCCCCGTCTACTTAAGAAATGTAAAGTACCACAAACCCAGCCGCTATGTATGGATATAAAGGTCGCCGAATGCTTATCAGAATTCAGTCAGTACCCGAAAAGAACCAGCTGTAACAGTGTTAGCAAAACAGAAGATAAAAAGGTATGTACCTAGTGCTATAAATAGTTATTTATGCAACTAGTGCAAAAACGACGATTTTATAAAAAAATAATTTTTAATTTACATAATACATAAATATGCATTAATAAAAGGCTAAATATAATAATAAAAATTGTTAAAAATAATACTACCAAAATACCACAAAAACTTTTTTACCTACAAATTGGGTTTTACAATTTGGTGTTGAGTTAAACAATTTGGGTTTAAAACTGGTTTTATGACAAAAGCACAGCAAATATAACATATTGCAAAAAAGTTAAATTTGTGAAATTGGTGAAAACGTGTATCTACTTTTGTGTATCACAATTTTATAAAAAATAATTTAAAGAATCCCAATCCTATATCTGTTGAAAACAAAAAATTGGTAAACAAAGCCAAAACAGTAGACTTTCCCACTTTTAAACAGATTAGAAATTTTATTGACAACGTTGTAAACATGAGTCGTTTACACCCATCAAACTAATATGAAATTAATACTATTCAATAATATGGTAAACAATACAATAAAGTAAGTTGTAATTTACTTGAATATTTGATTGGGTAGACTGTCAGTTGTTTCGTACATTTTTTATGCCTAAAATTATTTCAATTTGTTGTCATGAAACGCGGTAGAAACGTAGTCAATCTGTTCTCAAAATTACGTCATCGATGACGTGTGAACTTCTTTCAGTCGTTTAAACATACACGAGTATTATCAAACCCAAAATTTCTCATACCCTATAATATTGTTTTGATTAGTTTACAAGATAATTAATCAATTTTTTTTTCAGATGTCATCAACATTAATTATTTTTTTCTTGGGCTTGGTGGTCTACGTCACAGCTTATATTGATCCAGTCTACAACGACCACAATCCCCCCAAACTAGTGCTGCCAACTATCAGGCCACATGACGTCCCCAAACTAATTCGACCCACTTACCCATAAAATCCCCAATTACCATCAGAGCAAAACGGTTTGTCAACAAGTACGACGGTGCTCAACAACCTCAACAGCAAAACCCTAAACAATGGGAGGTTCGTCCTGATATCAGCAGAGATCAAAGGGGCAATACTAGAGGACAGGTGGAAGTGCAAAAGCATGGAGAAAATCACGATATCAATGCTGGGTATGGGCAAGTTTTGAGAGGACCTGACAAACATTCTGAAACCTGGCATGTTGGTGGTAGTGTTAAATGGTAGACTATATTGCATTATGTTTAGTGGATTAATTAAAATAAAGACAGTTTCTAGTAGTTGTAATTTACAGTAAAATTATGTCAAATTTGTATAGATTTTTACGTTTTGATTATCATTACAGTTTCATTAATTTTTGATATACAGTGAGTGTGTCCCAAATTGGTTCTACATGTATCTGGGATCTCGGTAACCGTTAAAGCTACAGAGTCGTCGATTCATAATTTTGTTGAATAGCTTTAGCACCTGTCGAATACTTCTGGACACGTATTTCGTTGCCAGAACAAGTATAAAAGCTGCTTATTAGTTTTAGCTGGTGCCTGTCTTTTCTATTCTTCCACAAGTAGGTGGTTTATTATCCATTTAAAACTAGTATTTAAAAGCATATTACGTGCTAAATCAGCAGACAAAAAGAGCAACATGAAAGATAATAGTAAACAATTCAACTATAATACATTTTAAATTAACACTGAACTGTAACAGATATTTTTAACTTTCATTTTAACCAAGCATGAGCTAAGTTTTTGTGGTAGCAAGAAATTGGCACATAGCCGCCAAATGGTTGCACACCGTGCAAACAACATTCAAAATTAGAGAGTTATCTATTGGAAAAAATCCAGCAGCATTCAACCTACTGTTCCTTTGATAACTTTCAAAACCCATAACTTGGTACTGATACATGAGCTGATCCCTCTCGCTTAATATCAGTGTTCTGTCTAAACTCAAAAGCTTTTGGTGACAAATTTGAATAACTTGCCTTGGCTTTAACAGCAGATTTTCAACTGCACCCGTCAAACACATGATATCAACCTAAAAGAAAGAGTTTGTATCACAAAACTACATTTCAAAACTAGCTTACAAAATAAGTGGTTATATGCTTAATACTGTACCAAACCACCAGTTTGATAAGAAGTTGATCAGATTGGACAAAAATCAAGGAATAAAAATTTGTCAAAATGGCTCCAACGCATCGCAAGCAGAATAAAAATATTATTGGGCCAGCAATCCTTGATATTTCTTGAATTTCATTGATTAGCTTATAAAGCCTCCTATTTATCTTCTGTACTTCTTCTAAAGGCAACCACAATGTCAGATCACTATTAAGGGCATCAAAACGCAGTGCAAGATTTTCAATTCTCAATCCCAAATAGAGAACTGCAATTTCAAGCCGGACTAGTAAGTAATTAAATGAGAATGAAAACCCCATGGAAATAGCAAATATAGATTGTTGGTCATTAATATACTGGTACGTTAAATGACATAACTTAGAAACATCAAGAAACATCCATGTAAATATAACAGCTTCTATAAACAATTTCCGTTTGCTGTGCAGCTTTATTGCTACATAATCTTCAGCTTTACTGCTAAATGACAATTGAAATGTCACAATAACATTCAAAATGCAGCTACTCACAGTAAGGAATACAAATGCACCACCCCATTGGGTTTTATATCTATTTATTGTGGCATCGGTTGAGTTAATTACTAGAGGTAAAATAGTCCAAAACTGACAAAATAACTGGAAACCACATTGAAAAATTGAAAATAACAATGTTTTCGAAGGCCTGAGAAAAAAATAAATGTAAGTAAAAGCGAATGATAAATATTTGTCTTTAAAGTTGCTCATCACTAAGTTCAATGTTAGTAGACAAAAATAATTGTATGAACGTTAAGTGGACAGTTTTTTTATATGAAATTGCTTATTTACTTAAGTAAATGATTTTTTAAATGGATGTGTGGATCATTAATCAAAGTTACTTTTTTCCGATAATCATTCTTATACTATTTTGAACAACACAAATAAAAACATATTTGTTAAGAGAATTTAGAAACAGTTACACAGCAACAACACAGAACAACAGCAATTGTATCATTGGTTTTGATTTAATACTTTTTGATTAAAATTTTGAGTGTGGCACCTTAAATAAGCAAATTGTAACACATTTACGTATAGGACTTTAGAACGTCAATTTTGTTGGTTCTCTTATACCAAGATTTTGCATCATCTTGTCAGGACAAAACCACAAGATTGCGATTTTTAATTATCTAAGCTTGAGAAAACATTTTTTTAAAACCTTGAAATTCTATTCGAATGGTGTAAGAATGAGTTACGTATCATCTGCTAAACCTTAAACAAAAATCCTGGATAGTCTAATGCAAAGGACGTCTATTAAAAAACTAATCAGAAACTTGATTCGGCATAAACAATATCTTTTATCATCTATCTTAATCAGTATCTTTCTCTTTGGAGTAAGATGAAGGAGCATTGATGAAATGTTAATCCAACATTTTTTATTTATGTTTTGAAATGTCAAAATAACATTCAAAATGCAGCTACTCACAGTAAGGAATACAAATGCACCATCCCTGAAAAATGCTTAAAAATTTAAATCACCAATTATTTACTTTAGTGACAATTTATGGATGGCACTCCAGATAGCTAAAATGATTATTAAAAAATCCTATTACGTCTTTTAGTCCTTTCGTGTCGTAGTTTGTAAGATAAAATTGACCTACAGGGCTCATATTTTTGAACGCAAGAAGTGAAATTGCTGAGAAAAGTGTTCGAATGTGACAGAACTGGTTGTCAATGGCAGGTTTTTGTCAAATTATGTATCCTCTTTTGTGTTTCAAGATTTAAGGTCAGATAGTTTTTGGCAATGCCAGATACTTTCATATAAGGCTAGAGAGCTTCTGGCACTGCCAGATTGTCACAAAGTTGGCCAGAACTGTTTTGCATTGCCAGGCACTATCTGGAAAACTAGATACTGTCTGGCAATGCGAGAAAGTTTCTGACAATTGTCAGATTGTTTTTGGGAATGTCAGGTGGTTTCTGGTAACGCCAGAGCCCTTATTCTTGAACGGGAGGAGTAGAATTGTGACAGAACAGGTTGGCAATGGTAGGTTTCTGTCAAATTTACATTACGTAACCCTTTCTCTTTATAACCCTCTTCTCTCGTTTCAAGAATCTAGGGCCAGATAATATCAACAAAATTGTCCTAAATGCTCCAGTAATTTCTTTCATTTTGAATGTTATTATTAACCCAATGGGTTCTATAACTTTGAACATACTAATTTAATCGCAAAAGGTTACTAAACCCATATTTTTATAACTGCTTTGTTGCTAGTTTGTTTAAAATTCAGATAACCATTTGGAAAGAGACGTGCCCTCATTTCGTTAAGCAACATATCAAACTTTACAACACAGAGCAAGTTAAAATACTTACACTTCCATAAAACAATATTTCTTTTAATGGTACTAACCTCGTCACCACTATGCATGTAAATTATTTTGCCTTAATTGTCAGAACTTCATAGAAATTCAAAGAATCGTGGAAAATGGATAAACAGCGAAAGTACTATATGTAGAATAATGCAAATTTAAAAATGTATTTTCTACTCCTACAGGAATATTGGTTTATACCTTAACAGTTTAGAGAACGGATAAGTAGGCAATTTCCAACGGTTGAACGAATACAGAATCCTACTAGACTTTCCGCAACTGTGATATAAGAAATAGACCAATCACAGACAATCTTCAGCGTGGGATATGAAATATACCAATTACAGCTAATCTTGAACGTAAACAAAATAATTCTTTTGATTGTCACCCTCACTGACAATTGGCATCAAACATTGCATTTTGGCTTATGTTTTGAGGCAAAAAACTGTCAGAGTTAAAACACAATTTGTCTATAATATTTGTTTTCCATTAGTGTATAATTAATGATTGTATTGGTTGACAGGACAAAAATACCTGCTTTTCAATAACATTGAAAGCTGAAAAAAAAGCAATTTTTTTATGATTAATTATAATATGAACTGAGCTAATCAAATATGAGTTTGATGTACCGGCGAACAGTGAATAATATACGTTCATGTAAATGTCCATTAACTAAAGGAAGTCTGCTTTAAAAAAAAAAACTGGTAAACATACTTAATAATGTTCAGTAGAACTTAGTATAATGAGTAGCTTTAAAGACAGTCTTTTAGGTTTCATTTTTAGCAATATTTTCTTCCTTACTAGAGGCAGTAAAAATACCAGTTCAACAGTATTTATAAGTTTTTCTTGCTGCATGCAATTATGGTGTCATATCTGGGCTATTCTATCTTTATTTGATGACACACCTGAAACCCTAATGGCTAAAAACAGAACATATTTGTCTTCTTTATTTATATTTACTAACGTTAGTAACTGTATTTTAAATATTCTTGTCAGCGTTCAATGGATGTTTAGCAGTTTCGGAAAAAACTACAAGACAATGGCATCTTTCCAGAGTAAAAGAAAACTGTTCTTAGAAGCTGTGGTTTACATATGGATTGTAATTGATTTATACAAATTATGCCATCTTTCGTTTCATTACCTGAAACAACATTCTCGGATTACCGCTATATTAATAGCATACTCGTACAGTTATTTAGTTCTTCGAATTGAAATGGCTGTGCTTTATTTGGTATTGAGAACTGAAAATCTTTCAATCCGCTTTGCTGCTCTAAATAGCCAGTTGAAGATGTGGTTACCCTTAAACCGAGTAGTAAATATAACGGCAGAACATCATAGGCTGATCAATGAAATTCAAGAGATATTCAGGCTAACCGGTTCAACAATTTTCATATTTTGCTTGCGTTGTGTAGGAACAATATTGATAAATATTTATGTTTTGTTATTCATTAAATGGGACGAAACAACATTAACAATGCCCGCATGGTACAGAATCAAACACTTTGCTACATACTTTGTAAGTATATAGTCTTTAAAGCAAACTGTATGTTGCATTACAAATTGGTTTTAGGCCGATATAATGTGCGTAACTTGGATGGTTCAAACTCTCTTAATTAAGCAGAGTCAAACCGTTCAAATTTGTCACCAAAAGATACTGAATTTAGACAAAACATTGATACTAAAAGAAAAGGACCAACTGAAGTATCAGTACCAAATTATTGCACAAGAGAGTTATCAAAGAAATACAAGATTAAGCGCAGCTGGCTTTTTTTCGGTGGACAATTCATTGATTTTTTTAATTTTTACTACAGTTTGTAATAATGTGTTGGCTATGTACCAAATTTTTTCCTGATATTTTCTAAGAATAAACGCACTTCTTAAATATGGAAAAAAGAAAAAAAACATATGTTAATTGAACTAAAATTATTAAAATTACGTTTTCCTTCGTTGTCGTTTTACTGACATAACGTCTTCTTTCTTCTTCTAGTCCATACCTAAGTCCTTTTACTGTAACTAGGCCACCGTGCTATTTTTTGTTCTAGTTCTGTTCCTTTTCTCTTCTTGTTCTGCTTTTGCTTGCTATCCTCTGCTCTCCTGATTTGTAACTTTCTTACTTGGCTTGCCAATAAAGTCATAAGGACTTTTATTATAGCGGCAGTGGAGGTCATGATTGACCTCACACCTTTGCACCTCATACGGTGCAGGAAGCCGCTGCTCCCAAATTTAACTATGGAGGTACGTTTTTCACTAAGTCAAGCAGCGAGAGCGAGTGGACTCAGGAATTTGTTATGTACCGTCTGGGTGAACTCATTATTAAATGGTATGCGGATGGGTCCAAGACACACCAAGGAAGGAGGAGGAGAAGAGTTTGGGCCAAGAACCAAATACTTGGAGCCAATAAGAAAATACCCCAGTATTTCAGGCGCAATGGAAATAGAAATTCACGCAATAGAAAGATGCACTTAGTTCAACATTGACAACGAGTATTGTAATAAGCAGAATATTGCAATTCTGACCGATAGTCAAGCAGCCATGAGCTGTGCTGAGATCAACCATAGTCATCTCTAAAATGGTATGGGAATATCTAAGAAGAAATAATAAACTCACCTTGCTCTGGGTTCCAAAACAGAGAGGAATTGAGAAAGTTGACATTCTGGCTAAAAAAGGAGCCGAGACTTCTTCAACTGGTAGTAGAACTTTTCCATAAGAAATGTATAGCTGTCAAAGTGACATTTCTGACATAAACCAGATTCAAAGGTTGAACCAGTATTGTACAGCGGGGCTTTAGGAGCAACTCACTGGATTGGCGCACTCTAAGAAACTTGTAGGTTACAACCGGAAAAAGAGTTAGGACTTAGGACTAGGCCAACTCAAACGACAGTGAAAGAGGTAGGCCTAAGAAAACACGGAGACTGCAGATGCTGTGGGGAGGAGAACGAGACTCCTAAACACCTGCTTTATGAATGAGATGCAGTCTCAAAGATAAGGACTAACTTGTTTGGTAGCATCATCTCAATAATGGGGAAACTTATTTAAGTCTTGAAGCTGGAGGAAGAACTGTGATGAGACTAACCTCAGCCCAGATCCTGATAAGGAAGGGGAGCACGATAGGCCTCGATGACGCAGTGCATTGTCACTCCTACAGCCAGAATCTACATTCTACAACTTCCTTACTTTTCTTCTTTTCTTTCCTCTTCTAATGTTATCGTAGTATATCGCATTCACGCTTCCTCTCTCCCTATTGCTTTACAATAAAACAGAAAACCAGACGGAAGTTACACTGGTAGTAAAAAAGAGTAAGTTAGGTAAGAGTTCCCAGGTAGCAAGCCAACAAAAGTTTATGTGTCTCACACTAGAAATCGCACGAAGGCGGACTAGGACGAAGCAAAGAGACAGGACAGCATCTTTTCAAGTTTCTCAGGAAGCCAGAAAGCTCCAGAAATGGCGCGCTGAGATCCAAGCCCCAATCACCCAAAGAGAGGAGGCATCGACATATTTCCTTTCATACCAAATCTGGAAAACACTCAGTATTTAGCACAGGAGTTTCGAGGCGCAGACATAAACACAAAGGATGCAAGAGGACAAAAACTCTCAATGTTCCTGCGGAGAAATCCAGAATTCTCCACAACTGCTGACCTGCACCGACATATCTACTTTAGCAGTGGGATATGCATATCTCGAGCTCTGGTGAAAAGAAAATGTAACTTTATACCAAAATTAAGGAAAAAATATGGAGACTGAACCCAACCAGTTCCCACGTATAAACCTCATCATATTTTATGCTCAAAGTAACAGAAAAAGTAGTAAAAAAATACATCAAAACATATATTTCAGAGAAAACACCTTACATCCGTCTCAACAGGGGAGACCGACTAACAGAAATGATTCCGAATTATCTCGAAAGCAGATAAAAAGCGGTATTCGTTTTCCTTCCATATTTAGGGTGTTTTTAATCACACGTCTCATGCGGAAATCAGATAATATCTACCCAAAAGTGGTGTCGACAAAGCATTTACAAACTTGATGAGCGAGATGCTTGAAACAAGGTCTTCTCAAAGTACAGTGCACAGTAGCACCATTAAATTGGCACAAGTCGTGGCACTCCCCAAAGGAAGTTTACCTTTGATATGGTGAGAGCAGTAGATGAACTACTTAACAAGCTAACAAGAACTCTCACTGCATAGAGTACGCAGATGACAGAAAAAATTTTAGAAAGCGGAGTGAGAACAGAAGGAAAAAATTTGTTTATAAAAATAGGTACTGACTTTGCAGATAAGCGTAGTGTTATGAGTTGATGAACCTTCATAATATACCGGTCGTGGATAAAAAAAATAAAAAGCACAAGTACCAAACTGGTCTATCGGACAACCGTTGCACCAATTCACTATCCTAAGTGACTGTGAATGTTTATTAGTTCATCTGATTATCGAAAATACTTAAAGGAAAACAAACAAAAAATTTTTTGTGTTTGTTAACTTGAAGATATTCTAAATAAAGTTTTCCATCGACTGGTATGCTGACAATCTGCTTTTCCACATAACATATCGCGGCAGTTGGTTCATCCAAAACAAAATACTTAAATTTTCTACTGACAAAACAAAAAATCAAAAATTGCTTCTTTATTCTGAAAAAAATTGACAAATTGCCACCAAATTGTTGCAAATTGTAGTTACAATAAACCAAATCAATGTATTATCCACTGGAAAAAATCCGGCTGCATTTAACCTAGTATTCCTCTGGTAACATTCATTTGCTATTGTCTGATACTGATACAACAATTGTTCTTTTTCACTTAGTATCAAACTTTTATCTAAACTTAGTATTTTTCGGTGACAAATTTGAATAGTCTCTTTTTGTTTCGTTAGAATGCTTTCAACAGCACAAGTTAAACACATCACATCAACCTAAAAACTGTAATAAATATTTTACATTATTGTTTTAAGTGTTACTTACAAAGTACGTGGCAATATACTTAATCCTGAATAAAAGAAACCATGTTATTATTGCTACATTGGTTTTAATAAATATCAACGAGTACAGATTTATCAAGATTGCCCCAACGCAACGTAGACCAAATACAAAAATGGTTGAACCACCAATTTTTGAAATTTCCTGAAATTCATTTAGCAATTCGTGATGTTTTGTATTTATTTTCACCACGTCTTCTAACGATAACCACAAATTTAATTTGTTGTTTAAAGCGTCATAGCGAAAAGAAATATTTTCAGTTCTGAATCCCAAATACAGCACTGCAATTTCAAGTCGTAAAAGCAAGTAATTGAATGCGCACACCATTAACAGATTTGAGAGAGGTTGTCGATATTTAGTGTATTGATAAACTTTGTTAAATATTTGGGAAAGCTCAGCAAAAATCCATAGAAATACTGCTACATCCAGAAATGTTTTTCGTTTACTATGGAAACTAGGGCTATAACTGTGAGCAATGCCGCTAAATGTCATTTGAGTAGTGACAATAATGTTCATAATACAGCTACTGGCAGTAACCAATACAAAAACACCGGACAAATACTTTTTAGCTCTACCCGTTGTTGTGTCCGGTTGTTCAATTACAATACTTAAAATAGTCCATACGTAACACCACAATTGAAAACCACAAGACCAAGTTATAAAAATAAAATTGTTTCTATGAGGCTTAAACAGAAAGAAAACGTAACAGAAAACAAATTTCAAAAAAGTATCTATAAAGTTAGCCATTGTGAAGTTGATACCACTCAAATAAGCAAACAACCATTATTACTAAAGTGAATGCGTGTTCATTAATCAAAGTGTTTTTTGAGAATGTTTTTATGAAAAAGAGGCAATTTTTTTAATGTGATGTTATCATTTTGATATTATATGTGGCTTAATGAGTTCAGCTCATTAATTTAAGAGTAAAGACCGAATACTGGGAAGCCTTTACTGCGGATATGGAACACGACCTCTATGGCAGCCAAAAGAAGATATGGGGATTGATAAGACGAAGGAAACGCGAAGTCAACGAATATGTAACAGACGTTCGACGAAAATGAGACTCAACACCAGGAAAAGCCAGCAATGGCAGAAGCAATTACCCGTATCACCCACGAACTAGTAGGAAAATATACCAAGGAACTAAAAAACAGAAAAGCCCCAGGAATCGACGAATTGAACAACGAACTGATAAAGTACGGAGGTAAACCACTAAGCGAACAACTAGCCAATCTTTACCAGAAGATCTTAAATGAAACAACTATACCAACCGACTGGAAGAAAAGCATCACTATCTCTATCTTCAAAAAAGGCGACAAAAAACAACCAGGAAACTATACAGATGAATAACTCTCCTGTTCGTGTCGAGTGTCGATATTCACGAAAATTATAAGCGGTATCATCTCAGAAAAAAATACCCATAATGGAAGAACAACAGGGATTCAGGAAAAACAGGTCTACCACAGACGTCATCTGTATCTGTAGAGTGGGGAGGGTGAGTGTAGACCCACTGCACTTAGGCCACATGTGACCCATTGTACATCCTCCCGAGTTATCCTCCTAGGTGACCGTCCATCCTGCCTTTCCCAGGAAGGTGGACAGGTCACTAGGGGACATCTCTTTTATGTCGGCAGGTGTAGGTCAAGACTCACCGAACACACACTCTCTTATTGACGATAACTCCGGACACTCACATAAGAGTTTCATCTTCCTGTCCCTTCCTGTGTCCACTAGCCCCATAGTATGGAGGTGTTTCCTTAGTGACATCCTACTGTTAAACGTAGGTTTTTCCTGGTCTTCGCCAAATATTTCTTCGGCGCCAGCTTTCCAGGGTCACCCAGGGTGATCCTGGCAAGACTGCATCCTTTGATTCTATCCCATCTATTTATGAATTGAGCATGGGGGTAGCGATTGGCTAGTTCCGCAGTCATCAGGCCGTAGGTGTCACTGGGTTCTAAAATTTGGTTTGGTGGTGGCAGAACATGCACTTTCCAGAGGGCACGATATTCGTTTTGAAGAGGTGAAGGTTTTAGTTTAGTTTAGTTTAGGGATAATGTCCGCCGCAGATGTGGACGAAACGTCAGAAAGAAATTCTATTGGACCACGGCTTATAAGCCCGGATAACTTTCATAAGGGGAACAAGTTTTAAACTGTGCTGTATACATTAATTCTTCGCTGATAATTACCAATCTTCTGTATTAAAGAACAATAAAATTGTGTATCGCCAGCAAAAGCCTGAAGTTCACAATATTTAACCCTCCTTAATATACATATATGGAGAACCCCGTAAGTAATATGAGCCTTTTATGAATAATAATAAGATTTTACAAGATCCAGAAAAGCCACATTAAGTTTGTATTATTTCAATTTGATTACAAGTTAATGGTGTCAAAAGCTTTGGAAAAATCTAAAAGAACCAAATACTATTTATTTTACTATTCATTAATCTAAAAATCTCATCGGTAACATTAACTATCTTACCCCTGCACTGGATATGATTTATAAAAAACAATCAGTAAAATAGCTTTATTATCCATCTTTTAAGATATTTATAGCACTTTAGTTATTCACGTTTCACTTGCAGAAAAAAATTGGCAAATTGCAACCAAATTAGTACAAATTGTTGAAATAATAAATACCGTCAACGAATTATCCAGTGGAAAAAAACCTGCTGCACTTAGTTTAGTATCTCTTTGGTAACTCTCATGAGCAATTATTTGGTATTGATACTTCAATTGCTCCTTTTCCCTTAATATTAACGTCCTGTCCATGTTTAAAAGTTTTTGATGACAAATTGTAATCGCTTCCTTTGGCTTGCTTTCAAGGTGTTCGACGGCAAAAGTCAAACAGACGAAATCAACCTGAAAATAAAACGCTCAATACATTATTTCATGCAAAACATACCCTTACAAAATGCATTAAAATATGCTTAATTCTGAACCAAACCAGCACTTTTATTATCATCTCATCTGGTTGGATAAATATCAAAGAATAGAAATTGATTAACATAACTCCAATGCTGCGCAAACAGAACAGGAAAGTTGTAGGACCAACAACTCTTGACATTGCCTGAATCTCATTTACCAATTTATGATGCTGTTGATTTATTTTGATTACTCGGTATAAAGGCAACCACAAGCTCAATTCTCTGTTGAGAACGTCAAAACGAAGGGCAATGTTCTCAATTTTTAGCCCCACATACAAAACTGCAACCTGAATCCGTAATATCAAATAATTAATCGAAAACAATATTAATATAGAAGAAATAGCTCGTCCCTGTTTGAGGTAATGGTAGGAAGTGTGGCAAGTTTTGTAGACATCAATTAAAATCCATAAAAACACAACAGTTTCCAAAAATGTTCTTCTTTTACTATGAAGGTTTACCAGTGTAGTATACTTTGCAGCTGTACGACTAAATGTCAATTGAATAGTTATTACAATATTTAGGACACAACTACTTAAAACAACCAGCATAAAAACACCAGAAATGTAAGTTTTACTTTTAGTTACTACTGAGCCAGGATCGTCAATAATAAGACTCAGAATACTCCAAACGTGACACCACAATTGAAAACAGCATGACAAACATGTCACAAAATTAGAAATATTATGGCTACTCGATTTGGTAAGGAAGTACACGTGACTGAACGCAAATGATAAAAGATGATCTTTTAGAAAAGGCATTGTAAAATATACTTAACATTACTAAAACAGGACAATTTGATCTAAAAGGTTCATATTGTTACCCACAATAATTGCTTTCACTTGATTGGTTATGCATAACTAAACCTTCATCCATCAAAATTTTTATATAATACAGCTCATCGTACCTAATTGCATATTGCTATACAGGGTGTCCTTATGTTCGGCTAGGAAAGAATAATTAAAATTTGATTCAATTTTTATTTTAAGATTTAGAGGATGCAACTTGTGGAACTTATTGGATACTTATTTAAACGCCGTACATTTTTGAGACACTCTGAATTGTACTCTAAATTAATAGTTATTTATACAACAAGTGACTCACACTCACAATACTAGAACTCATGGAACAACGAAGAAGACTCAAAGATAATACGATGGAATATAGAAATAAACAACGGGAAATTAGGAACAAGATCCGGGATGCTAAGGAAAAATAGATGACAGACACATGCAGAGAAATGGAAGAGCTGGAAAGGAAACATGACATGTTCAACATGTACAAAAGTTATGGAAGTTGCTGGCCTATATACTAGGAAAACTCCTAATATGCTGGTTGATAATACAGGCAGACTATTTGATGACAACAGATCAGATCTACCAGACACCACTGTTAGCGTGGAAGGTCCAGAAATCCTAAAGTCCGAAGTACTATATAGCATACCCTCTGCAAAATCTAAAAAAGCGACCGGACCAGATGATATTCCAATAGAACTTTTGAAAATGATCCAAGAAGAATTTTAGTTGATCACTGGGGAGACCATAATCTTGAAAATGTTATTTCAAGCTTCTTCACTATTAAATTGACTTCTACACTCATAGGTGCAATAAATTGTAGCATCTCTAAAAAATCTTTTTAAGACTGAAAAATCTAAAGTCCACTAACATTGCCTAAAAAATCAACGTGCAAAGGGAAATGCAGTGATTACAGGAGTCTTATGAGCCACACACTAAAAGCCTAAGCAATGTTTGCCTTAACTTCTTCAAAAGTTAGCAATCAACATAAAGACATTTTAGGTTAGGTTAGGTTAGGTTAGGGTTAAAGTTTTACAGTAAGGCACTTGCTACACCAGTGGCTCCTTAATTACATGTTATTGTTTTATTGGTATGTTTTATGAACAATATGTGTATACAATATACGTAGTCATTGATTAGTTTCTCTATTTATTTTATATTTTTTCCAATTTTCTAGACACGTAATCCAGAAATCCACACTTTTACCACTAAATGCAAGTAGCACATTGACAACAAACCTCGAAATCCAGCCACTTAGACCCATTAATAAAATTACACTAGACAAACAGGTTTTTGCTTTACTCGACACGGAGGCGAGATCATTAATTACGAAAGACAAATACCCTGAACGTGTCAGTGCAATTGAAAGTTACCGGAACAACAAACTTGTAAATAATGAATTGAAAGTGTTTTGCGTTGAGGCAAACGACATGGGTAAAATAAATGTCGCTAGTTTTGGGTTTTTTTAGTTTCTTTAATAGCTAGATTAATTACTAAAATTGCTTTAGTTACGTTTCTCAATTTCCGAACGATTTGAAATATTAAAGTTATTGTATTTGCACCATCTAAGTCTCTCTTTTCCACCCTACGTGAGGGTATGGTGACAACATGTATTCATTCTCTTGACTTCTTCGACAAAAGTTATTCGAACAAGTTTCTCTGCGACGTGTCAAGCCTCCGGTAGGTCGTGGCCCACGAGGGTTTCAATTTAGTCTATCCATCTCTTAGGTGATCTTCCACTTGCTTGTCTTCCCTCTACTGTCCCCTTTATCATCAAATCGTGTCTTTTCATTGAGGTGTCGCTCCTAGCAATATGTCCAAAATATCTCAGCATTGATTGGTACATGGTATTCATAGCATTTGTCGATATACCCACATTTCCAAGGCGCTTTTCTCTGTTTATCACCCTGCTTCGGAGTCCAGGTTTCGGAACCACACATGGCAATAGGGAAGATGAGGCTGATGACATCCTATATGGGCCGTGTTATATCTGGTCGGTGCTTCTCTATGGTGTAGAAGGTTATACCCTGAAGGTAAGCAGTGACAACAAATTAGAGGCATTCCAGATGTGACTCTATCGCAGAATTCTAAAGATACCATGAACAAACGAGGAAGTTCTTAGGAGTTTGAATAGAGAACAGAGCTATTCAGTGCTGTCAAAAAAAAACGGCCTATTTAGCACATATCATGCGTAACAAAAAGTATAATAGGCTCCTACAGTTGACAATCGAGGGAAAGATTGAGGACAAGTGAGGAATAGGGAGATAGAAGATGTCTTGGCTTCAGAACATCAGACAATGGATAGAACTACGTGATATACAATCCTTGATTCACTTTTAAAGTGTGTTTAAAGGACTTAGGATAATTTTTCGTGAGTATACTGAAAAGATATATTAACAGATTTTAACCATTCGTATGGTTGTTACCCAATTAAACACTAATTTAACTAAAGTATAAGGATGTGGTTAAAAAACTTAATGTGTAATTGATATTTATTAAATTCCTCGTTTTGTTTTTTTTTAAAATCAATGCACTTGACTTTGTCTCGTCATATGTACCTTTGAAGAAAACATATTATATCTGATATAAAATATTACTAAGGGCGGCATAAAGGTTCGTTTTTTGTTTGCTTTTACTGGCCCTTTTGTTGGCGTATCGTCCAGAATATCGAGCAATCGGGCCCCAATGTCCAATAAGTCTACCCCTAAAAAAAACCTTTTGAGACAGCCTCTCATACAAAATGTATTACCTTAGACAGTCGGAAATTTAACTTGAAAAATCGCGACCACACAGGTTTTTGACAATCAGAAATGATTAGTTACACCTTCTTATTAAGTTATTGAGCAATTTTTGTAAAACGCACAATAAACTCCTAGAGAAAGGACATTGAAAATTGACATTTTTAACGTTCGATATCCAGTCACAAACCTGATTAAAAATGAAACTCGCCTGCACATTTTTACCTGACTTTTTTAAAAGCTATTTAGGGGTGCCAATTGACTTCAAAGCGAATAAAAATTCAGGATTAAAAGCGCTATAGACAAAACGGGATTTTTTTGCCAATTAAAAATGGCATATTCAAATAAGATTCAAAATTGCCAACCGACTTTTACAATGGAAAATGTGAGCAAAGGAACTTTTTGGTATAGAATTTTGATCACCAGATGAAGATATAGTCTCAGATAGATATAATATCCTCTAATAAGGAAAAAACCGAAACTCTTTGGAGGAAAGTTTCAATTGCCCTTAAATAGATTGGTAAAGGGTTTGATTAGGTTTCAATCAATCAATCAATATTTATAGATAAAGTACATGCCAACAGCAATTTCACAAGTCAAGTACTAATACTAAACTTTGCCTCCATTTAACCAACCGAAATCCTCATATTTAGACACGAATTTGTGGCACCCTGTATAGATGTTGTGCAACATCTGGTGTCATTTGTGGTCCACTCTATGAGTTAGAATGTACAAATGGCGCCTCCAAATCTAAGAACTCTTCCTTTGATGCCACCTCATTCGGTTAATGAAGGTTTTGGTTTTAGGTTATCAAGCCCTATAGCCTCTCTGATGAGCCGTAATACGGCAAACGCGTTAGTTATGGTATTGTTATCCAAAAAACAATATCTCATAATTTTTAACCTAATAATGCGGCATTAATAAAGTTCCTAAATTTGGCAACGCTATTTGTGTATTCTACCTCATACAGTGGAATACAAATGTCACCAAATTTTTCTTAAATTTCACTTCAAACTGAAATTAACTAATTTCCGACTTCAAACTCAATTTAGTTCAATGTTGTATCCCGAGACGTTCAAGTTTTATCGGTTAAACTGTGCATAGGTGATTGACTAATTAAAAATTTGCTAATTAAGATCAAAGAGTGTTTGCGAAAATTTGCCAAACTGACAAATTCTACAATTTTGGTTTGAAGAGTGTTTCCAATCTGTCCAAACTGACAAGTTCAACTAATTTCTTTGAAGTGTGTTTGCTTGCAATGTTGCCAAACGCCAAACTCTCCTAATTTAGTCGAAGACTGTTTGCAATGTTGCCTAACTGACAACATTTGGTAATTTATTCAAAAGTGTCCTTGCAATGTTATCAAACTAACAAATTCTACAATTTTGGTTCGAAGAGTGTTTGTAATGTAACCGAACTGACAAGTCCGACTAATTTCTTTGAAGTGTGTTTGCAATGTTGCCAAAGTTAACAAATTTTACTAATTTGCTTCGAAGATTTTCAATGTTGCCAAACTGAAAAATTTTGTCTAATTTGGTTTGAAGATTTGCAATTGACAATGTAAATTCTGAGTTCGAAGTCGGAATTTAACTAAATTCCGAGTTTGAAGTCGGGATTTAATCGAAATTTAATAAATTACGTTTAAAGTGAATTTAACTAAATTGCGAGTTCAAATCGAAGAATTTAACTAAATTTTGATATGAATTTAACTAAATCCCGTTTCGTTTAAATCCGATCAAATGTTCTTCAAAAAAACGTATTCGAAAAAGAGTTCGAAGTCGGTTTATTCAGTTCCAAAATTTTAGAAAAAAAATGTTGTGGCCCTTCTACGCCTTCGTATCATACAGTGCAATACAAATATCTCTCTAAGTATTGCAAATTTTGTCACTTTGACTTTGTATTTCAATAACCCTGTACTGAACTACAACTATTCGCTAATAATTCAACAAGACCGATATTATAAAGACTATTTCTGATGAAAATGTATAATACACTCTTCATGGAACTTCATTAGCTTTCCGAAGCTCATGAATTGGCTTTGGAATCTAACTCAATCAGCCGGTGCTCTGCAAACTGTTTTCTCCGGCCGCAATATCAATTAATTAAAAGCATTTTGCTTGTCTAGTAAAGCTAATACCATACTAACTAAATCTCTCATCGACAGCTCTTAATTAATAAGTTACTGCTGCTTCTTGCGGTCTTATTGCAACCGGTCCTCCAGCAAACTTTACAAGAGGTGTCAATGTGGGATTAGGGCTGTTAGTTTACCCGGTAGGATAGCAGCTGTCTTTGACGCTAAATTCTGGAATAATTTATGTCAGTCCTTTGGGTGCTTGTGTTTTTAGCGACAAATAAATTATCTAAAGTGACCAATAGAACTAAACATCGCGCGCAAATAGCTCAATTGTTTAAATGACGGTCTATTCAGACCGAGCTGGGGAAAATAGAACTTCGACAGGTGTTTTGAATGGGGGGCCTATTTACAAGTATAATACTGATCGTTATAAACCGCCGAGGGCTTTCGATTGTTCCATTTGTTTTGAGGACATACGTTGATCTGCTGAATTTTGGTGTGATCAATTGTGATTTTATTTTGGTTTTTGGGAAAATCATGTTTGCAATTCAATTCTTATTATGAAACAAAATTGGAAGATCGGTTACATTACAGCTTTTAATCAACTTTTTAAGCATCTTTGGGGGAGTGTAATTCAAAGTTTCAATAGTATATTAAGTATCAGAAACAGTAAGTAAGCTTTACTGATCGATGACAAAATTTGGAGGCTGAAAGTTTTTAAATTACATTTGTCGATTTCTATTATGAACAAGGCTTAAATCTTTAACCTTATTTGATATTTTTTCTATAGTAAAGACTTAAAATAGGATTGACTTTATATTTTTCCAATCTTCAAGAAAAGCTGCAATAACTACGACGCTTAACTGAGCCGACTTGGTGAAGCGACTTGATTAAGTATACGATCTATAGGCGGTCAATTATTATTATTCAAGTTTTGAAACAAATTACACAGAAACCGAACTAAATATGTTATAAAAGTAAATGGAAATATTTTGGAATGTTCTAATAAGAAAGTTATCTTCTTCTTCTTCTCTCATTGCCTTATCTGTTGCGTACGTTGGCTATTAACATGGCTGTTGTTATCTTGTTTACTGCGCTTCTAAACAGGTCAACAGATGATAATCCAAACCACTGGCGTAGGTTGTGCAACCAAGAATGTCGTCTCCTCCCTGGTTCTCTCCTGCTATCCACCTTGCCCTGGACAACCAACTGCAAAAGGCGGTATTTTTCATGTCTTAGTATGTGGCCAAAATACTCCAGCTTCCGTTTTTTACTGTAAAGACGACTTCCTTCTCTTTCCCTAGTCTCTGCATGACTTGACCATGTTGGTATGTGTTTCGTCCAGGATATTTTCAAAATACGCCGATATGTCCACGTTTCGAAGCATTCCAGTCTTTTTAAACTGGTCTCAGTTATGGTCCAAGCATCCACACCATAGAACAAAACAGAAAATTTGCAGCACCTGACTAGCCTTAATTTTAGTTGTAGAGAAAGTTATCTAAATAATTATAATCCGGTCGTTAAACTTCAGTCAGTTTGACAACACTGATGGAAAATTATGGCCTAATTAAAATGTTTGGAGGATTCAGTCAAAATTATATTAGAGTACAAAAGTAATTAATACTGTTTATTCAACTTATTTTGAAGACAAACGCTTCTCTGCAGCATTTTGGTATCAATTGTCATTCCTCTTGCATTTCAGGACTTTTTGCTTCGTTCTCTTTTTGTACAAAACCCGATTTGGCGTCAATGGCGTTCAAGTCCGACCGAATATATCTTATACAAAACATATTATATCCGATATAAAATATTATTAAAGTAGACCTGAAGGGTCGGTTTTTGTTTGGTTTTTGGACCCTTCGTCCTTTGAGCTAGTTTTTGTCATCCAAATCCGACCAAACGTTACGCCACTAACTTTCTGAAATTCAATAAATCAACTATTATCATTATTCTTAACCCTACAAATATTATTACAGGGTAAAATAATGAAAACTAGCAGCATTTTATTTATAATGCTTGTTACGTCGTGTATTATTTCCGTTTCTTTTCAATCCAGACTCATTCTGCTCTATGTAAATCAATGATTTTTTAAGTTTCACTTTTATTATGAATTTTGGTGCTTATGAATTATCCAAATCACAAGCCGTTTTATTTAAACAATGCGGGGAAAAGAAATCATCCGTTACTACAAGAATATAGTAATAACTACAGCTTTTTTACTCCCCTTCCGACTAAAGATAAGGCTTCAATAGGTTCTTAATGTTGCTCATCTAGTTTCGGGCACATAGGCACTCATCATCAGGAGCTGAAAAATTGAAAAGTCTACCAAAGATCGCTTAAACTAGCCTTAACATACCTCAAAAACCCTAAAAGGGTGGTGGCTATCTTTCTAGACGGGGAGAGATAGCGAGACCCATTTTTTATATATACACACTGTTATAAAATAAAATATCTAATAAGATATTTAAATATCTATGTGTAGGGCAAGGCTAAAGAATGAGATCAAAATATTGTGCTATGCAGACGATGCGGTTCTCATAGCAGAAAATGAGGACAACCTGCAGCGAATGCTATTCGAGCCAAACCAGGCCTCAAAGAAATGTAACATAAGCATCTCGATACCGAAAACCAAATATATCGACAACCAATCGAACAAGAGTTGAACTTTGAATACCTCAGGATAATAGCTTCAAGCAGGCCGAAATAAATATGTCAAGGGAAAACACAAGCAAATAAACCAGGAAGAGTGTTTGACGGTCTACATAATAGCATTTGGAAAACCAAACACATGTCGATAAAAAGCAAGGCCAGGATCTACAGAACAGCTGAAACAAGAGCAGACACACCCGGACGAAAATAACACTACACATAATCGAGATTAGATCCTTACGAGAGATCAGGCGTCACACTGAGGGACAGGCAGCGAAGCAATGAGATCGGGAGCTATGCGATAGGATTCCAGATGTTGTTAGATGGTCACGAGGAAGAAGAAGGGAGTGGAGAGAGCATGTTATCAGGTTAGAAAACAACAGACTCGCCAAGGCATACAAGGAGAAACCGAACAGGACCAGACCCTTAGGAAGACCACCAAAAAGATACTACTGGAGGTAGGAGACTACTGGTCGTCATCGTCAGAGGACATCACATAACAAGTTGGAAAAAACAGGATGTTTCAGTTCAATTTCTTCCTTAGGGACTTACCTTGTTGTTTTCCTAATTTTAGAGTTTCTTCTATTTGTTTACTATTGTCACGAATGGAAAATCCATTAATTCAAAATATTATTTCTTATTATTTAAAAGTATAAATTAATGAAATAAAAGCAAATATTCGGAGATGGCAAAATAATAGAATGCACATAGTGCATCATCGCTATTTTTAGCGATGAGAAATCACCGCTACTGCTATACAGAAAGAGGAAGCCGGCTACGTCAGCCAATCAATCGGGTATAAATTAAGCTCGACATGCGTTGGTAAGAGAGACGGTCGGAGACTCCGCCTCATAACACCATGATGTAGTCGTCCCCAATTCTGCAACCCGCACCGGGTTCGTAAATTAATTGAATAGTAAACCATTTCCTAAATTATAATAAAACGCGAGTGCCAAACCCTCTAGAAAGCTGTCCTCATCATTGTTTACCAAATGTAAGTATAACCTATTTAATTATTGTAATATTTTGTGCACGTAAAAGGTATTGTTTAAAATGCTACTTTTGGGAATTATGTTTGAAGGTTTTATTCCGATTCACTAAGTTGATAAACCAACCATTTTGTCATTTAGTTTTAACTGCTATTCAGTTATTATATTATAGTTTTCTGCCAAGTGGTTTGATTCTACCTCTGAAACAAGATTTCGGTAAAAGCGTTTATCAAGGTAATAAACGCACGTCTCGTTTAACTTGTTGGGCCAAAAGGGCTTTACAATTTTAACGTGACACTATTGAAGTTTGAGGTTAGGCCATTTCATTCTAAATTTTCATTAGTATAGACTTTTCAAAAGGAAGAAGATGAGAATGAAGTGTAGTTAAAATATTTTCTGGAAATATAGAAGAGTACTACTTTTACTGAAAAACTTTTGCGCACAGTAGACTGGAAACCATCGACATTATACGTGTATCGCTGTTTGTAAGGTATAACAGCTCTAAAGTTATGTATAACTGGCATGCTCGTTCACTCATCGCAAATCTAAATTGCAAATCTGATTAAAATCCCTAATATCAAACTTTTGGCCTATTTTCATAGCAATTAGTGCTGTAAAACAACGTTGATTCAGAAATATTTTGATGATTTTGTTCTATTCTAACTGGAGGCTTACAGAAAGATAATTAAAACTGTTACATGATAAGCGATTGACATAAAACCAACATGATATTCGTGCAAGTATTCTTTCTACATCTAGTGACATGCTTCGCCCGCAATGAGACAGTCGGGCATTTACTGAATGAAGCGAAACTGCAAACAATTTCCTCCGAAAGCCATAAAATCTGGTCAATGGACCCGGCAACATGTCAGTAGGTTAAATTTCAATCCGGTCAGTTTACCGGAAACGATCGAGCCATCGGATTTGTGTATCACGGAAACTAAATTCGAACTACACGAAATGGCTTGTTCAGTCAACCACTAGTAAACGATCATTTGCCCCACGGCGTTAGTTTAATGGTAAATTTTGATAGTTTGGAATTATTGAGGGCTGCCTAATTGGAATTGTTACAATATTGTCCTATCTTTGAGAGTTCAGTTTTTCTTTGCAATGTAACAGCGATATTAGCGCTCAAATAAATCAATATCGTACGTATTATCCGGGCTGTGGTAATATGAGAACCCTAAATCGAATTCCCCCAGTAGGTTTCTGACTTATTGCCGACAAGGTCGCAGCTTCACCTAAAAGGTATTTGTTAGTGAATTGTTGACAGACTTGATTAATAGAGGCAGCTATTGCTGGTAAATTCAGCTTATAATGTCATACGAGCCCTACAGGTATAAACCAACTTACATACTTGTATGAGTGAACATGTGTTAGATAGAATACGGTCTCGTCCAGTCTTTTACATGTCTTTTTCAAAGGTATTTGACTATGCAAACAAGCCTTTTATCCATTCGGCTCACTGGAGTCAAACCATCGATAAACGACACGCCGTAACAAATCACGACATTGATGTAGAGCCAGCCCTACAGGGAACAGACAAAGGCTTGGAAATAAATTTTGAAGATGGATCGTTCTTAAACTTTGACCCCGATATGTAGGTCAAAAAATATGTAGTTATTTGCGGTCTAATTGGAAATCTCCGCATCCAGGTTTCCTACCCACAAACAAAAAGCATTAGTAACTCAAACAATTTGAGTGGGTCATAAATTAAGAAAAGGGGAAATTGGGAAACAAATTTATATGCAGAGATAAGTCAAATACCGCAATTTATTGGAAATAGGTGAGGTATAAAAGTCCATTTTGTTTGCAGAATTTCAGTGATATTGTAATTGAAATGTCCTGTTTGTACCGTTAGACAATCACTTGTTGTTGGTTAAGTTAAGAATGTCTTATATTTTTCCACATTTTCAAAAAATATGTTTGCTGGCGACATTTCCGGAGATCCGTAAAAAGAGAAATTTAGGACACAATATTTAGTAATTTCTAAGCTGAGAACTTTCAGTAAATGAAATTTTGAACTTACATATTCGAGCAAAGTTACTGTTACTGCTGTTTACGACACGTAGCATATGTTTCGATATTTCTTCAGTCAGATTTGAATAAAATATAATGCAAAGAAAATTAAACCAAAACTTGATAAAGATACTTTGTGTACATCGGATAAATCTGGTAAGTCGCACTTATAACCTCAATTCAGTGTATCTAAACTCTCTGTACTTTGCTATAACTAAGTATTTTAAGGAAACATTGGTTTTAAATCTTTCGTGTTTATCCTTCAATTTAAGCTCGTGTTTAGGTTTTCTCATTTCCCTTCTCTGTGTCCTGGAACTAAGAGCAAGGTGACTTTATTAGTTTTGCCCAGTTTATTGAGTTTGTTTAGAGATTTCCATACCATTTTAGAGATGACTATGGATGAGCTCAACGCTGTTAAAGCTGCTTGACTACCGGTCAGAATTGCAATATCCTGCTTGCGATAGCCGTTGTCAATGCTAAATTGAGTGCATCTTTCTATTGCGTGAATTTTCGCCTGAAATAGACTGGAATAAGTCTCTTAATCTGTCCGCTCAGACGGTAATAAGTAACAGGTTCGTTAGTCCACTCTCTCTTGTTGCTTAACTTAGGTAAAATCCTACTTCCAAAGTTATATTTCTTGAAAGCTTCATCGTTCGGATACGTCAAATGTGAAATGCTTTTCGATAGAGATATTCAATGCTCTCCCAGTTAATAGTATTCCCCCTAAAACTCCGTTCTTAACCATTCTAATCAAAGCTTCCTCAGCGGTTTACTGCACTGTCTGGTGGAAAGGATGTGAGATCAAACAGGACCTCGATTGCCGCTGTAGAACGTATGTTCTCATAGCTTCTGTTGTCTTTGTCTGATTTTATTATATCAAGCAGCCCATATTTATTTATATCCATAATACGTAATAATGGGTCTTGTCATGGTGGTATACATCCATCTCAGAATGCTTGGGTTACTACTCTAAGATTTTTCTGCCCGGATTCTACACACTATTACGCATTATTCTAGAAAAGCTGAAAAAATACGGAATAGGAGGTGCTGCTTATTCTTGGCTAGAATCATATTTGATGCATAGAACGCAAAGTGTTAAGTTGTATGCTCACCAAGAGCAAGTCAAATCTAGCAAATTATGTATCACTCGCGGAGTACCGCAGGGTAGCATTCTAGGTCCACTTTTATTCACAATATTTCTTAACGATCTTCCATTAAATGTTGTGTTCCAGAACGGTCGCCTGGTCAGTTATGCTGATGATACCAATTTGGTAATGCACGCAAAAACATTTGTTTCTCTTGAAGAACTTTGTATATACCATTTCGAGCACATAGAGAGGTGGTTTAGTCAGAACCATCTTACTGTAAATATGGATAAAACCCAGTGTATCATTTTCAAAACGAGTAATAATTTGGTGGAACTTCCAGAAAGCATAACTCTCAAGACTAACACTGTACCTATAAGTAATAATACCAAACTATTGGGGCTGCAGGTAGATGCTGGACTGACGTACAGTTATCATGTCGACGGATTGAGCGCCATGCTATCATCGGCATGCTATGCTTTGAGAATTTTAGCTAAACACTGTAGCTTAGACACATTAAGAATTGCTTATTATGGAACAGTGTATTCATTGCTTAAATTCAATATCATATTCTGGGGAAACAGCACTAACATAAGCTTGCTGTTCACTAACCAAAAAGTCGCACTAAGAATAATCACCAAGTCGCCACCGTTGACTACTTGTCGAAATGCATTTAGAAATAATGATCTTCTAACTTTGCCAGCAATATCTATTTTTGGACACATATTGTTTTTAAAACGAAATCCAAATTTATTTGAACGTTTCTTAGTCAATCACTCACACAACACAAGAGGCAGTCAGAATCAGTACAACCTTCCCCAACACAAGTTAACTTTAACTCAAAAACAGTGTACATATTTTTCGATAAAATGCTTTAATTCTTTACCTAGAAAGCTTCGAGAAACACAAGGTTTGGGTAAGTTTAAAAAGGATTTGTTTAATCTTCTCGTTTTCATCGAAACTTACAATTTTGAGGAGTTCTTTCAAAAAGTGCAACGTTTTTAGCAATAAGTTAAATATGTATACATCTATCCACTGATACTAGATACTTTTTTCTTCTTTGACGTGTTTAAACATAATTACCCTGTAATTATTTGTTTTAAATAAAAGCTGTTATCTATCTATCTATCTATCTATCTATTGGCTCTTATGGCTTTGCTGTTTCCTGAATGTGCCGGGTCCAACGAAGTTTGTGATCTAGTGTTACTCCCAGAAATTTAACTTTTTGAATTCCACGATTTCTCCAGGGTGCCTATTCTTTAAACAAGGGAAGGGAGTTATCAAGAGAAGGGTATGCAGAATGTGACAGGAACCTGCCATTATCAAGTCTGCTGTCACGTTCTATCAGCACTTCTCTTGAGAATCCTGTTCCTTGTTTTCAAGAATTAGCACCCAGGTATCTGGATCGTTTTCAGACTTACAGGTCGCTTCTTCTTGTGAATGGTACCAAAGTGGTTTTGACTGAATTTATAGTCAGCTTCTCATGGTGCACCATGAGAGTTTCAGTCACATGGATTCCTGCTTGTATCAGTTCGCATAGAGTGTGTTCATATTGGCTCTTGGCTTCTATAACGATGACATCTGCGTTGGCGATAGCTACATCATCTACTACTAAGTTTCACATCAGAAGTAAACATACTCCTCCTTGAGTGTGCCAACTTCCATGGTGCCACTTCTTCTGCACATTCACTAATGAATGTTTGCGACCACATGACTCATGTGTATTCCGTCTATGCTCAGCTACGACATCTTCTTCCTTCCCATTCCCTTTCTTCCTAGAGTGCTACTACCCACTGTAGTTTCAGCAGACATTGTCGCAGGCATCTCGCTCATCCAATTCGTAATTTCTTTTTAAAAACTTAATATATTTAGTTACTTAATGTCACCATTACAAAATACGTTGAGACTGATGTGATGTAATTGAGGCTTTATGTGATACCAATAATGTTTAATGTCGGTTTTGACTATAAATTACATTTTATGTGTCAATTGGAATTGGATGAATCATTTAATTCGTTGGGCAATATTTATTACATTTGTAATATTACACGTGTCAAATTGATGTAATTTGTTCAGAAAAAAATTGACGTTCCAAGCGGAAATGGTCTGTTTAGCGTTCTGAGTATTAAAAAATTACGATAAATTATATTGGTTCGAACGATTGTCTGATCGCGCCGATATCCCAACTAAAAATTTATGACGCACATCGATTGTGCAAGCAACGAAAAACGCAAAACGAGTACCGGAAAAGAAATAAATGTGGAATCGATACGGCCTCATTTTGGGATTACAATGGGAGATTTACCAGGATGCATCGGCAACTGGGAGAGGCATTTATTGTAAGCATCAGACTTTTTAATCACTGTGGAACGCATATTCTGGTGCTAATCCATAAATTGTTGAAATGGAAATACTGAAAATAGTTATATTGGGATATTCAAACTTTGTGATATAAAAAAAGGACAACATTTACAAAATGTATCATAATTTTACTTCATCAATTACACACGAGTAGAATACTATACTTTTACTAGTACGTTTTAAACGTTTCAAGTTTAACTTCTATAGTTGACGTACTTTCCTATGCACAGTGTATCTTGGTATTTGCCAGTGGTTGGCTTGCACACCAAAGTAGCATGCGATCTGCGACATGTTGCCTGGAAGCAGTAAGCACGTCGCAAATTGCGTCTTCGCGATTTACTTTCATACCAAAGTCGCATAGCGCCAAAGCGCGTCTTCATTTATGAGCAGGCATCTAATGGGAAATAATACTAAATAGAATATTTTACCATGTCGTACAAAGAATACACGTTTACTGTATCTCAACAGCTGTGTGCTTCCTCAAAAATTTCAAAATTTTTACCGGATAGAAAAGGCAGTTGATCTTAAGACACCGTCAATGCAGTTATAAGATATAGAATTATCGAAGAGTGGTTACTGTCGAATAAAGGCTATATTTACCTAATGGATTATAATTATTTAGATAACTCTGTTCCATTTGCGTTCACTTTGTTAACGGTTTATCAGCGCCACCTATAGCTTTTGAATTCGAATCTCAACGGTCCCTTCTCCTCGCTTTTACAGCTTATCAAGGTGTTTTTAACGGTTTTTTGGAATTCTTCCACCTAATCGTCCATTTTGTCCTGACTGCCTGTGCGGAATCAGTGGGATTGGGTTCAAGGGCAGTAGTTTTTTCCTTTGGGGGTCACTCCCCCAGGGCAAATGTAGCCCACTTATGCGGTGAGCTCTTTAGTAGATTAAAACTTTTACAGCCTCTGAAGATGAGCATCTATATGCTCGAAACATTCCCCTCCACTGTGAGTAACATGGACTACTACTTACTCTGTAAAAAGTAAGCCCAGATATGACAAAAAGCATATTAACATTCAGCTGGGTGGAAAGTGAGGACAGGTAATTTTCATCTTTCCACCTGGTTTACACATAAGAAATAACGTTATTACATTCATGGTTGAAAGCTTTATTCAACAATCATTTTTAAAATACCTAGAAATTTACGTAGAAATCATAAATGCAACAAAAAATGGGGGTTCTCATTTGAAAATGTCTAATTACGCATAGTTTTCCGTTATGTAATGAACCTCTTTACGCACAGTTGTAAAAAAAGCGTACAGCTGTAAAAAAATCGCACAGTTTTAAGATCGGCCACAAACTATCGCTCTAATGCTGGGAAAAATTGATTTAGTTTACATTTCTTCCTTTATCGTTCCAATACGTTGAAAATATACTTTTTTAATAAAAAGTTACTCTGAATTATATGAATTGTGAAAACAGGACTTTCCATTTGGTCGTAGGTAAAGTATAGTACGTCTCCCATGCTCTAAGGCATTTTACGCACTCATGGAATTACATACTCGCCGCTACGCGGCTTTGTGCGTAACTTATTCCATATCGTGCGTAAAATGCTTCTTACAGCACTAGTTACGTAATATACTATTAAATCGTTGCTAAGCGTTGAATATTTTAATAAAAATAATCATACAGGCCCGAGCATTTTTCTGAAAGATAATTCACTGAATTTTAATCGAACTTATTCCATACTTTATGAACACACGGTATAATTCAATAATT
This sequence comes from Ips nitidus, assembly GCA_018691245.2. NCBI lineage: Eukaryota > Metazoa > Arthropoda > Insecta > Coleoptera > Curculionidae > Ips > Ips nitidus. The sequence goes on from CM042794.1 coordinate 6,897,615, forward strand.
ATTTTAGTTTTACATAAATTTTTAGTTGCACTTTAATGATTTTTTAGTACTATTATATTTATATATTTGGAACTAGGAATATGAACACAATACACTTTATACTTAAGTTACTAATAACATCACTGCAATTTCGCGACACGAAACAAGATACCACGTTTCGTTCATTTAGATTGGAACAATAGCCCAATGTGCGACAGCTTGAAGTTTATGAAATCTGAACCAAATTCATCAATGTTTCCCCAACAATGGGTCTCGATACAAGAAAACAACAGTAAATGGGAGCAAAATTGCTTAGAAATGGTTGACAGTGATATTTACAGCACCAAACGTTATTGTAAAATAGAAGTTCTGGTTGATACGCAAAATATTGAGGATTTGACTTGCTGACGCTTATTGCATACTAGACAATAAAATGGGTGTCGTATAAAGATGAATTATGTTGCACATTTCCATTGATAAGACGCGTACTATGTAGAGCGTATATTTCTGAATTATAACACAAGGTGCATGCTGTTTCCCGTCTGTACGATATATGCTGTTGTAAACTTATGCAGACAGACGGAAACAGAATTTAATTTACATTGATTGGAGTTGCAAGGAATTTCAAATGCTAACTGGTATGTAATATTGTTAGTAAATTAAATGTAACAAAGACAATATTTAATTTAACTTTTTAACAAAACTTGACGTTGAAATTATTACTTAACTTTTGGTGTAGTTAACCGCAAAAAATGCTGGCAAACCTGTCGAAACGATAATAAATAATGACGAATTAGGCTGTCGGAGTTGGAAAACTGTTTCATTTTTAACCTTAACCCATTAATCTTAATCGTATCGCACCTTCACGCTTGGATTGTTAGAGCCCTTGTAGTTGCGAAACTTTATATTTTGTGGTTGGAGCTTTATAAATTACTTTAGGTGAGATAGAGAAACATTAATCAGTTACTATTGCTATACTTAAAGTTTGTCAAAATTATTTTTTTTTTAGAAAAAATTGTGCGACATTTTTCTATTCATTGAGTGATAAGTTTACAAAAAAAGAACTAAAATTTTCGTTTCCTACATGATTTCCTTATTACTTACTTAATTTTCATGGGCAATAATCACAAATAATTTTTTCAAAAGTAACATTTAAATTCTAAAGATTCTTGATCTTTCAAGTTTCGCCTGGCTGCTTATTGCCAACCCCCTACATTCAGACTGAGTAATCGGCTTTTAGGGCTCCTTCTAGCACACACACACACATATACTCGATAATGTTCTGAAAGGAGCTTATTTCGTTGCGGTTCAGTAACGTATAACGTAAATTTCTTGTCGAACTAAGTAAAATTCAGTAAAATATGCACGCGGAAGCCTCAGGGTTTTTATAACTACGCCAACGATACTTTGAATACAATTTCGATGCTGATGAAATATGGTACGTCATATCGATTCAAAAAAATATGATATTGCTTTTACTACCGAAAATGTATAGTTAGGCTACTTTGAGAATGATTGAAGCTGGAAACTCAACATGTTCTATAATGGAAATTACATTACTTTTGTTATTTAAGCGAGTATCAAGCGAAATCCATCTTTCGTAGTATATGAAATGTTTTACAATCCACATAATGACAATGTTTTAAAAACGGTGAATTATATAAAAAAAACATTGGAGAACGGTAGAAAAAGTATAAAAACGGTAGATATACCGTTTTTCAAACTTTGAGGGTTTAATAATTGCGTTGGGGGCTTCTCCACCTTTTTTCATTATACACCCTTCTCAGTCAGTTTTGTACCCCCCTTCTTCTCTTCTCTTCTATTCTTAATTTTTATGTTTTAAATCTTTAACTTACTAATATTATAACGACCTGTATTCATTAATTGCATCGGAACTAGAAAACGCTAATTCTACGTAAGATCATGAACGTCAGAAGAAATCCCTCACATAAACTCCACCGAAATTGAGAAAGCCCTAAGCCAACTAAAAAATGCTCCTGGTGAAGATAAAATCATTAGTGAAATGATAAAACTGGGAGGCACAACCACAATGGAATCCATGAAAATCTTAATGAACAAATGTCTTCACATCGGTAATATTCCAAGAACATGGCAAAATGCCCAAGTCATCTTGTTACACAAAAAGGGAGACAAATTAAATCTCAGCAACTTTCGCCCAATAAGCTTATTGCCCCATCCTTATAAGCCTCTTACCAAGATTCTTACAAACAGGCTTACACGCAAACTAGATGAATATCAGTCGAGTGATCAGGCTGGTTTTCGCAAGGGACATAGCACCGTAGAGCATGTTCAAACGTTACGGTCTCTTATAGAAAAGTGTAAGAGCTTTTGAGCTTTGGGCAAAAATCCGAGGGCCGAATAATGCTCGAATAGACTCAAGGTACACTAATCTACTTAAAAACATATACAAAGAGGCGACCATAGCAGTTAAAGAGGTGTCCGACAAGGAGACACAATATCCCCTAAGTTATTTACCCTTGCATTGGAGGACGTAGTCAGAAGACTAGATTGGGACAAAAAGGACATGCGCTTGGATGGTGGATATCTGAGCAATTTACGTTTTAATCAGCAGTACGAAGGAAGAACTTATCGAAATGTTGGCAAGTTTAGGTTTTCAACACATGTGTTTTGCCAGTCTTGACTTATGGTATGGAAACAATGACCCTCACAGTTAAAAGCGCGAATAGACTTAGAACAACACAATGAGCAATCGAAAGAACTGTTTTGGGGGTAAGCCTAAGACATCATATACAGAACGAGGAAATTAGAAAAAGAACAAAAGTCGACGATGTTATAGAGCACATCGCATGTCAGAAATAGCGTTGGGTAGAGCATGTGGCATGACAAGACTATGACAGATGGACAAGACGTATAGTACAGTCCAAGGCAACATAAAAGAAGTGCTGGTCGTCCACAGAAACGATGGATCGACAATATAAAAGAGACAGCGGGAAGGAAATAGCACCAGATGGCAATGAACCGATCCGAATGGAAGCAGCAAGGGGGAGGTCTATGTCCAGGAGTGGATGCAAAAGAGCTGCTGAAAGAAGAAGAAGAAGAAGAAACTGTCAGCCTTGGGCATACTCTAAATACCTTCATTTCCGCGGTTAAACTCATTTTTTTCTTCTACATTCCACTTGACAACTCTCCTTTACTATCTTTAATATAGTTACTATTCCCGTTCATTTGAGTTTTCTCGTAAAACCGAAAGAAATGGTTTTATTGCTGCTTATACCTAACAAAAGAACCATAATAATTGATTGTAACAAATCAGCCAAAATAGTTTTATTCCAACTTGAACTGCACTGGTTGTTGCTTTAAACATGAGGCTTATTTCCAAGTAAAATAGTTACAAGAACGAGGATCCATTTGGTTGGCAATTTAAGCGGAAATCACATGGTCATATTTCCGTATATTTTTTGATTTAGCGTGCAATAATTCTCCAAATTACTTTGTTTACTCCAGCAAAAGCAAATGAACTTCCACGAACTTGTTTTGTTCCGAACAACAGCAACAAAATTACAAGCTTTGTCCTTGGCTCGCAAAGAACCGAAACAAACTTAACGTGTAAATTGAGGATGAAGAGCTGCAATATATATAAAGAAACGCGACTTGTATTTCACGGTAACAAAATACTTCCGGAGAAAGTTTAAAGTTGTGCAAACTCGGCGGGAAATATTTTATTGAATTAAATATGGCCTGCGGTTTCTCCGGGTGCTATATTTTCGAGTCGCGACGTTATTATTTAAGGAAAATTCTTGGTTTGAGCATGAGATTTGTATGAGAAAAGGTGTTTCGCCTTTTTGCGAAAAGAGAACGAAAGGAAACGAATTACTTTTGGAGATTAAAACGTTGTTTCGTGGAATTATTTAACTTTATAGCACGGAATGTGGATTAATTAAAGTTTTATTTTTTTATCTTGTTATATCGTACCAGGAATATGTTCATCAACCTTTCTCTTCTATTACTAACACGTGACTGTGACAATATTTTTATGTTAACTTAAACAGTTGACCAGTTTTTGTTTACAGAATCAGGGTGGTGTTAAGAGTGGCTACAACTTGACATTATTTAATTGAGAAAGAGTGATAAATTTTGTAATAATACACAGAGTGGACACTTCCTACCACACAGACCAGAGTGATCAAAGAGAGCTCCCCTACGACTAAGATTAGACCGGTTTTTGACGCAGGAGTGAAGCAAGGAGGATACTCTTCACCTAATCAGTGTTAGTCCATTTTTCTTGGGAGCTACTATTAAATATCATTTGGAAGAAGCTAAGAAAAAATCTGAGTTAATTTCAAAATTGGCTCAAAGTTTTTATGTGGACAACTGCATCACTAGTGGACCAGGATTAACGTGAACTAGGAAAATTCAGTGAACAAGCGATTGAAGTGATGTTACAGGGTAAGTTTGAGCTAGTAGGATGGGAAATGTCGACCACTGATGATGAAGGAAAGGATGTACCAGTTCTTGGTGACAACTGGCACACTGGTAGAGATACTTTATCATTGTCCCGCCTACAGAATGTTAATCAGAATGACAATGAAATGGTAAAGACTCATTCTTTTCGGGGACCCAAAAAGTTTTTGGTCCAATTGGATATACCTGCCCAGTAACAGTTTTTGCCTAAATTGTTGCTTCAACGACTTTGGGATTTGAAGCTAAGTTTGTTTAATGTAGTTTTGTTTTTTTAAATTTATATGATAAACTGTGTTCCAGTTTCTCAGGTCGAAGAATGTTGGAAAAGGTAAAAAGGTGGGAGACTAGTTTTGTAAAATGTCTTGTCACATTTAGTGCGGTAAAAAAGATCTAAGTTTTTAGTAGTTGTTCTATTTCGTCGGAAATTATATTAGTCTGTATCAAAACGAGTCTTTTGGTGTTTCTTTCACACGGGTAGTGTGGCAGACCCAACCCTTAGAAAGCGTTTTTCAGCAAAATGACACAATCATGTCAACTTTTTGGAAGGACATCACATCCACATTGAGAGTTATTGTTAAACTGAATTGAATTGATGACCAAAAGTAATATCCTTTCAAAGGCAAACAACACCATAACTTATTGTGTTCAGCAACCAAAGTGAGATTGAACTAACCAACCGATAAACGACTTTGTTGATGGTAATAAGATAAAGTTGGTACTTAGTTGAATGTCACAAGTTGTTAGTTGAATAACAAGGCATGAAAAACCTAATTTACTGAGCTAATTTCAGTTGTAAAAATTCAGCAGACTGTTCTCGAATGCATCCGCATTTGTAGCGACTATTTGTCGTTTGGCAAATTGATTGAAAGCAATCTGAACACTGGATCAGACTGTTTATACAGTCTGTCCCAAATTCGATGCTCACCATTGGGATCTCAGTTATTGTCGAAGGTACAAAAATGTTTAAATTAGAAGAGTTTTAAAGAATTACATGGCTAATTCAAATCGCTTTTGAAAAACAACACAGCATTTTTTGTTTTCGAGATATTTGAACAAAACCAAAAAATGATGATTTTTTCTTTATTGCAAATCGTTTAGTGGACAACTATTAAACTAAAATAAATATTTTTATACCAATGCGATACATCAATAAAATGGTGCTCTTTTGGCCTATTAGATGATAATAAAATTAGATATGGCTTCCATAAGTAAAACAAAAGTTAGTGTCCTTACCTCAAAAATAAACATTTTTGGAACAACCAAATTATTCTTCAGAACAAAGTGTCCTAACAATGTCGAAGTTTACCGGCTGTCCAATAAACAGTTTGCAAAATAATGGCCATGTAAGAAATCATTGTTCAGTTTTTTCGAAATATTTTGAAAACAAAAAATAATTGAATAATTTTCAAAAAAGATTTGAATTAGCCATATAATTCTTTAAAACTTTTCTAATATAAACATTTTTGTTACTTCAATAATAACTGAGATCCCAACGGTGAGCATCGAATTTAGGACAGACTATACAGGGTGGTCCAGTTTTAAGTGTCAATAATTCACCATTCGATAGTCAATCAAAAAATAAGTTGACTTGCATTATGTAATTTTTCTGAACAACGTTTCCTAAGATACAGCCCACCAAAAGTTTTATAGTGTAAAACTGAACATACAAGACTTGTGAGAGTCCAAATTTGTACTGAATAGTCTAAAAAATGGCTATTAACTACTAAGAATAGCCTTATAATTCGTTTTCTCAGACTGTCACTGTGTATCTGAAACTGGATTTTAAGAACTAAAAACAGTCCGGAAATCAAGACAAAGATTGTATTGTACATAAAACTAATTTTTTGCTATTAAAAATAATCTAAAAGTTGATTAAAAGGCTAGAACTGACTTGGACTAAAGAGAGTCTATTTTCAGAACTTTAATTGGTGTACAACTCAATTTTCTGAAACAAGACTAGAAGTAAATTAAATTTTCGGACTATTTTATTTCTCAAGACTAATATCGTAGCATTTGGTACCAAATTTTTTTACTTTTATTACTGAAGAAACTTGACTTTTGGAAAAAGCACTAAAAACAGTCTGAATTTCTTAGAGATACTACAATTTATTGCACCTATGAGTGTAGAAGTCAATTTAATAGTGAAGAAGCTTGAAATGAAATTTTCAAGACTATGGACAGTGTACAAACTGGCTTTTAGGCCTGATAAGTCAAAAGATAGTATTGAAGCATCTTAAAGCACTAAAAACAGTCTAGATTTTTAAGAAATACTTGAATTTTTAGCACTGAGGTGTCTAGAAGTCGATTTAATAGTAAGAAAGCTTAGAATGACATTTTAAGTCTATGGAGAATGTAAAAATTGTTTTTTTAAGTTTGCTATGTCAATAACTTCGATTTTCCAAGCTGAAAGCAGTTTTGAAGCACTAAAAATAGTCCAGAATTCTAAGAAAATGAAAAGCAACGAAAAGTTAGTTTTCAAGACAATTTTTATGAATCTAATGTCAATGTACTGTATCAGTACTGACTATTTTCAAGACTAAAATATTGAAATTTGTCTTCAAATTACGAAAACTTACTTCAAATTTTACGTTTCTGATGTCACTTAATGGTGTTCAAGTCAATTTTTAAGGTTTAAATGTATGAATTTGTAATAAAAAATTCTAGAAAAAGTGGTTTTTTATATAAACAAGTCAATTTTGAATATTAAAGTCTCTGGATGTGTATGAAAACTGGTTAAAAACACAATTTTTAATCTTCTGAAATCAATTTTTATCTTTTCTAAATCAATTTTCACAACTAAATAATTTCAGTTTATTTTAATTAGTTTATTTGAAAACTATGAAAACTGGCTACAATGAAATTTTTTAGGCTTCTTAAGTCAATTTTTCGTTTCCAAGATAATTTTTAAGTTGGGTTGGGTTAGTTTTGGGTCTTTGAACGTAATAACTGAATTATGTCGTAAACGAAGTTTCAAATTAGAATTGTATAAGAGATAATTAATTTTTCATCGTGAACAATAAAATTAAAAGAAACTGTAATTTTTGAAAAATATCCAAAGACGTAGAAAATAAGGCAAAAACATGAAAACCATCTTCCTGTATCTACGCTTCTGGAGAATTTTGGCAAACGTCATTCATAATGAGTATTAATTTCTAGAATGCTTGTTCCAAATTTGATCCAACGGTCTGACAGTTATGACAAAAAAAAACAAAAAAACTGTACTTAGGAATTTTGTGACATAAATGTTAACTTATTTTTTGATGGGCTATCGAAAAGTATTGACATTTTGAAAAAAACAGGACTAAGCCTTATCACAAAGACGAAGAAGAAGAAGTAACGTCATCTTAGTTTAGTTTGATTTTCTAATAAATACACATTAATTATTTCATACTGCGCTATTTAACGTAGACATCCCAGCTCAATATAGCTATTTCAGTGTCATTCCACTGTTAATGCATGTTAATAACAACTCCGTTTAAATTTACTTCATTTGAAAACAACACTCAGCGGGAACTCTCCTGCCTTGCCTTCTATTCGCTTTTAATCGACTAATTTAATTACTCTAGAAGGCAACATAAAGCCGAATAAATAGCTATGGCAGACATTAACCCAAGTCGCATGGATTACGTCTAATATGAACATCATAAACCGCAGATAGTAATGTCCATAAACAATAAAAGCGTCTTAGTCTCGACTAAGCTGCAAAGCAGTAGAATGGCTACTAATGCGAATTTAGCATTAAATTACGATGGACTAGAGGCATAAGATCAAGGCAATGGATGTTAAACAGATGGGATTCAAATTACATAAATCGCTGAACCAGAAAATTAACGTTGGTTTGCACCGCACATAAATTCCCGTTAAATAAGGCCACACCTAGTACAAGCATAGTCACTCGGCAATGTGTTCTGTAAACGTGTATCGCGTTTTCATGTGGACATTTATATTGGAAAACTTCTTTTCCTCATAGCTTCGAAATCCGCAATTTTTTAGCTTTCATTCATTTTATCTTATGAACTATCCTTTTACTACGTTTCCATGCAAATTAAAAACGTTTTGAGTTTTGAATTTTGCCTTGTAAACCCGTTTTCAATTCGGTTTCAATCTTATTTCACTTCAAAGTCGATTCGCCGTTTTTTGGGATCGAATCGGGATTGAAATAGCATGGAAACACCTTAAAAATGAAAACGATTTTGAAATCGACAAAATACGTCACAATTGTGTATTGTCAACGTGTAAATGTAATTTTTCACTTCTTTAAGTTAGAGAACATAATCAAAAATGTTTCATTTTATGATTTGAATTGTTTCTAACTTCATTAATTGTTGTTACTAATAAAGTAAGCAATAATTACATTTTACCTTATCATGGCTACCAGAAAGGTTTGGCTGGACAAAGAAGTAAAACTTCTACTGGAAATTTTCCAAACACAAAACATCAATCAGTATTCTGATACCAAGAAGTATAAAAATGGAGAAATTTACCAATTGGTTTATGAGGAATTAGTAAAGAATGGTGTAACTATGGTTCATTTTTTTCCCGTGGCGATTACGTCATCAAGTGCTCCGCCATATTGAAATTTACGCACGTCGTTTATTACAAGCTAGGCTATCCATCTTTTTAATCACCTGTTTGGACGTTGCCGTATTGACAAATTCCTGCTTTAAACCTCACAATATGTATCTTTCATTAAGCAATTATAAATGAAAATGAGAAAACGTTATTGTTTTGAAAAAAAACATTCTAAGAATCTCACATGTTTTGCATGTAATAAATGCTTTTTTTTTCGAAATCTGTATAATTCATCGGTCCGTTTATTACTGCAACCAACAATACACCAGGTTTACATCTGCTCGTGGAAGATGTGGCAACATAGGGCACAGTCCCAACTCCCAACTGACAGTCGGATAAACATTCTAAACAACATTTTGAGGTTAGGAATTTTAAAAAGTTGAAAAACAGCAAAAACTACAAACAGAAGAAATAAAAACTTAATTTAGGGTTGTTTAAGTTTATTAATTAGTGTTGTTATTGCGAGACCTTCGTAGAATTTAAGATTTTTCTTCACCAAACTGGAAAACTTGCAACATTTGGTGGTAAACAAAGGCGGAAAGTTCCAATCAAACTTTGGCTTGAGAACAACAACCACATTCAATTTAAATTATCTGGAAAGAACATCACAGATAGGTGCATTCAAACGAGTCATTAACAGCCCAATACCAACGTTTCAAGAATTATTCCATAAAATTTGCAAGAAAGGAAAGGCAATGTGTGTATCCTGGGGACTATTAAATCCTAAAGCAGTGTTTTAACTTATAACAGAATTGTTGGTGTTTTAAGAACTTGCTTCTTGGTTTTGTGATATAGATTGCTTATTTATTTCCTTTTGTAAATTTACCCAGCATTAAATACATATCAATTTGGTTTTGTTGTGTGATTTATTTAACATGTTTTTTCAATTTCAGTTCAATTTATTGTAAGAGCAGGTAGGTACCTCAGTTAAAGAAATTATCTAATTTTATGATTGTTTATGAAGAAAACTAGACTTCTTAGATAAAAAAGAAACTTGAGTGTACTTTTTAAAGATTTTATTTGTATATTTCATAATGTGTAAATAATACAATTAAAATAGTAATTTAACCTACTATCTGATGGAAAAGTATTTAACAGTAGCACCATCTGTTTCTAGCCTTATAGTCAGAGAAGATACGGCAAAATTTATAAGGGCTAATTCTGCAAAATAATGGCATTTGATCAAATTTATGTATTAAGTAACTTGTATCTTTCTAATATTACCTGAAACTTATTAGAAATTTGTTTTTTCAACACTCTGCATATGGATTTTGACAACACCATTATAACCATAGCTTCAAACACCTTTTGTTTAGAGTCTTTTAGAGCAATTGATAATGGGACTTTTTAAATTTGGACCCTTTCAAAGCATGATAAGCAAACTCCAGATTAGGCAAATAAAGGTACCTGAAACATAAGCTATTTAGTATTAGCAGCTCATTAATACCTCTACCAGAGTCCTTTTTATAACATTAGGTAAATCACCTTGTCAGCTTCTGCTAAATACACCTTTACTCTATATCCATGTTTCTTCGAGAACCACTGGCTTGAATAAACTTGGTTTTTGTAGTGTTCTTGTAAAAACTCTTCTTGGAAGTAAGTAAATATATGGGCTGTTTCATTGTGACAGTGTTTTCTATTAGAAAAGGCATCCTTTTCTGTTCCATAAACTCTAGTTCCTTCAGAATGTTTCACTGGGCCCCTTGATAGTTGTAAAGTGTATTAAGAAGGTGGCATTTTCAAAACTGACTACCGAAACACACACACATTATCTAGTCTCACACGTAGTATCGCAGTTAAAAACAAGTTAAATCAAAATACTCCTTAAAATATTGTAAAATTTACATCAAAAATAAAAAATGCTCTTTGTTTACTTTTTGTCAACAATGGCGGCCGATGGCTTGATGAAATATTGAGTGCCAGACCATCATCCAGTTTGTGGGGTGGACACTCTTGGCGAATATGAAGAAAGAAGTGCATGGGAACTCAAATGACACATCTCAATCGTTTCTGCGTTTTGTCAAAAGCTCAATCTAGTTTCAAAACGATTTGAAAATTAGCATGGAAACTCTAACAAATTTCAATTTTGAGATCGTTTTAAAAACGCCTTCAATTGCATGGAAACGTACTAATGTAGGTACATTATATTTTAGAGCATTCTGTATATGCGACAAAATCGTAAACCCTGATTTTAAATTTTACGTCTGAAGGAACTTTATTAGCAAATGTTTGGTATGCCAGGCAGTCTTATTTTCTGCGGCATAGCAACATGTAAAGTACATTTCGTCGAACAAACTAAAACTACGTACGTAGATGCATCCAGTTTGCCGTGGGGCTCTCGAGAATTGAGGCAATACTTCAAGTAAATTCCAAAGCAGAGACACAAAATTTATTTTGGCCGTGAGCGCTGCTGTTTTGCAATAAATATTTTTCTTTGACACGTCGTCGAAATAATACATTCTCAGATTTTCGACGCAATAATTCACTGATCGATGGTAGAAATAAGAGATCATCGAAAAAACTGTGTGAACGATGGTGGTCGCTCGAGACATCAATTTCCGGAAAGTTTGCTGACAAATAACGATAGGAAGCTGCTCAACCATTGGGAAAAGACGAAAGTTCGTAAACGTGCGACAACAATAATAAATAATGACGTATTAAGCTGTCGGAGTTTAGCCACTGTTTCGTTTTTAACTGGCGCGCATTAATCTTAATCGCTTTGCGGTTTAACGCTCGGCTACATGAGGCTTGTATAGTTTCAAAATGTCAACTGAGATTGTTTTTATGAGATTGCAAGTTAAACTAATTCTCCAAACACTAAATAACACAATGTGGTTGAGAGAAGCTTTTATTATTGATTAGAAAGGGATTCAATAAGTGGAAATGTACACAACTATGGTCATTGTTACCTGATGTCTCGTTTATGTTGGCCAAAAATACTCAAATATGAGTATTTCACGTGTAAGCGTATTTCAAAGTATAGTCAAAACACGTTGTTTCCTTATAGTTATTCCGTAAAAAAGTTTGCTTTATAGATAGGGAGGACCGAAGGAAAGACATTTCAGCTTTAAATCTCGTAAGATAGACAAACCGCATGCAATATCCGGCGATTAACTATACTAACCCATTTCATTTCCTTCAGTAACTCACAATTCCTCTTCCTTTTCTCGCATTCCATGTATAAGTCTTTTGCTAGAATTTTGTATTTTTTGATTTCGATTGACGTAACATTTAAAAAAGGACAGATATTAACTGCAAAATTTAAATTCGACAATACCATTGATTTGTATAACAATTGTCACGATTATTATCATCCTGAAGATGAGATTTACTCAAATCTCCCTCACCTCCTAGTTGCATGATAATATCATCATAACTGGCATCAGATTCACCCTGACCATTCATTCTAATAATCTAGTAAATAAAGAAAATTTAAATAAATAAGCTTGAATAAAAATTCTATAATAGGGATGCCAAGTTATTTTTAAGGTAAATAACTAAACCTATCTAACTTACTTTCTACCTAAAAATCCTGCTTCTAAATATATTATTGAAACTACAAATGTCTTTAATACAAAAAATTACAAACTACTTACAACTAATACTCTTCGTCAAAGAGTCCAAATTGTCCAAAATAAACCGTCAGTTGACCAATCTTCTTCTTTTCCGTTGAGGTGGATTTTTAACTCCAATCAAATATATATATATAAAACAAGTGATTTAAAGACTACTACCATAAATAACTATCAATTTAGTCCATTGTCTTGCAGCAAAGGCAAAACATAAAAATGGAAACCAAAAATGTTGCGGACGAAAACTTAAACTTACGTAACACAGTGCAGATTAAGCTTTTCGGAAAGGCAAACTCAATCCCACTTGAACCTAAACCTGACAAAGAGATTTTCAGACAAAATCACCTACTTAAACTGTTCCATACTTAATTGTCAGAGACTCTACCAAACAACTATTCGTCCGGTTAAATTTAGCATAAACCGCACTCGTAAATGGTCCACGATTGTTCCAACTGCAACACTTGACACACTAATCCCGAGCGATCATCAACCTTTTAAAATTTCACTGAAACATAAAGCCATTTCCTGGCAAAATTGTATCAAAACTTTCCAAATTAAAAGACCCCGAAGCATTCGTTATTGTGAAGTAGTTCGCCATAGATTGAGTGGAAAAAAAATCCTTTTTATTCTCCGAGAACAGGGTCTACAACGGGCTCCGGTAATAGGGTTTTCCGTAAACTCTATTGAAAATCTACTTTATACTTTCCGGTCCTCTTCTTTATTTCAACACCATTAAAAACTGCCTCCAGGCGCGGCGGTCTGGAAAGGGCTGCCGGTGTTAAAAATGAAGAGGATGAGATTTATTTTAATAGCTTGAGGTTTATGAAGGTCAGGCCTTAATGCAAACGGGTATTGGCTTTTTGGCTTAATATATTAGCGTACTGGTTTTCAGCTATCTTGAGGAATGGGTGTTGTGCAGCCCGGTAAGTGTATTCAATTTTTAATAAAGAAGATAAAACATGTTTATATCTGCTTAACGCATTAAACATTTACTACCTGATTAGTATTCACCAGGTTTATCTACCTACGGACCAGGAATATAATATTAATTTCCTACCCCAGTTTTATTGTAGCTGGATGTTAAATTAAAAACATTTTTTTAAGTTGTATTGTTAGTGTGCACTTGTGTAAGATATGAATAACAAACTAGAAATCTGAGAACGTTAAGAACTGACCACATAATATAGTCGCTATTACGCTATTAAATTTAAAATGTTTCACAGAATTCGTGGGTTATAAAGGTTGTAATCAAATGAGTTAAAACACACTTCCAAAGGCTATACAAAGAAATAAACTTTCCTTTACATTTGTTGTGAGTGAGATGGAGAACCCTAAAACATAATATATACTGTGTTTTATAATTAACAATTCTTTTAAATCTGGTGTGTTTCCAGATCAACTAAAAACTGCTCTTGTTAAACCATTGTATAAAAAGGGTGATCCAGAAATAATGAATAGCTATAGACCTATAAGCCTTCTGCCAGGATTTTCCAAACTTTTTGAACTGGCAATGTGTAAAAGAATTATAGAATTTATGAACCACTGTAATCTAATTAACAAAAACCAGCACGGATTTATAACGGAAAAATCAACACAAACGGCATTATATCAATTTATACAATCAATCATTAAGCACTTTGAAAATAGAGAGGCCGCACTTGGAATATTCCTAGATCTTTCGAAGGCCTATGAGTGTCTACATCGAGAAATCTTATTAAATAAAATGGAAAAATATGGGATAAGGGGGCAACCATTGGAGTGGGTAAGGTCATACTTGCAAAACAGGCAGCAAATAGTGGCTGTCACTAAAGATGGTCAATCTGGTAGGTCAGGGACTCTTTCGAACGATTATGGAATAGCACCAGGTAGCATTATAGGGCCAATCCTCTTTTAATCTTCATAAACGACTTGTATTCGGTAGTAGATGAACCATGGCAAACTATTATTAACTATGCCGATGACACCAACTTGTTGATTGAAGACAAAAATAGTTTGAACCTAGTAAGCAATAGTCAATATTTAACGTCTAAAATTGAAGCATGGTTTGCTGATAACGGCTTAATTTTGAACGCAGAGAAAACTGATTTAGTCCTGTTCAGGACAAAACAATCAAACTTTGGTAAATTGGAAGGACTCCCGATTGTCGGAAAAGACATAACAGTATCTGAAAACACGAGGTTCTTAGGGGTTTATCTGGATGAGAACCTTGACTGGTCTTTTCATTTGGATAAACTCTTGAAAACTTTGGGAACTATCTGCTACGGAATACGATTCACTGGTAAATATCTAAGTGAGCAATGTCTAAAAATTCTGTATAGTGCCAATTTTGAATCCAGACTGAAGTATGGTATTATGTTCTGGGGCCGAGATAGGCGATAAAAACGAGTTATGAGAATAATTTAAAAAATGGACCATCGGCAATCATGTAGAAACACTTTCAGGTCAATGGGACTAATGACAGTATACGCTCTGTATATATATGAATGCTTAATGTTCTTTTTCAACAACAGAAGTTTATTTTTTCAGAATCCACAGGTAAACAAATATAATACAAGATTAACCCATCAAATTATGTATCCAACACACCGGCTGCAAATAACAGAAAAAACTCCCCACTATATGTGTATAAAGCTCTTCAATAAGTTACCTATGGATATTAAAACAATTGTGAGTAACCAAAAATTTAAAAGGGAGCTAAAAAAGTTATTAATCCAATTGGAACCCTATCATCTAGACGATTACCTAAATTCATACTTTTGTAAAAATAGAACAAATTATTTCTTCGTTCACTCCAAAGCAAGTTTCTATGAAAATTGACTGCCCTAAAACTATGTGATAAACAAATAATAAAACTTTCTGAACCCAGAATTGTAATAACGTAATTAATGTATTTTGTGATGTAAACCGTACCATTCCTAGTTGGCAAGGAACATTAGTTTGGAGACGGGCAACCCGTAAACTTTACTTACAGAAAAACTCAGATCAGCGAACAACAGCTTTAATTCCGTCGCGTCAAATGCGAATGAAACATAAATATTTCAAAAAATACACACAATGGCGAGGGCGGGTTTAGAAAACGAACAAAAAGAAAATCGCAACAGTGTCGGGTGGTTCTTCTATGAAATGTAATTTTCCGACAAAGGCTTTTCCGTGGGTTTTCTAAACTCAAGCGACAAAACACAAATGGCTTTTGTGCCATTGATAAAAAGGAAATCTGCGTTTTATTAGGTTTTTTCGCTAAAAGGGATTTCGGGGGATTTTCTTTTTATATGGTACAGGGTTTTTGAAAAAAATTAAGTAAAATTTCGGTCAATCCACAACGACCCCATTAAAATCTGTATTGTCGCTTTTTAAGTGTTCATGATCGAGTTTGTTGATTGTGATGCAAAACACCCATCAAAAATGATTAGAAAACTGATTACTATTTTAAAGTGAGTATTTACTCCCCACCTTCTACTCTAGTTTCCAATATAAACTTTCAATCTACATGCTAATTCGATTACTCGGTACGCTACAAGAGAAACCTCATTCATGCTTTGTGTGTTGAAAAGCTTTTGCAATTTTCCACTATTTCATACTGCCACTGGACCAAACCATATTCCTGCAAATTAAAAAAATAATGGAGCAATATACAGAAAAGAGCCTTTCCTAGTAGAATTTATTTAAAGCCAGGATTTAGATAGATGCGGCTTTAACATACTCTTCACTTACCGCACACTTTTTACACTGACAAGGTTTATCTGGTGTGAGTAATGAAAGTGCCAGAGCAAACAGGGAATGATATTAGACATGCTAATTATAGAGAAAAACTTAATGGATCGGTGTACAGTGTGAATAATTTAATTATTTTTGTTGCAAAACAGCTGCAGTGCAGCAAACAAATTCCATAAAATTTACAACGAAAACTAGCCCAGAAAAGTTCTAAATCATTCAGTAACCGACTGCAGATTAATGTTGCTGCAATTCTGAGACACTTTCAATTTATATCTCCTTGAGGGGTGTTTTTCAGTAAATGATTTATTTATTTCCGCTCTCGAGCTTTTAGAATACAAACACGTGTGTAAGTGAATCAGTTCATCAGGGTTTATACCATAAATTTTTTACTAAACATTTTTCAAGTTTTAATACTAAATTAGTCGTGGAAATTAAATGATACTCATAAGTCTTGGAAAACTATATTTGATACCACCAGCTGGATGATTAATATTTATGAAGTGTTTTAGTGAATATGATTTGAAGTGTTTAAGCCAAATTTTAAACGAGTTGTCACGTCATTGGTTTCACCATCACTGTCTTGTTTTGAATTTAGTTACACCAATAAATATGTGCTATAGCTACAAAACCTTAAACAAGAGAAACAGATAAGACGCTAATCTCTACGTATGAATTCTATCCTGTCAAATAAAAAGACAAGAGAGGAGATTTAGACCACCACCAAGCTATACATGCTAACTTTTCCTGACTGGACTGTTCCTGGGAGAATACCCTAAGATTGGTAATCTAGTCATGCTTTGATGCTGCTTTTATACATATCGGGAAACTTATTGAAGGCATTTATCGTTTATCGTACTTAAAACTTCTTGTTCTAAAGGCATTTTGACAAGAAAAGAAAGAGGAAGTCATAGCAAATACCGAATTTTCAGAAGTGATGAAATCAGGGATATTTTTTATGGTAGATCTTGTGTGGAATATTAGTGGCAAGTCTAGAAACTCGCTAATACTAAACGTTAAATTTCGTAAGATCAATATAAGAACAAACAAACTTCAATCATTCAAAATTCGTTCTGTATGTAAAATTGTAAGCTGACTGACGCTAAATCTCAAGTTGCAGCGTTTCACATTTATACTTACCAAAATAAAAGAAAATCTTCTTCTTCCAGATTACTTCGGTTTAAATTTTTAAGACTTGTAACTGTAAACAACAAGCACGATCCATATGCATTTTCTGCTTGTTTTTATTTACCGAACAGCATATAAGTTATTCAGATGCATATACGGCTTGGCAACTTATCGGAAACCCGTCATATTTTCTAGGCTTTAACTTGGAGCTGCCACGCTTGAGGACTGAAATAACAATCCGGTTTCTTTGCGTAGGGATTTCGATGACAAAGGATGCTTTCGAGTCGATTAACCAGAAATTGGCGTATCTTCGTCGATGCGATCTATTGTTGGGGCAAAAATGGTGTGGAAAGCTTTTGATTCCATTGACAAGATAAATGATAGAGAAAATGTTGATTTCTAGTTTTGTCGATTTACTTACCAAATTTTATTTAGAAAGTTTACTTTTGTTCTTTCGGTGTTAAGTGGTATCATATGTATTTTGATTATTACCTGAAAAAATATGGAGTTAAATTCGTAATTCAGTAAAGTAAATATTAGTAATTAGCATTGTTAAAGGTAGGAGTTACCTCTCTTAGTTTAAACTGGAGGGCCAGTTTCATGGAGGAGGGGCAAATGTCACGAAGGAAATAAATCAAATTTATTTCACTTGAACGGAAACATTAAAAAATGTGGAGTGGATTCCATTGACAAGATAAATGATAGAGAAAATGTTGATTTCTAGTTTTGTCGATTTACTTACCAAATTTTATTTAGAAAGTTTACTTTTGTTCTTTCGGTGTTAAGTGGTATCATTTGTATTTTGATTATTACCTGAAAAAATATGGAGTTAAATTCGTAATTCAGTAAAGTAAATATTAGTAATTAGCATTGTTAAAGGTAGGAGTTACCTCTCTTAGTTTAAACTGGAGGGCCAGTTTCATGGAGGAGGGGCAAATGTCACGAAGGAAATAAATCAAATTTATTTCACTTGAACGGAAACATTAAAAAATGTGGAGTGGATTCCATTGACAAGATAAATGATAGAGAAAATGTTGATTTCTAGTTTTGTCGATTTACTTACCAAATTTTATTTAGAAAGTTTACTTTGTTCTTTCGGTGTTAAGTGGTATCATATGTATTTTGATTATTACCTGAAAAAATATGGAGTTAAATTCGTAATTCAGTAAAGTAAATATTAGTAATTAGCATTGTTAAAGGTAGGAGTTACCTCTCTAGTTTAAACTGGAGGGCCAGTTTTGGAGGAGGGGCAAATGTCACGAAGGAAATAAATCAAATTTATTTCACTTGAACGGAAACATTAAAAAATGTGGAGTGGATTCCATTGACAAGATAAATGATAGAGAAAATGTTGATTTCTAGTTTTGTCTGATTTACTTACCAAATTTTATTTAGAAAGTTTACTTTTGTTCTTTCGGTGTTAAGTGGTATCATTGTATTTTGATTATTACCTGAAAAAATATGGAGTTAAATTCGTAATTCAGTAAAGTAAATATTAGTAATTAGCATTGTTAAAGGTAGGAGTTACCTCTCTTAGTTAAACTGGAGGGCCAGTTTCATGGAGGAGGGGCAAATGTCACGAAGGAAATAAATCAAATTTATTTCACTTGAACGGAAACATTAAAAAATGTGGAGTGGATTCCATTGACAAGATAAATGATAGAGAAAATGTTGATTTCTAGTTTTGTCGATTTACTTACCAAATTTTATTTAGAAAGTTTACTTTTGTTCTTTCGGTGTTAAGTGGTATCATTTGTATTTTGATTATTACCTGAAAAAAATATGGAGTTAAATTAGTAATTTAGTAAAGTAAAGATAGTAATTTAGTAAAGTAAAGATTAGTAATTAGCATTGTCAAAGGTAGGAGTTACCTCTCTTAGTTTAAACTGGAGGGCCAGTTTCATGGAGGAGGGGCAAATGTCACGAAGGAAATAAATCAAATTTATTTCACTTGAACGGAAACATTAAAAAATGTGGAATTTATATTACTTGAGCGGAAACATTAAAATTGTGGAATGCGGTCAGAGTGCAACTGTACTTATGATGCAAACGCAAGTCACCAAAGCTTTTCAAGCTTTTCTTCTTATGTAATATGAGAAGCACTAAATAGTTTTGCCAAACCGTCGAGAAGTGCCAAGCAGATAAATAACTATTAATGATTGAACTATACGATTTAAATTAAATTTAAATTGTGGTGATTCCTTCCAAAACTGCAGCATTTCATTTAATGCTGCCCATGCAGTTGAAGACTTCAGAAGTATCAACGTCGATCCTTCAAAGGCGCTCAAGTTAAAGTTATTAACATAATAATTATTAATATTTAATGATCAGAATTTCTTAGTTGAAGTGGTAATTTTTTCCATATTTCATCCAATATTCATGTAACCGAGATTTATGAATATTCCAGACTCTGCTTCTCCCCCTCATCCTCTGCTTGTTGAGCTATTCTACCTTTATATTGTACTTTAGCTTTGTTTCTGAGCTTCATCAATTACTTGAGAATTTTCAATTTTGCGATTTTAAACAAAAACTTTCTTCAAAGTTTGTTGAAAATCGTTGTGCTTTATACTTGATCAAGTTTCGGCTCTACCTATTGAATGTGGTTTTTAAGCCATGAGTTTTACACCTTTTCGTGTGATTTTTCTAACACCTGTTTATATACGCGCGCTAGCCAAAATTCAGCATCACCGCCCACGAAAAGTAGTTAATTTTTCATTTGTGCGACATTTTCGTGCTCCCGATGCCGGGATTCGGGCCGGGCGACAGCCCCATGAGTAATGTACGCATTTTAAACGCAAAACGGATTTCCAGGAATATGTCACTCCCATAATCACCACTTACTGTAACTAAAGGAAGCGGAAGGAATGTTAATACATCTAACCAATTTAAGCGTTACGTAAGCGGTGTAGTGAATATTCATCGTTGAAGCTCAGCGCTTCCTGAATACCAAACATATTATTGCCGTAAGCTATGCTTTATAGCGTTGGTAGTAGGAATCGGGACTTTTTATGAATGCTGCGTTCATTTATAGCTGACAGAGCAATCAAACACATTCCACCTAAAAACTATAAATTCATGAGTACTTGTGAACAAACCAACATTTAGGTAACCAGTTACCAAAACTCCTACTTTATGTAAGGCGTGAATGACTTTGAATAAGTCATTCACGTCACGTTGAGTCAAGCTTTTTTTAAAATTACTAAAATATTTGTTTTTTATTTTGTTTTAATAATAAGTCTGTTCGCAGAGAAAATTTCCAACTAGTAGCCCCCAAAATAAGTGCAGTCATTGGCTAGAAGTCATAAATTTTAGTGTCACGTGACCATTCAGGCATTCAACCAATTACAGCAGACATTTTATTGATTTTTTGAAATATAATGTTGAAATTAATTGTTGTGCATTGATAAAAGCGAATTTAGAGAAGCCTTTCTATTGTGTTGAGGGATTTGCGATGTGTAGGAGTTTTAAAATTATGACACTTGTCATTTATATTATAAACATTTTAGGTCCTCTTGAGCCATAGAACAGTAATATAGTTGTAGCTGAGTAAAATGCTAAAACTTGAGAGTGCTTTATAGTGGCAAAATACATTTTAGTTTGTCCTCAGTTGGAGATTGAGAGCGATTTAAGTTGCAAATCTTCTAGAGTAAATTTTAAAGCAAATGGAGTTAAGTCATAAGCTTGAGGATTCGTAGATTGTTGGTTGTATTTTTTAGCTGTCGAGGTGACAATCCACTGCCTTGAGGCTTATTGTTCCCTCCGTCACTAGGATCTAGGCTGAATTTAGTCTCATCACAGTTCCTCGTCCAGCTTCAATGTCTTAATAGCAGGCCAGCAGCTGAGTCGGTTTTAGAGAAGAAATCTTCCCATCATGGATGATGCTGCTACCAAACATTGATTTTTATGTTTCAGATATACACAAAGCAGGTGTTCAGAAGTCTCTTCTTCATCTCCACAGAATCTGCAGTCTTTGTGTGTGTAGGCCTATCCGCTTCAGGTGGCCTCCCAAGCGACAATGTCTTGAAATGAAACCTGTGAGTGAGCGTAGGTTTCTTTTGCTCAATTTTTCAAATTCTTTACTCCTTTCCCGGCTGTAATCTCCAATTTTCTTAGAGTGTCAATCCAGTGAGTTGCTTCCAGAGCTTGGTTTTTTCGTGTTCCTCCTTCAATTTATTCTCGTGTTTACAGGTGTCATCCCCCAAACCACAGAAGGGTCCTGGTCCTGTAAAAGGAGTCTTGACTGAGAAGAAAGACCAATCCGCATACCATTTAATGGTGTGTTCGCCCAGACTATCTCTTGTTTCTTAACTTAGTGAAAAACGTACTTCAAAAGTTATATTTTTTGATAGTTTCATGTTTCGGATACGTCAGATGTGGAATGCTTTTCGATAGAAGTGTCGAAGCTCTTTTAGTTACCATTCTAAACAAAGCTGCCTCAGCAGCTCCCTGTATCATCAAGTATAATTGTGTGAGGTCAAGCATCTTCTGTTTTGCATAAGCATGGCAGTACTTTGTCTGGTTTTATTGTACCAAGCAGTCGCCCCATACATAATATTGGGTCTAATCATGGTGGTATACATCCATCTCAAAATGCTTGAGTTACAATCCTAGGACTTTTCTGCCAAGCTTCTACACACCATTAACAACAGCATTTTCAAATTAAACATCAATATGCTCGGCAACTTTAGAAGTGCCAAATTGAACTGAAAATTCAATTTAAACTAGTCTAAACTAATAGATGGGGAAAATTTCAAGACAGCTCAGTCAACTAACTTTTTCCCTTCCAAAGGATTTACCACTTTATGCACGACAACGGAAAAAAATCGAAATATAAAAATAGGAAGTAACGTAAAGAAAATATAATGTTCTAATTTCCAAAAAATCCAATTTGCTTCCGCAGCATAAAAAAAACGTTTTATATTCAAATTGCCTTCGGCTGTCTGGGACCTATATAATATGTGGATGTGCGTATAAGGGAATAACAAAGCTTAAATTAAATTAATATGTGTATTGGGGCAGAAAGTTTAATTTGTTTTTCTCGTGTTTGTTAACCTTCAAAGCAACCAGATTTCAGCAAGCCGAATAAACGTAATGTGCAACTGTTCGAATTTCGACCAATTAGAATGTTATTCTTTATTATTTGACGTAAAACTGTGTGTACATTTTATTTTACTAGGAAGTCAAATTTAAGTTATTTAGTTATCTCTATTTTTAACCTCCCTTGGATGATAATCTTCTGTGTTTCAAAAAAGAAATTAATTAACAAAACACAGTAAAAATCCATTGAATGTTCGTGTTTGACGAACATCGATGACATGACGTTTTTGTCTTGCTCCAAAACCAGAAGTATGAACGTTTGATCAGATAATCCATCAAAAATTCTTATGTACAAACCAGGTGGAAAGATGAAAATTACCTGCTCTTACTTTCCACCCGGGTGGAAAGTGAGTACTTTCCACCCAGTTGAATCTGAATTTGCTTTTGCAGACAATATCTGGGCTTACTTTTTACAGTTAAGAGACTTTCTTCTGCGACCTCTGCAACAGCTTTTAGCTTAGGTGATAAATCGATTCAATCGAACCATGTTCAATCTTTGTCGCTAGTTAATACTCTTTTATGGGTCCATCAGTAATCAGCTTTACTGGTCACACACAAAGTGAATACTTTACTTTATATGCAAAACTGAATACTCTACGTTGTATGCAAAAAGACCTATTAAATTGAAAAGAGATTTATTTGTGACTACCCAAGAGAGATTAACTTGTGGCAACATGTATGAATTTTATATCTCTCACTAGTAGGCAGGATGTCGGAGCCTTTATAGTCACACATTAAAAATCGCTTCAAAAGCTTCTTCTTCTCGAATTAATTCTGTAACACATTGTTACTCAATCTACCTTTTGTACAACACATTAATAGGGTCCAAGCAAAGTTAAGGGCGGACACAACGAATTTACCCCTTCAGAATAACCATAAGTTTTGTTGCTTCAGTCAAATAAAGCATCCTTTGGGAGTGTAAGTTCAAATCCTACTGACTGCGCCATGCTTTATTTATTATTTTTGAGTTTTAATAAAGTAAACTATATGACTTTAATTTAAATTTTAATTAAAACACAGAACAACGTGAGAACATAAAAGCACAGTAAAGCAAGTATTTATCAGATTACTTTCTCTCACTAGTACGGAAAAGTAACTTTGTCGTACTAGAGCAAAAAAGTGAAACTTTTTTTCTTTCGAGTAGAAAAACAATTTTTATTACAAAAAGTTTCTATACATTTTGACATTATTTCACAAAACTGCTAATAAAAATCAATTAAAATCTAAAATTACACAAAATGAAATGCGCACCGAAACCAAATTTAATTAAAAATATTACTACAACATGCAATTCCAATGGGTGCTGTGTTTCCAAATTGGCGTTTTTTCCCTATTCAAAGCATTACGAAAGTCCTTACAAATGCCGGACATTGGGTGATTAATTAATGTTCAAATAAAATATCCATTTTACGGGCAGTTTCGATTAGAGTTTTGAATATTGTTATTGTTATATGTCGACCGGTTAAGCCTTTTTTGTTTTTAAAACGTTAAAAATTAAAGAATGTTTGATGATTTTAAATTGAATCTAGTATTTGATGTTTTTACGATTTTGTACAAGCGAATTTACGCCGTGTCAACTGAAGCACTAATTCATGTTGTCATGAAGTAAGATGATAATAATAATTATATTCCAGTTAGTTTACGTCTCGATACCACTAACATCCCTAAATTGGAATATAATGATAGTGGCTGATTTGAATTTGATATCATTCGGATATTCAAATAGAAATTATGTGTGGCGTTGCTGTTGCACTTATACTGTGTCTACACAACCATTAAAATTACATAATTTATATTTAGTGGTTCATTTATATTATGTGGCATGGCAAAAAACGAAAAAAGGTAACAATAGGAGAAACACTACTGAAAAAGAGTACAAGTACAGATATGTTAATAAAATAATTATTAAAAGTTACACAAATCTTCAATCGATGAGCGATTAGATGAAAAATCAACACGATCATGAAAATTTAATGAGGATTACAAAAATGCACTTAAAACAGCCACATTCTTACTCCAAGGGGTTTTACAGGCGATTTTGTCGCTGACTGTCCTTTCATTAAAATTCAAAGGTTTCCAAAAATATCCCCACATGAGTTGATTAATAACATCGTTTGGCCGCTATAGGGCGTCAAATTTCCTTTACCATAATATCACATATTATATTGTAAATATTCTATATATCTCGTAATCCGGCTGAGTTCTTGGCAAAGAAATGGTTAAAATGTTAAATTTTAGGTCTAACTCTGTTAGTTTTCGAGATATCAAAAAACCGACTGCACTAGCGTCTTTTCCGGGAAATTTTAACATAAAATGACACCGAGACGTCAACTGTAACTTGACAAATAAAAAAGTTGTATTTTTTGACGGTTCCAGGCCGCCATTTGGAATTTTATGTCGAAATATTGACTTGCACCTCATTCTGAAAGAAATTTCACGTAGTTTCAATAAATGACAGACAAAATGGCATCCCAGCCATTTTGAATTTCCTGTCAAAATATTGACTTGCACCTCATTGTAAAGGAAATTTCACGTAGTTTCAAGAAATGACAGACAAAGTGGCGTCCCAGGCTGTCATTTTGAATTTACTGCCAAAATATTGATTTGCACCTCATTTTAAAGGAAATTTCACGTAGTTTCAAGAAATGACAGACAAAATGGTGTCGCAGGCCGTCATCTTTAATTTTCTGTCAAAATATTGACTTGCACCTTATTTTAAAGGAAATATTTCGTAGTTTCAAGAAATGACAGACAAAATGGCGTTCAAGGCTGCCATTTTGAATTTTCTGTCAAAATATTGACTTGCACCTCATTGTAAAGAAAATTTCACGTAGTTTCAAGAAATGACAGACAACTGACTGTCCTTTCAGACTGTGTTTCTGGCATTCAAACTATGACACTGCTTTTTTCCTTGACTATACTATATTTTGTACTGTATTTTCGGGATATTGGATAGGTAATTTAATGAGGATTTCAAAAATGCACTTAAAACAGTCAAATTCTTACTCCAAGGGGTTTTAGAGACGATTTTGTCCCTGACTGTCCTTTCAAACTGTGTTTTCTGCAGTTCAAACTTTGACACCCCTTTTCTCCCTGACTGTCTTTTGACCCAACTTTGGTAGTGTTTTTTCATAATATTCGATAGGAAATTTAATCAGGGTTTGAAAAATGTCCTTAAAACAGTCATTTTCTTACTTCAAGTGGGTTTTACAGGCGATTTTGTCCCTAACCCTAATTTTGGCAGTTCAAACTTTGACACCGCTTTTTTTCTGACTGTACTAAATTTTCTACTGTTTTTTCAGGTTTTTGAATACGTAATTTAATGACTATTCTAAAACTGTGCTTAAAACAGTCGTTTTCACAGTCTAAATGGGTCACATGACTGCCTAGCTTAACTGTTAAGCTTTGCTCAAAAGGTGCAAAAATCAGGGTTTAGAAAGGTTTTTGCAGTATTCGATATAAAACGCATTTCTGAGATTTACGACAGTTATTTTGACAGTAAAAATAAATTTAAATATCTAGGAACGTGGCTGTGTGAAAACTGGAAATCAGACACAGAAATCAGATGCCGGATTGAAAATGCCCGCAGTGCGTTCATGAAATTCAAAAAAGTGCTCAACAATACTGATTTCGAACTTGGCTTGAGAATTAGATTTGTCAAATGGTATGTCTGGACAGTGTTGCTTTATGGCATGGACAAATGGACACTGGAGGTGAGCACTATGAACAAGCTGGAAGCATTCGAGATGTAGGTCTATAGGCGTGTTCTGAGGATTCCATGGACTGCAAGAAGAACCAACGATGAGGTCTTGAGAATAATCAGTAAAGACCGTGAATTGTTAGGCACCATTAAACGTCGAAAAACAGCATACCTGGGCCACGTAATACGCAACGAGAGATACCAATTCCTGCAATTGATAATTGAGGGGAAGATTGAGGGAAAGAGGGGAATCGGCAGGAAAAAGATGCAACGCAACGTTAGGCAGTGGACAGGACTGAGGACAATGCAAGAACTAATGCATACCATACGTAATAAGGAAGAGTGGACAAATGTGATCGCAATCATCCATTAGTGGACACGCAGCAGAAGAAGAAGAATCAATGGAATTTCGTTTTTATCCAAAATTCCATCAGCATAAATCTTGAATCAATGGGTTTTACAGCAACAATTCAAACAGATGTCAACAATCAGGAATGAATAACGATCATTACGTTCAATCTAAATCAAGTGTCGTTAAAAGGATAGAAAATTATTGCGGAACTTTCTGACCTTTCACTTAAACCCAATAATTATCCCCCGTAGCCGAATTACGAGAAAAGTTGGCCAACAGTATTATACAAGATGATCGTAAATTAAAAGCTAAAGCCGAAACTTTTGGAACTCGCTTTGGGAGCCATGTTTGTCTGATGCCTTCGATGTGTTTTATTTAATTGGTTTTATTAAATAATTCCTGCGGAATTTTCTCTTTTCAGACAGTTTTAGTACCCATCGCCACTCGGGCAAATAGGAAAACTTATTAATATTTGCGTCGTATGGAAAACGGAGAGGAGCATAAAGGTTAAAATATTATATTTCCTTTTCTCATATATTATAAAAACCTAGTAATAATCCAATTTGTACGCCAACAAATTGGTTTACCGTGAAAAACACATAGCAGCAAAGTTCATAACGAAATTTCAAGAAAACACACAGCCAGTGGGATGAAAGTAATATAAATCGAAGTTATTCAAGCAAAATTTACAGATGAATTAATTTGACAAATCAAAGTGGAGAACTTTTCAGCTCGCAGAAGTGTAGGTAGTCAGTTTAATGCAAACAATCCATATTATACTCTCTCTTGTGATCATTTCCATCCACTATATCACGTTATGCAGAACGAATTTTTATATTTATGCGGTTTTGCATGAATTTTCAAAGCGCCTTAATAAAATTTACCCTTGTCATGCACACGCGATAAAGGTCTCTTTATCCCGCAGACATCGAGAGGCAAAATTATGGGGGATAAAGGATTTTATTACCCGCAAAGAAAAAGCCGCGTGTCTAGCGTTGTATGTAGGTACCATTTTTTGCAAAACAACCTGGTTTTTATCTTTCAGCCTATTATCTACGTATAAAAATCAAACCCGCTTTCTTTTCTAATAAAAAATATATAAATTTCTAACCGGCATTAAATCTCTTTCATGAAATAAAGCAATTTTGGTATACAAAGCCTGTACTTTTGTAAGTATCGTCTGGCCTCTTTAATCTGCCAGACGATGTTTACAAGTTGTACGCAAATTGGTTATTAGCGTATGCTGAATATTCCGTTCTGAAAAAGTGTAAAAAGCTTATAATTCTTAATAAGTCACATCAAAAAAGTTCGGTTTTATGTACCTGGCAGATTTCTGAAAATCGGTGTTGAGAATAGATAAATAGATGTCTTTATTTCCAATAATAATGTCAATAACAAGCAGATTAATTACTATTATTATACAAATCTAAAACTGGCCATAGGAAATCCTGGCCATAGGGTTCCTCATATTCTTTTCGGAATATAACTTCCATTCTTTCGCATTGATTTTATTGGTCTGCATATTATCCTTGATTTCTAATTTGTTCCTTCTTAGCATTCCCCATATCTTTCTCTGGCTTTCGTACATATCTCTCTCCATCTCTTTTCTAGCATTTATTCTGTTTCGTTCTGTTTTATATAGATTCCAGTATTCTTTGTTTCTGTTGCGTAAATACTTGGTGTGTTTTCTTGTATTCTGATAGTTCCTTTATTTCCGGTGTCAACCATGGTGTTTTATTTGTTCTGTTGACATCTACCTGTCTTTTTCCTAGAGCTTCGTTCGCTGCGTTACGGATATTATGTTTTAGGGTTCTCCATTGTTCGTCTACACTCGTCTACAGTATCTTCTCTGTTGATTGGGTTTTGTGTTATCTTCAGGAGTATCAAAAAATAATAATTACAATCACATTTCACTTCAAATGTAGTGTTGGCATTTAAGTTTTTAAGACCTCATTCTATATCCTTTGGTCATCATTCGAATATTTGGTTGGTTTCTTAAGATTGGTTCAATGGTACTAAGGACGCTATTAAAAATTATAGGAACTTTAATAAAACTCAGGAACACTATGATCTACGAATCCCTTTCTTCTTTCGTTGATCAACTTCTAGTTCTGCAAGATTTTCATAACAGACAACTGAAGAGGGGAATTCTCTTTATTAAGTTGGGTGGGCCTGGACTTTTTGGAGTCACTTTTTGTAGGGCAAATTTTTGTTACGTTATAACGTGAAATCATGTTGCGCGTTAAAAAAAACGCACTGTATATTAAACAGTATATTAGTATCAAACTTCTACTATTATACTTTGCAAAACTCTCCACAACGGAATAAACCCATCCGATACAAGTAAGAATAAAAAATTCTTTACAAAATCGAATTTCTTTTTGTAAAATATACCCTATAGAAAAACGTATGCTAAACTTTCTCTAAAGTGGGAAACCAAACTTTTTATCGAACCAAAAATAAGATATCTCCACTCCGTAAAAGCGTCTCGCATATGCAATCAAACTTTTAGCGGCTTAAAAAGTTGTAAGTAGTCTTTTTTAACCTGGACTGCTATTGAAAAGTTGAAAGCTATAACTTTGAATAATAAAAGTTTCACCGAAAGGCTGCTTGACAACAACTTAATATAGTCGAGACTTTTGTAGTGGGAATCAGTTTTGTTAGGGAGTTACTGATGTGTGGATAAAGCCTAGTAACATTGGTTTGTTATTGTGATGTTTTTCTTAATTAAGATGTCACATGAAAATGTATTTTTCATTATTTTTTCGAAAAAAGCTGAATATTGAAATAGGATATGCTACACGAAAATACTCGTAACTTTACGTAGAATCCATAATTGCAATAAAAATGAGAGTTCTCTTTTGAAAATGTCAACTCGAAGATCTCAATTTTGGAACACTTTGTATATCTAATTTTAGTTTAAAAATAATAACATACCGAGTATTTTTCTGAAAGATAATTCCCTGAATTTTAATTTATTCCATAATTTGTGGACACACTGTATTTTAACCAAATAGAAAATAAGTAACATTAATGTATAGCATAGAAGGAAATATTTGTTGTACGAATGAAAATTGTGTTAGGGTATGTAAATTGCAGAAATTCATTAGCACAGCCGGAGCTAATAGGTAACTATTTCCAGTTTCGAACAAAAGTTTCGGTTATGCTGTGTTTTCCTAGTTTGAAACGTGTAATTACTGAACTGCCATTTGAAACGAGCTGGATAGTTAAGTGCGATTTAATTGTATTTATGACCTGGGTGGGTTTGTTGTATGACCAAAATTTAAACATTATTACCGCATCAGACCCGAATTTAAACCCACATAAATCTAAATAATACGGCAATTGTGTCATTATTGCTTTTTAACTTAATTTATTAACACAGTTTCATTTTGTTTAGACCGCAATATTATTTGAAGCAGAAGTTTAGTGTCAGGTAATCAAATTTTGCTGATATTTTGACATTGCCCGGTATTAAATGATTGGGGGGGGGGCAGCGTTCGGCTTCGCCTCAAGCTGCAATTTTCATGTGCAAGCGGCAAACATCTACTTTCCGCTCTTAATATAGAATATACTATTAAATTTGCAAAACTCAACTGTTAAAGAACCACGAACAAACAAAACAACTAACACTATACTACAACAAATACAAACAACAAATTTTTGCGGGGCATTGATTGATATTCTAGGTTAGTGATTTAGCCAACTTTAGTGACTAAAACCCCTTATTAGGTGGCAGCACTGTTAATGCTCTGGATCACGGAATCACATTCCATTTTTTCGTTTTTGGTTCAGAACTATAGACCCATGGTAATAATAAAATTACAATTTCGTACAATTAACGGCATCTAGTGGCTGTCCTCAACACATCCAACATAAGGTGCCAGATCGCAATGAAACTATTATTGATTTTTTTAATAGAAGCTCAAAATCCACGCAACAGAAAACTGTGTTTTCACGACACCGGAGCGTAACGAGACTTGAAAAGAATACTGAAGAACTTTTTTGAAAGAAGAAGAGAAGAATGTCACTACTGTCAGAAATATAGACCCTAACCTCTTGGGACAGTGAGTTGTTGTTTTTGCGGCTGAGTTTCATTTTTTCATTGTAAATTGTAAAATACAACATCCAATTAGTTTCCGATCTTATTTAGGATTTTTCTTACTTTTTAAATATGGTAAGATTACTTTTACTTATAAAAACGTTACCACACGAGGTCGGATATAAAGGTTTCAATATTCCTGATTCATTTTTTTTACTTGTGTTCAAAGTTGTTTGCTTTTGGCTTTATACTAATGTGTTAACTTTTATTTTATTCGCAGGCAAGACGATATGATACCAGAACTACTATATTTTCTCCTGAAGGTAAGTTTTTCAGTATGTGATTGTTAAGCTCTGGACATAAGCTTTAATTAGTTAAACTTTGACATGACCTTTTTCTGCAACCAGTGGTTAGCTTACTAGTTCCACAACTATTTTAGTACTAAGAATATGTGATAGATTATTATTAGTAATTTTTTTAGTTTAAATGGGAGGGGTGGATTGCCGAGGTAATTTGGTGTACACACTTGAGGTAGTTATTATGAGGCACTTTCCCATTATTACAAAGCATTTTGAGAGTATTTTGAGGCATTGTCTGTATATTTCAAAATGTAGTGTATTAATATAACAAAATTGACTGATAATTGAACAGAACAGCATTGGCACATGTAATTATTATGGTAAAATCTTTGTTACATGATATTGAGTTGAAACAATATTCATTACAAATTTACCAATTTTTCAACATTTTTAAGGTCACGTGACTGTTTTTGACAGGTGTCAACTGACTTTTACAGTGTTGCAAAGCTGAAAATTGTATTATTAACTTCACGTAATGTGGGTTTTATATTTTGCCAAGACCTTTCTTTTAAAATGTAAATGTGCCAATTTCAGCTTTTACAACTGTCTAAATTTAATTTACTAAATGTCCAACATTTAAATTACATTTTAAAGTCACGTGACTGTTTTTGACAGGTGTCAGTTGGCTTGGACAGTGTTGCAAGGGCTAAAATAACAAAATCAAAATCACGAACAATAAACATATAAACAACAATATATTATGATGTGTCTCTTGCAATTTCAGTTTTTACAACTGTCTGATCTAAAATAGTCTAAATGTAATTTAGCAAATTTTTAAATTTTAAACCACGTTTTAAAGGTCACGTGACTAATTTTGACAGATGTCAACTGGCCCTTACAGTGATGATGAATTGCATTTACAACAAAATTTAATTTACCATTTTTCAAAGCTTTAAACTGCATTTTGAAGTTCATGTGACGGTGAAATGTCAACTGGCCTATAAAATGTTGCAAGCTCAAATATTGAATTATCAAGTCACGTGACGTAATTCTTACAATTTTGCTACTTAATCCAACCTAAAAACTGTCATGGGACCATAAAAAAAATTATTTCAAGGGTGTATTTCATCAAGATTTATCATTATCTCAATACCAGGGGACTTATAACTAAATTTAAGAATGCCACAAATGTGTAAACATTTGAAGGTATCCTGAGGCAGTTTAAATAATTTAAAGGCATTTTGATGTATTTCAAGGCAGTTTGAGACATTTTAGGCAGTTTTAAGGCATTATCACTATGAGGCATTCTGAGCAATAATAGAAGCATTGTGAGGTATTTTAAAGGCATTTCAAGGTATTTTGTATGCAAAAAGGCATTTTGGTGTACAAAAAATTATGGTCTCAGAAAATGGTAATGTGTTATTTTAGGCCCTAAACCCGATAATTTTCACTATCTACCTTTAAAAAAAATGTTTTTTCAATTAACATTTGGCATCCTGTATCTCAAAAACTATTTACAGACAGTACATACCTAATAGTTTAAGATTGTTCTTACATAAAATATTGCAAGGAATCACTGGTTGACATTAATTTGTTGAGTTGTTTTAATAGTTTATTTATACAGCAAGTGACTTGACTTAAACCAGTTTTTTGTACGTTGTGTGTTTTATACGATATTTTATTAAATTTCGACTTCTTTGCTTATTATGTTATAATAAACAGGCCGACTATACCAAGTTGAATATGCCATGGAAGCCATATCAATGGCAGGATCCTGCTTGGGAATCCTAGCCAATGATGGAATTCTATTAGCCGCTGAAAGACGCAACACTAACAAACTCCTAGATGAAGTTTTCACTTCTGAAAAAATCTACAAACTGAATGAGTATGTTACGCATTTAAAAAATTTACGTGATTTGCAAAAGTCATATGTTTTCAGAGATATGGTATGCAGTGTAGCAGGAATTACGTCAGACGCTAACGTTCTAACTAATGAGCTGCGCCTTATTGGACAACGTTACTTGTTCCAATATGGTGAGTCAATTCCTTGTGAGCAACTAGTGTCCTGGTTGTGCGACGTCAAGCAGGCTTACACCCAGTATGGTGGCAAAAGACCTTTTGGGGTGTCTATTTTGTATATGGGGTGGGACAAACACTACGGATATCAACTGTACCAGTCCGATCCTAGCGGAAACTACAGCGGATGGAAAGCCACTTGCATTGGAAATAACAGTTCTGTGAGTTTTTTTCAGCTGCAAATGTAATTTACAATAATTTGCGACGCGTTTCAGGCCGCTATTTCCAGCTTGAAGCAGGAATACAAAGACGGAGAAATGAGTTTGAGTGATGCTAAACGTTTGGCCGTTAAAGTTTTGAGCAAAACTCTGGATATGACCAAATTGACTTCAGAAAAAGGTGTGTTAATGTCTGTTTTGTTCAAGATCAGAAGTAACGTAAAGTTTGATTTCAGTTGAAATGGCCACTTTAACCAGAGTGAACAATAAGACTGTAATAAACATTTTGACAGGAAAAGAGGTGGAGGGGCTCATTGCAGACTTTGAGAAAAGTGAAGCTGCTGCTGAAGCTTCCAAGAAGGAGCAGCAACCTAAAGTATCTGCTTCAACTTAACTTTAATTATTTTCTTTTTAATGTCTTAATGAACAGTAATGATTAATAAAGTGATTTTCTATTTGTGGTATGTCTATTTTCTCATTGCACGCTCCAGCTCCATAATATAAGCTTTTACAAAAATTTGCCGACGTTTTGTCTCTTAAAAACCATCATTAACTTTGGTTTTAATGACATGAACTATCAGTTGTATATCACAACATAGTTTGCGCCGGTTTTTATATAAAAAAGCAACTTTTATGCTACTATACAGGGTGTTACAAGTTCGATGCATTAGCAATGCTATCTCCGAAACTATAGGTGATAGAGCCTTAGTTACTGTTCTCGCGGAGTGAGTTTACCCGTCATTTATAATCATATGAATCAAATCAAGTTTTCGTCAACAAACTTGTGTTCATATTATAGAAAAGGGCGTACCTAAAGCTTCGTCACGTTTAAAATTTTGCATGTATTGTCAGTCAGAAAGTAGAGATCTTTGGCTGCAAATTTGCATTAAAACGACTTTATACCAAAGCAAATCAAAAATATCTTGACCGAAATAACATTTTTTATTTATGAGAAGTCTCCGTTTGGATCATAGAATTCCGTCTAAATTTAAAACCTAATTTATTTACCAAAATTCGCAGAGATGTATCATCAATATGTAGTATTTTTTAACTTTAAGCTCTTGATTTAGGTTCTGGATGGTTACATGTTTCTCTAAAATAAATACAACAAATTAAAAATTCAATAAGTCTGAGTGATGCTGTAGTATCTCATATCTCATGGTTGCAATTCACTTATTTTATTTTAAACTCGCTGGAAAACATTTTAGACGCTTATTTTATTTTATCTATGACTTTATTATTAATATGTCACGATAACATAAGTTACAATGTTCCTACTATGGTTAGTCTTTAGTGTGGATAAGGAACTTGTCATAGACGAGTATTTAATCAGCGTCCATCGACGATCAGAAATCAGAGTCATGGAATCCGAACTTCTAGTACGGCTCGTTATGTTACATTCTGAGTGATGCTGTAGTTATCTCATATCTCATTTTCAGGTTGCAATTCACTTATTTTATTTTAAACTCGCTGGAAAACATTTCAGATAGACGCTTATTTTATTTTTCTATGACTTTATTATTGCAATATGTTTCAAGAAATTTTTATGAAAAATCTATAATGCAACCCAAAAATCTCAGTCTTTGGAAACAATGAAATGTTAATAGATGTTTCTTACAAAAGTAGATATATTTTACTATTATTAACATACTATCGTTGTACATATCATATAATGTATTTCGAACATCCATTTTAATGCTTTCAGAGTCCTTTAATTAACTTATTAATCAGTGGTCTTGGCCCGTCGATAACATCTCGATTTACGTTTTCTAGGTGAGAAAATCATAAGATTACTTGCTTGTTTTTTCCGAATCGAATAAACAGTTTTGCGGGAAATTTTCAAAGCAGCTACAACCTTCTAGTATCAAAAAAAATACATCAGTAAGAATATGTAAGGTCTTAAAATTTCTTATTTTCTTCCTGAACAGATGATAAAGCTTCTAAAGGTCCTCCATTGGTTTTTTCCAATTCAAAATATTCACAAAGGTTAAGAATTAACTGCTGGGCTTGTCTGTGGAGAATTTTTCCAGGCATTTTCGAAAAAAATACTGTAATAGTAAGTAATTCCGAATTTAGGAAAAACCAAATGGCTAAATAAAAACCATAATAGACACTCCCACTTTTTTTCGTAGGGATATACCAAGTGCTACATAATTACAAATTAAACATTTTATAGTAAATCGTTGTTTGTTTGTTGTTTTGCTTCGGTTAGTAAGTTTTCTGGAATAATTTGATATTCTCTTCATTTTGTCAGTTTATTATTTAATTGTCAAACAGATTTTTTTGTCAAAAGTAAAACCCCCTGGCATGGTGCTAAGAAATACAATTTTCTAGTAGTCCGCTGAGGTAGTAAAAATATTATATTAATCTGAAAATGAAATGTGAAAATATCAAGAAACCGAGTTTTTTAAGTTTTATTGTTCAAATTTCCTACCGTTTCCAATTGCCAAAGATATCCTAATTGTGTATAAGAAAAGGAAAACAACACTAAACACAAATTTTAATGTCGTAGAAAACCTTTATTCGACGTGAATAAAATTCTCATTAATAATACAAAAAACAAACGGCAAACTTTAGTCTAAGTTCAGGCAGTCAACCTACACAAATCTCAGATCCAACAACAAATCAACATTCATTCTCAACCAAATACTTCTATTGGTAGAAAAACATCTTTAGTACTTTATCGTAACTAAAACCTCGAACCATATGACGCTGACTGGAATTTCGCATAGAGCATAAAGCTTAAAAAACATAAAGAGGGAAATATCACAGATGACGGTAATATGGTTCAAACTTAACAAAATCAAACTACATACTAAGTAAAAAAAAAAAAAAACAAAAGATTGCTGGAAAGCATAGCGGCGGCTGTGTGGACTATATTTTTTTATAGTTTAACCCCCTTAGTTTATGTACTTTAAGTAGCAGAAAAAGGATTTTTGACAGAAACTATATTAGCAAACAAAAACTGATAATACAGTGATTATCCGTCTTAAACTAAAGGTTTGACAATGAAAAATAGATGTATCAGTTGTGACAAATTTTCTTTTAGAAAGAAACTAACAAACAAGAGGTCAAAATATTAAAATATGATCCGTATAACACGGAAAAAATATCAAAAATAAACTTGTTCTTCTTTTAACGTCTTTAAGAATCCGTTTTAATAGAAACTACCTACCATTCCTCCTCAACCACTTCGGCCGGTTGTTGGTTGAAATTTTGGCCTCGTCCAAAGTCATCCTGCATAAAAAAATTATTTTATAAAAATTGCAAGAATAAGAAAATTATGTTTATTTATTATATTTGCGCAAATCAGTGGCAGACTGTTTAGAAATCTTGCCAACCATAAGAACTGTATTTTCAGTAATTATGACAAAAAACACCAATATCATATATGGTGTCACAGTTTGGAAGTCGCATTTTCATGAGAAACAACGCCATTTAATTAAAATTTGATGGATACGAACATTAAGGACTGTTTTGGAAATAACAGGAAAACGAGAAATTATCCATCAGTTAAGGAACCAATCAATTATCTTTAAAATGCTTTGGTAGTTTAAATTTCAATTTTGGTGTTATTTAATTCTAATTGCTGGTTAGTTAGTTGGGTTTCAAATTTTTGATAAAGCTTTAAAATAATATTGCCTCGTTTTTCTTCATTGTGACTAAGTATGTGCAGGCCAACTGCGTGTGACAAGTAATGTCAAGTAATCTTCATAAAACCTTTCATTAACTCAAAGCCAACTAAGGTAAAATTAGTTTTTGTTAAATTATTTTTTCATTTATCATACATCACTGAGATCAGAATAGAACACACTATTTGGCAAATATAAATCCATCATCAAATAGCTGGGAAAAATTGGCAATGAAAAGATGCTTTTTTTTTGGGATATCTCTTCTTCAAATAAGGTTAGAAACAAATAAAAACAAAAAATCAAATCGTTAGTTTTTTTCGGATATTTTCGGAAACATTCGGAAAATCGAAATTTTTAAAACTGCATTTGGTTGAGCTTTAAATTGCGCAGCTTTGCCCCAGTTTAAACTTTCTCGTATATTTTATAGTTGCTACATTTCATCAATTTTGAAAACCGTAACAGCTGATGTTAAAATGGTAAACATAATAATTATTCTTACCCCACGGATGTCTCTTCCACCAAACGAATCGGATTGTTCGCCTGAATAACCACCTCCAGCTAAGAACGGAGGCACTTCCTGTCCCGCTTGCTTTAAAATATTCGCAAGCTGACCCACTAAGGCACCATCGGACTTGGAATCGAAGAAGCTGGTCGCTTTTCCGCGATTGCCCACTCTGCCAGTACGTCCGATACGATGAACGTACTCATCAATACTTTTTGGCAGATCGTAGTTTATCACGTGTTGAATTCCTTCTATGTCCAAACCACGTGCTGCCACCCCAGTCGCAACCAATATTTTGCGGATTCCTGAACAAATTTATGTTGTTTGCACAAGATTTCTCTAAGGTAATTTATCTATAACTATCTTATAACGACTAGAATTTTGCACTGTTTGAAATGTTATGATAATCGCTTTACCGGCATATTTTTCGATTTATTACCGCCTACCTAATAAATTTAAAAAAACGCCAGCAAAAGTACTACTTAAAGTTAGATTTTGTGATACATATACCAAAGATTTAATTCTTTTTTTTTCAGTATTTTCACCATAACTTTAACACTCTGTATCATAAAATGACAGTGTTTGACAACATACTTTCATATGACAAACGACAATAACATAAATATATAAAAAACTATTTAATCTTTACCTTTCTTGAAATCCCATAAGGCTTCTTCTCTCTGTCTCTGAAGCCGATCGCCGTGAATGCTGGTTGAGGGAATGTCATTCTCACTGAGCAGAGTTGCCAAAAAGTCTGCATTGCGTTTTGTTTCTACGAACACCACAGTGCGCTCGTTGCCTAAAATTGTCAATTGTTTCCCAAATAAATTCAGTGAATTTTTAGGCAAATATGTAATAATTACACTGTCTCAGCATCTCAAGGAGTTTATCCCTTTTTCAAACCTGGTAACCTCAAAGAAATTTTGTTCTACGTCGGTGGAGGCGCTGCCAACAATACCGACCGCGATAAACACGTAGTTGTGCAAAAATTTTCCAGCCAAATGTTGAACTTCTTCGGGGAAAGTAGCTGAGAACATCAACGTTTGCCGTTCTCCCTGAAATATAATTTATGCACAAAACTGTCTAAAATTAATACAAAATGGCTCTTACAGTGGCAACCATGGAAGGATGGCCTAACATCTGCTCAACCGTTGGCAGAAATCCCATGTCCAACATCCGGTCTGCCTCGTCCAATACGAAAAACTGTATAGAACCAAAACTTACGTGACCATGATTAACAAAATCGTTTAATCGCCCTGGGGTGGCTACTAATATATGACATCCAGCCTAAAATAAAAGAGTCAGCCATATTGTACAACGTTTAAATAGGAAAAAACGCACAGATATCGTATTTCTTTGATGGTGCACAGAAGTACCACCGTAAGCTACCGCAGTCTTAATAATGGAGTTATAGGCAAACTTCTTTGCCTGCTCGTAAATTTGTATGGCTAACTCCCTGGTAGGACTGACCACCACAACATTTGGTTGGCACGTGTTTCCATCTCGGACCGGAGGGTCCTGAGATTCTAACAATGTATGGATCATGGGCAGGAGGAACGCAGCCTAAAAATTATGGTGCTAACGTGATATTAGGTCTCTAAAAGCCAATACTTTCAGTAATGAATAACACTCATTTTATCTGTCGAATACGTACATCTCTACGTCGAATAAAGATGTACCCATAGAGAAACTAATAACTAAAAAGAAAGAAATTTTGCTTTTTGTAAATAATAAAAGCAACCAAACTTTGACATATAATGTGAACGATTTACGCAAAAACACGTCATTTGACCGATTATTTTTAAGCTTTTCTCTTCTTTTTGTGCTTATTTGCAGCCATTTTTAGTATGGTTTTATGTTGTATAGGTTAATTTACAATAATTGCAATAGCTCTATTGAGATAGGCTTCTGAGAGACAAAAACATACCAATTATCTGTTGCAAAATTGGTAAGTATCAAATTACAAATTTAAACTGACCAAATAATTTCCAAACGCTCCAAAGTAGCTCAAACACTATAGAAGCTCCAAAATGCCTTGCAAAAGCTTAGAAAACAGCCTAGAAGCTTCCAAAAGCTTTTCAACTTATCTATAGAAGCTCTCAAAGGATTTCAAGAAAGTAGTCTAAAAAGGTTTTAAAACACTGACATTATGGTAACATTCAAAATTCTAATAATGCGCAAGCTTAATATATTTACTCCACATCGTTCTTTCAGATAAGCAAGTTGAGAACAACAGCTGACGTATCTATCAAACAGCGCTATTATTCATTCAAAATACACCAGATACATGTTAAAATAATCAATTTTACAGAACATACTACATAAACATTATGGCATCTAATGACAATTTAAGATACTCAGGTTAAGGAAGATAGACGGTAATTATTATTCGAGTGTGCTTATGTCTTTCCATTGTTTTATGTCAGAAAAATAAAGTTGTATAAAATCGAATAAAAGTATCTTCAATCTCTTTGACCAGTTCATAAAGGGACAAAGGAAGCTGTAGAAATTAACAGGTTATGGGCCAGTCCAGGAAAACCAGAAAAGTAAGCAGTAATTATCCTGTTGTGAAACGTATTTTGAAAACCTGAAGGATAAGACAAATTATGGCGACAATCCCTAGTAATTTAATTGTAAAGCCATTTGATGGAAACAGCTTCTCAAATTGGGAGTTAGTAAGATTGTGTCTTGAGCAAAAAGGTGTTTTGGAAATGTTGGAGAAAGATCCTCCGGAATCAACAGCCACAAATGAACTTGCAGTTTTTAATAAAAACGATATAAAAGCTCGGAATTTAATTATTCAGTTATTGGCTGATAATGTTCTTGAAATGGTGAAAACCAAAACTACAGCTAAAGAAATCATGAATAAGTTGAAAGGTAGGTACTTTTCAAAAGCAAGGAATAGCAAACCAGGTACATTTGCAGAAGAAATTAAGAAACATGAAATACTTTGGAAAAGGAAAACTAAGTGAATTTCTGTTTGAATTTGAGAAAACAGTCTCAGAGTTAAAAAACTGTGGTGGAAACATAAATGACACAGAGGTAGTTACACAGTTATTGCTGCGCCAGAGAACTATCAAGTAGTTACACTGCAATTGATATTATTTTAAGTCAAGGTGAAAGTAACATCTCTCTTGACTTTGTAAAAAACAAATTACTTATGGAGGAATCAAGACAAGAAAATGTAAAAGAGGAGAATGTAGACACACCACAACCACATGCTTTTTATGGTAGAGGAGATGAAGAAAGAAAACATTTTGGAAAAGGATATAGACATCCAGGAAGTCAGTCAATAAACAAACGACCATCAACTACAAATCGTTATGGATTTCCTGATTATAGAAGCGGTGCGACCTCAAGTGAAAATTTTCCATACAAGTGTCATTATTGTGGTATAAGGAGACACAAAAAATCAGAATGCAGGAAAATGAAGTTCAAACAAGGAAAATGTAATATTGCAGAGGAAGAAGAAGTAGCTTTTTGCAGTTTTAATGAAAATAGTGAAGCAAGAATGACAAGTGCAACTAGTAATGAGATACAATTTATTGTGGACAGTGGAGCAACTCATCATTTAATTAAATCAAACAAGTCAAATAACAATATCATTATATCTAGTTATGTCGATGCTGATTTTGCTAATAATGTTTTTGATCGAAAAAGTATTTCAGGATTTTTAATTAATAAAT
Source organism: Ips nitidus (assembly GCA_018691245.2). NCBI lineage: Eukaryota > Metazoa > Arthropoda > Insecta > Coleoptera > Curculionidae > Ips > Ips nitidus. The sequence continues at coordinate 6,938,564 of CM042794.1, forward strand.
ATGATAATGTAGTTTTATGGAAATGTAAAAAACAATCAGTTGTTGCCTTATCGAGTACAGAGGCTGAATATGTATCTTTATCAGCATGTGTGACTGAATGTATTTTTATTTTCGCTCTTCTGTGTGATATTTTGAACAAGAATGTTTATCCTGTTGAGATTTTTGAGGATAATCAATCTTGTATCAAGATGGCAAGTACTTTAGAGACCAAACACATTGATGTTCGTCATCATTTTTTAAGAGATTGTGTTGAAAAAGGACAAATAATTTTAAAGTATGTTTGTACAGCAGAGCAAGTAGCTGATGTATTCACAAAAGCTCTACCGCTACCAAAATTTAAATATTTTATTGAAAAACTAAATGTTGTAGATATTTTGAACTTATAAGTTATTCAAGAAATTGTTATAGAAGTAAGTTCTTGTATTGATATTCATTTTACTATTATACTGATGTGTATGTATTGTAAAATTGGAAGGGAATGTTAAAATAATCAATTTTACAGAACATACTACATAAACATTATGTCATCTAATGACAATTTAAGATACTCAGGTTTAGTCTCCAGGTTTCCATTGTTTTATGTCAGAAAAATAAAGTTGTATAAAATCTAATAAAAGTATCTTCAATCTCTTTGACCAGTTCATAAAGGGATAAAGGAAGCTGTAGAAATTAACAATACACTGATAATGAGAATAAATCATAAATCTTATTAAGGGGTATAAAAATAATTATTCTGAACTGAAAGTATTGACCCTAAATTAATGACTTACCGTTTTTCCTGACCCGGTTTGGGCACACGCCATTAAATCCCTCCCATTTATTATTATAGGAATCGAATATTTCTGAATGGGAGTAGGTTTGGTGTAACCAGACTTTTTAATGTTTTCAATCAGGTGCGGACGCAGTCCCGAAGATTCGAAACTTGAAATCGGTTGAGGTACGTTTTCACCCGTGACCTTAACCTCAATGTCGTCTAATTTCATGAAATTAACGCCTAAAAAGCTAAACTAGTAACCTGTACCATTTCAGCAATAGTTTGTAAACATACCACTGGTGATGGTCGCTGTAAACAAATCGCCGTCGCTCATTCGTTCCACGGGAATATAAATTTCCCTGGGTTTCTCTTCTTCACCAGAGTTTTGTTTGGCGTTCCAGCCACCCGCGTCATCCCCATTTTCGGGTCTACCCCCATCATCATTTCTACCTCCACCCCAAGAATCACCCCCACCACGTCCGCGACCTCCGCGGCCTCCTCGTCCACCTCTGCCTCGACCCCTTTCTCCAGAGTCACGACTGTCTTCAGATCGGAAGCCTATAGAAAACATGAACTCAAAATTGCGTTACTGGATTATATGTTAGGGATTAACCTCCACGTCCACCACCTCGACCGCTTCTCTCACCCCATCCACCTCCACCACCACCGGATCCGTTGTCCCCCCAATTATCAGAACCCACGCCATTGTTTGAGCCCCAATCGTCGGTGGATTGTACAGCTTTGAAACCTCTACCAGAAGAAAACTTTGTACCTCCATCTGAAGCTACGCCTTGCTGTAATATTATTTAATTAATAATAAACGTCTTTATTATTCATTATGGACGTGCCGAAGTTTTTTTTACTTAAACAATTGGTTCCTGAATTAAGCTAAATACAAAACTTTTATTCCTAATATTATAGAGTCCTAACAAAGACATGCCTGGGTTGAGGCACATCACCATTAAACTTTATTTTATTATAAAGATACTGAGGCTGTTTCCTATCTAATAACTTAACAGAAAATATTTGCATAAAATGTATTCAAGTTGCTACATTTCAGCCAAGTGTTTGATTTGGTTTGAAACATGATCATATTTTTTTTACACCAAAAATAAATGTGCAGCAAGCATTTTGTAAATATTATTGTGAGCTCAGCTTTGTCATTTCATCCAGGAATTGATAGTATACTGTATAGCAATGATTAAAGATGGGCATGATAAAGAGTTTCCACTAATTTTTCACTCATTTTCAAATTAAGAATAAACCTTTGAAATTTTGATTTGAATACAACAATTTTATTTTTACATAACTTTTTTCAGCAGAGACTGAACATGTTTATTAAATTATAGATAAGAATATAGCAATTCGGCTTTTGAAAATATATTTCTGGCTTTGTAAAATGACACCTGTCGAAACTTTAGCCCAAGGAGCATGGCGGCATGGCGCTAAGTCTGTTCCTGACAATTTATTGCAACACTTTAGGAATTTATTTTATATAACAAATTAAAGTTATATTGACAGTATTTACACTATACTTACTGAACAGATATTATTATACAGGGTAAGAGTAGGAAAAGAAAAAAAGTTTGGAAGCCAGCAGCGTGGCAGACTTCCAGCAGAGAATAGAGAATACCATATAAACTTTGTTTTATTTTCCTCTTAGTCTCTGAATTTAAAGATAGGTTATGTTATTATTAGAAGTTGATTGTCTCTAATTGCTACATTTTAATAATTGTGAGGATTACATTATTAACACAACAGTTCAATAAATGCCTTAGTCAAACCCAAATAAACTGCTCAGGGAAAATATTGATACAGCAGAATTATAGGCAACTTTTAAGGGACTGTATCTTTAAAACGCCTCTGCCAAATTTTATGAAAATAAAGGTTTTAAAGGCTTGCTTTTTGTAGAATTAGGCCCAGTTGTACAATAGTGGTTCATTCTTTGAACCTGGTTCAAGTCAGGAACGTCACTTTGACAGCAATGCAATTCATATGATAAAGTTCAACTACCAGTCGCAGTTCAACTAAACCAGTCTTTGAACTGTGATTGTACAACTGGGCCTTAGTCAGAAATTCGTTTTAACTTACAGTGATATCTTAATTGATATACACTATACAGGGTAAAGAAAAAGATGCTGCAAATTTCTTGAATTTCAACCAAGTACATTTGATAGTTGGAATAAATTGCAACATTTTTTTTGTGTCATATAATGGGTTTGGTTGAAATTTTGGTTTTGGGACATGTTTAAGGGTTTATCAATTTTTGGTCTACAATAGGAAAGTTCTAAAATTATCTTAACTATCAAATGCACTGGGTCAAAAGCCAAGAAATTTGTAACACATTTTTCCTTATCCTGTATATTTGTAAAGAAATCGCTTTTGAAGCAAAATGAATGATGATGCTAGAAGAAAAGAAAATGAAGAAATAGACTTTCAAAACTTTTTTTGTTTATTAAATTTGGATGAGGCATTTCAGAGATACAATTTGTTAAAAATGGCCAAAAATTTTACTGTATCTGATCTTTTCTGTGAGCAATTTAATACAAAAATGATTCTAAATTGTTATTAGTTGAAGAAAACTGATATAAAATTGAAAATTGCAATGGAAGTTGATCTGTACTCTGTAGCTACTAAAAAACGAAATGAAAAGTTCAGGTCCGTATATGAAAAATTGAAGCTGATGATGGTATCTAAAAAACGAAACGTCGGAGCTGAAAACTAAAACTATTTTCTTGAAGAGTATACCAAAGTGCTTCCCGAAGGTGCCATTGATTTTCCAAAATAATCAATAATAAAGTGGTAAAAAAAATAAAATAGAGATTTGACCATTTCGGTTTTTGTTGGATATCTCCAGAAGTAATAAAAAAAATTTAAATTTTAATAACTACGTTACATGACTTTGATAATTCAATTTTTGAGCTAGCAACACTGTAAAGACCAGTTGACGTTGTCAAAAAACAGTCACATGATCTTCAAAACGCAGTTTAAACTTTGGTAAATTGGTAAATGAAATTTGGACAGTTGTAAAAACTTAAATTGCAAAGTACACGTCACTTGACGTTGACAAAGCAATTCTGAGCTTGCACCACTGTAAAGGCCAGTTGATATCTGTCAAAATTAATCATGTGACCATTAAAATGTGGTTCAAACTTTAAAAACTTGGTAAATTAAATTTAGACTATTTTAGACAGTTTTAAAAGCTGAAATTGTAAGAGACACATCACCTGACTTTGATTACGCAATTTTAGAGCTTGCAACACTGTAAAGTCCAGTTGACACCTGTCAAAAACAATCACGTGACTTTAAAAATGTAGTTTGAATGTTGAAAAATTGGTAAATTATTATAATAATTTGTAATGAATATGGTTTCATCTTAATATCATGTAACAAAGATTTTACCATAATAATTACATGTGTGGTCAATTTTGTTATATTGATACACTATATTTTCTACTGCTTGGTCTACTACAGTGTATTCCTTAAAATATCGCAAAATTTCTTTTTTTCACTGAAAATTCCAATGAAAATATCGCAAACCATTTTGAAATATACAGTCAATGCAGCAAAATTCTATGAAATATCTTAAAAATACCTCGTAATACCTGAAAATGCTGGTAATACTGGCAAAGTGACTCATAATACCTTAAGTGTGTACACCAAAATACTTCGGCAATCTACCCCTGAATATTTCTCAACCATTGCTTTATAACAACTTATAATCCCAGACAACTTGGAAATCCAGTCATTAAAAATCAAAAGAGCCACTTAAAAGTGTCAACACAGCTATAAGGTTTTAATAAAGGGTCAACTACCTGGAGCTCTTCTATGAGAAACTGCTGTGTTAGCACAAAAAAACCTAAATGTCACTGAGCATTGATTCCAGGATTTCTTAATTGAAATGCAAACAGTAGGTTTGGTTACAACAGAACATAAAAAATCATGTAAAACGAATGATAAAATTGTGGTATGGTATAGTTCAGTCCTACTAGTTTTGAGGCTGTCTGGCAACTTTATATTGGAACAACCTTAACCTCAACATAATTCAAACAATTTAACAACTCATGCAAAATAGGATATTTAAGATACAAATGATACATTACCATAGATGAAAATTGTGACTGGCTGGAGGGTACTGTACAAACACCATCATCCCAATCATCAGACATTTTTTGGCTTGGATCTTGAATATTGATTGAACAAAGCCCTATAAAAACAATCAACAATCAATTGACAACTGAAAATTGGGGAATATCAAACAGTGTTCTTACCTGCGACCTGTGTGTCGGTTATTAATTTATGTTTTAAAACAGAAAAGTTTTACTTAACAAAAAGCCGACCACTGACCACTCACGTGTGCGTCTCCAAGCAAAGTCAAACAGGAAATGAACGAACAATCTATAGAAGGAACATAATAATTTAATAAAAAACCGCCATCGGTTGCACTTTTTTTAACAGACCTTAGCGACGTTGCCAAGTCGCTTGTAATTATTCTTAAACTCTACCAGACTCTACAACATTTGTTGTGATACAAAGTTAAGCAATATAAAACCGGTCTTATAGGGTAAGGTTTAAACTTGTAGTATTACTAAAAAAACTTTTTTTAAACTATGAACAGCCAAATCTCTGGCTAAATGATGGTAACCACTTTACGTTTAATACGATTTACGTACAACTGCCAACGCCGAAGATAAACATAGCGCCAAAAGCACGCCGAGAGTAAATAGACAGTTGACACACAACAAAAATGTCAAATGTCAGAAAATAGCTTTTATTACCTTTTTCCGCGCCTTTTCCACATTTAACTTTTCCATTAGTTTATTAACTTCATTTTTTAACAATGTGTACCATAGACCTGTTGGCAGAGGCAATTTCTGTCTCTTTTTCTCTTCTGTATAACAGCATAAAGTAACATTCATTCAGTTAACAACATGCAGTGCATTTGTACTGTTAATGGCAAGTGCACTGCAAGAAGTATACAAATGATATCATTCACAATAAACTCAAAATTAAAATTAGAAAATAGGAATCAGGTTAAAGTTTCAGAAACACAATACATAAACGTCATACTAATAATAGTAACCACCGTCTAGACTTGGATTATTTTTTCTTTATGCACTTCTAGACTGATGAGGTACAAACTGAACAGACATTCACAAACAAATACAAAAAAGAATTCTTTAAAATGTTCGAATTTTGAACAGTTAATTGACAACGAATGGTATACCCATATGGCAAACTCAAACCTCTGAAACGGCTTCTTCTTATTGGTTGCTTGTATTCAAATACCTAAACCTAAAAGCTAGATAGGTTTTGCACTACTTTTAAATTATTAAATTGGTGTTTGCGTATGTTGTTTTATAAAGGGTTCTTTGAAGATAACAGCTCAACAATTCTCTGTTGACACTTACTCACATGACATCATTGCGATATTTGAACCGATAAGCACGTGACACTGTCAAACAACGTCACGGAGTCCGTTTCGACTTTCTAATCGATTTTGGTAAAATTTTCTCAGTGTTCACTAGAGTGTTTACAATGTCTATCTCATTTTAACTCATTCTGATAAGACAAGGCCTATGTTACTACAGCTTAAAACTCCACGCCAAAATACGCCTTTTGTGACGCCCATAAGAAAAATGACAGTTAATGATTAATTCTGGAAGTTCTGTAAACGTATGGGTTGTATTGTAGCTGTAGCTAAAAAAAACAGTAGTCGTAAAAAATCGTAAATAATAACGTTAACAAAAGGGAGTAATAAACTAATAAATAAGGCAATAAGTCAAAGTATCTGCAATAGGTAAGAGAAAAATACATGTGATTAAGAGTAGTTGAGTATGTCACCGTCAGGCGACTTCCACATTTTCTAACCTCAGTTTGACAGAAACACATGATTTTGAGCGCAAGCCACTAGATGTCGACTCTGATTTCCGCTTTCAAAGCGCATGACGTTTCCTGTCAGAATTACTTTATCGTGGGGAGAACGTCCACCTTCCTCCAATTTTTGTGTGTGCTGGAACTTCAAGACGAAAAATGTCCCTTCTCTCGGCTCGTTTAGCTACCTCTGTGGCCCGAAATCTTCCCAAAACAATCCCTCAGGTAAATACGACCGTATTTAAGGCAAATTTGTGCGAATTTTAGTGCCTGTGCCCTAATACTTTCGAATATGTAATGCGGCTGGACTTTGCCGAAAAGTGTGACATAACTCGCCCTAGTAGTGATAATGTTTTAACCGGCTTTTTATACGAAGTCTCATTCTTGCGGTCTTTAATCTTCAACTTGAATTAACCAGCGTTTCGTTTGATTGATTTCAGAAAAAACCTAAATACTTTGGCTCAAATTTCACACTTTGTGTTATGTAATCAGGTGCTGGTTATGTCAGTACTCAAATTCAAGTTAAGTTTTTACTGGCTTATTACTGAAGTGTTTGTGTATGAACTTTATAGGTAGCAGGGGCAGCTCTTCCAGCAGCCTCTAATGCCATCCGTAAAATCCATGCCACCCCCGCCAATAATGGTGTGGAGATTTCTTCAGTGCTTGAAGAACGTATCTTGGGCTCTGCCCCAAAAGCCGATTTGGACGAAACTGGCCGTGTATTGAGCATTGGAGATGGTATTGCTCGTGTATATGGGTTGAACAACATCCAAGCCGATGAGATGGTGGAATTCTCCTCTGGTTTGAAGGTGAGTGATTTAAAAAACTGTACAGTAGAGGGTTAATTCAAATTTAGGCATTTTACAGCCCTGTAGTAAGGTCGGTAATGTTTATTTTTATGTGAATTAGGAAGTACTTTGTACTAAAAACCTTTCTAAAAATACATAAATAAATGTGACTTACCAAAGTGTTTAAAAAGTATAATTAAAAAATAACTGCAGTAGATAAGTAAATATCTTTATAAATAGATTGAGTGGACTTGAATTGGGTGTCAGTCCCAATAAACGTAACCTTATTCCTGTTATTTTTTTATACACAGCTGTCTTAAGTTTTATTTTGAAACTATAACTGTTTTCCTCATAATCATCAGTTTTGTATGTTCCTATGCTTAGTTTTTTCATTTAATTATAGGATTACATTAACAAGTCTCAAATACATTTTCTTTGGAACAAATTGATTGTAACAGGTGTGTAAATACATATACTGATTGGTTACAATATATTTTTATCTCAAAATCTACAATCCGCACTAAATTTGGTATCAAATGGACATGTAGAATCAGTTTTTTGTCTCAAAAATTAATGCTCTTATTTCTGAGTTTTGTTAACTTATTACAAGATCCATGAAAAGAAACCTCTCCAAAGAAAGTCTCTGTCTGATGCTGGATTAGACATTAGAATTATTTCAAGATGCTGTCTGATGTCTTGATTTAATTGCTAATCTGCATTACCTTTAAGCAATCTGCACAGTTTAGTTTAAATTAGTAGTTTTTCACTTTTTGTGAATATGGATATGTAAAAAATTACATACTAAGTTATTTTGCCTTACTTTTAAATAAACATCTCATATTTTATTGTATTAATCAATCAGTACACTGTTTAAAAAAAAGGTTTTGTTTTTTGTCATAGCTAGGATTAATAAATATCATGTGATTTGTTTTATTTATTTATTAACTAAAAGTAAATACATTTTTGAAATTGGCTTCCATTTATCTCTGCAATATTTTTCTGTTAAAATGAAATATTGAATAATATTAAAATATGTAGTTCATAATATTCCTTAAAAGGTAAAGTTAAATATACATGAAATACATTTTTATTTGTTTCTTTATTTGATGTGTTATGTTAAATTTTGTTTACTTATTTTTCCAAATAGGGTCACTTTTACATGCTATACTTTCACCTACATTTTTATTCTACATTTTCAAAATATGAATATTATGGTTGATGATACTTTTCAAATGTACATATTATCTTTTTTAGGTCTTTATCTGTTATAATAATTCTTTCAGCTGGTAAGACTGGCCTTTAATTTTGGTAATATTCAATTATTGTATTTACAGTTGTGTTTTTACAGCCATGGTTTAACAATTTTCAATTAAAAAACCTACCTACTCTGAACTCTTATACTGAGTAAACCGAAGATGTTTGAATGAATGAAGATACTGTTCTGTAACTTTTTTGAATTGCTATAAACATGATGAGATTGACCAACTGATTTCAAACTGACATTTGTTTGCTTGGTTGGCCTAAATTGACATTTCCTTGATCTTGATGCAGACATTTGCTACAGTTTGCTTATAGATCAAGGAATTGATCAAAAAACAACATTCTCATTTTTTGATAGAGTAGTTAATCTGATACTTGACCTAACTACAGGGTGAGTGTTTTGGCAATTTCTGCAAATCAAACATTTACACAATTTTAGGAAAATTAGAGTTAGTTAAGGTGACATAGAGATTATTTTTTATTTTTATTACTGTTGCCAAACACCCTCTTTCTGGGGTAAAAGCAACTTTGAAAGTATTAAATAGTATTTCATAATTTTTTCCCTGAAACATGAATATACATAGGTAAAATTTTTTGTGTAGTTTTTAGTTTCAAAAATATGACAAACAACATAACCCCAAAAAAGTTATTAAATTTTAATCTAATTAATGTTACAAAATTTAAATAGTTAAAAATGTGTGTGTAAAAAATGTGTCCACGATGCTACCATGGCCACATTTGTTTTCAAGCTTCTTTTCTGGAGCGAGCAGAGCGTTTTTGACGTCACGATGACGTAATTTAGCAAAACCATAGTTAGACCAACTGTCAAATTACGTTATCGTGACGTCAAAAAAGCTCTGCCCGCTCCATGTGACTTACCGACGCAGTCAGTGATGCTAATCACTATTATTACGTTAGAAATCGCGCAATGGCTACATTTGAACCAGTTTTCAGATGTATATCAACAATATGCACATTGTTACTGTGGAAATAGATTGGAAATCACCTGTAAGCTGGTTATGGGATGAAAGGTGCTTGTAGTATCAAATTTACAATTTGGTTGTTCATTTTACTACTTCCATAGCCAATTTATGTGCTAACACGTTTGAAATCTTCTATTTTATGCTCAGTGTTGAAGTTCCAATATGTGCTATGTTAAACAATAGCATATTCGTGGTTTTGGCATTGTAACGACAATATGAGATAAAATTGTTGTTATCTTTTCATTTTTTGTTGCTCCTTCTTTTGATTTTTGACGTTTTTTGGCCAAAATGTCCAGACAAATAGTCAAAACCTATTTTACCCAGTAAAACGCACAACTTACTCTTAAAATTATCCCAGCTACCAAATGCAGTAAGTTGAAATGTAACATATTTGCAAAACATTTTTCTATTCCCTGTATAACTAAGAATTCTGAAATTCAACCTGCGGCCCTGATTCTACAAGAAATTTTAAAAGTTTATCTAATTTGATCAAGGCATTTTGAACATACAGGACGTTGAAAATGACCAAAAATGTTGCTTTTTTGATTTTCGTGAGCATATTTAAGCAGGGGGAAAATGGATTTCCTGTTTTGTGTTCGTTACAACCACATCTTTTCAAACTGATTTTGTTGTTAGGAAGCATTTACAAAGCGCTAAATGAGTGGTTGATAATCAAGTCTAAAATATTCAAACTCAATTTATCTTTTTAACGGAACTCTACGTAAAAATGTTGTTTTCTAGTTCTCGATCTCTATCAAACAATTAATGAAATACACTACAAATTCTTCGGCCCTCTATTTATGATCTTATTTACTATACAAAACCAATAATATTAATCAAAAAACATATAAAAGACAGTATCACTGTGTGTATAAGCAGCTAGTACACTAAAATACGCTATTAATCTCAAAGTATTTTTTATACTAATATGGTTGCTGTCTCTTCTTAAACCTGATGAATTTTCCTAAAACTGAACTACCAAAACTGAAAATGTGTCATAAATGACTCAAAAAGTATATGATGCAGGATTTTGAGCAATGGGCCTATCCCACATATCATAAATTTTTGTTTTAATGACTGGAATCGAAAGAATAGAATCAAAAAACTAATTTTTCGACGACTTACTTTGAAAGTACCTCATGTACGCTTCCATTTAGAAGCAGAAAGGGGTTATTTGCCGCGCGCGAGCAGAAAGAGAGATTTTCTGCTCTAGAGCGTTTTCGCTTTCTACTAACAATCTACCCACCAACTTTTTCGGCGTTTTCATAACAACGCTTGACATACCTGTTTGAAATAAAGCCATTCCGTCAAAGTGATTTATCGGTGACAATGAGTTCGAGCTACGAAAATGATGTGAAATGTCCTTCTACTCCACCCCACAGCAGTCGTCGAAAAAATATCGTCTATATTTCGAGCCGAAAGTACTTTTGCCGCTTTTACATGATTGCAGCGTTCGGCTTCGCCTCAAGCTGCAATTTTCATGTGCAAGCGGCAAACATCTACTTTCCGCTCTTAATATAGAATATACTATTTTCATATTCCGCCGCTTAGAAGATTCTTGAATGGTCAAGGCAACCCGCGAAGCGTTTCGCGGTCATTCTAGAACGTGGTTTACGAATATAAAAGAAGCGGCATCGACGACGGCGGGCAGAGTTAGAGAGAATAGTGTAGTAGTGAATTTAGGAACGCGGTAAAGTTTAAATAGTGGAATAATTGTGGAAGTGTTTTTAGTAGCTGTGTTAATTATTGTACGGAGTGTTTTGAAGTGTTAATAAATTTATTAATTGTTCAGTTAAACTGACTTTGTGTGAACCCACGGGAAAATCGTAACAATTGGTGTCAGAAGTGCGATCAGACGTTAGTGCGACGTGAATTGGAACTAAACTTCGGGTTAGAGACTTGTGTTCAGAACCGGACTAGAGATTTTCGGAACAGTGGTGTGTTAAATTTATTTTATGCCAATAACAAGACGTCAAAGTGCAAACATGGAGGCCCAATTTGCAGCTATTATGGCAATGCTTGAAGAAAGGATTCGAAAACAAGAAGAAATAATAGGACAACAAGAAAAGGAAAAACAAGAAAGGATTCGACAACAAGAGAAGGAAGAACAAGAAAGGATTCGACAACAAGAGAAGGAAGAACAAGAAAGGATTCGACAACAACAAGAAAGAATGCTACAACAAGATATAGAAATGCGTCAAGAAGATAGAGAGCGGCAAGAAAAACGTAACGTAGAAATATTGAACGTTCTAGCACGGAACAAGACAGAAATCCAAGAGTATGTATCCGATAGTCTCAAAAAGATGGAGTGTGATGTTGAGGGAAAATTAAATGATGTTCGGGACGACATTAATAAAATTCAGATTGATGTTCGGGAGGACATTCATAAAATTCAGAATGATGTCAAGATAAAGTACCGGAAAGGACAAATTCATAATGGTTGGAGGATTGGTCAAATTGCGAAGGTGACAGATAAAGAGGCTACAAAAAGAATGAAGAGCAGCGTTTCTAAGGAAGACATATTGAAAGGACAGCGCTCAGACTCTGATTTGAAAGTAATCAGAAGATGGTTGGAGAAGGATTTGAAACCGGATTGGCAACAGATTTCCAGATATGGACCAACAGTAAGGGGTTACTGGTTGCAGTGGAATTCGCTTCGACTGCGAGATGACTTAATTACTCGCAAATGGGAAAGTCCAGACGGAAAACGCTTTGTTTACCAAACAATAGTGCCCAATTCCTGCAAAGAGAATGTGCTGCGAGAACTACATGACAGTCGCGGAGGAAGACACTTTGGAGTAAACCAGACTTTGGCTAGAATAAGTGATCGACTTTACTGGATTAACTTCAGAAAGGACGTTGAGGAATGGTGTAAACGGTGTGACCAGTGTTCGTTACAGAAGGAATCCAGCACAATTCGGGAACTTGAGAGAGAGAAGATGAAACCAAACAACGACCGTATGAAGATGGCACTGGACCACAGACCAGCTGGTGGCAATTATAAGGAAGGTGATGCTGTGTGGATGTTTCAACCCAGGAGGAACAAAGGATTTAGTCAAAGATGGCAACGACACTGGGAGGGACCTTACAATGTGGTAAAACGATTAAACGAATACTCAAAGGCAAGATGAAAATTCTCTTGAGATGTGTCCAAAATATCGTAGGTATGATTGGTTTATCCTCGTTATAAGCTAGTTACGGTACTATTACTGAAAATACGTTGCTTTCTCTTCTTAAATCTCATTAATCTTCCTAAAACTGAACTACCTAAAACTGAAAACGAATACATTGTGGAAGTGTTTTTAAGCTGTGTTAATTATTGTACGGAGTGTTTTGAAGTGTTAATAAATATGCAGGATTTTGAGCAATTCATAAAACATGGTAAATTTTTTATAGGGTATGGCCCTTAACTTGGAACCCGACAACGTTGGTGTGGTAGTATTCGGTAACGACAAGCTTATCAAGGAAGGAGACATTGTCAAGAGAACCGGTGCCATTGTTGACGTGCCAGTTGGTGACTCTATCTTGGGACGTGTCGTAGACGCTTTAGGTACAATGATCATATTAATTCAATGAATACTTCGTGCGAACATTTAGATTTGTTCAGGTAATCCCATCGACGGCAAAGGACCTTTGAACACTAAACAACGTTTCCGTGTCGGAATCAAGGCTCCCGGTATCATTCCTCGTATTTCTGTAAGAGAGCCTATGCAGACTGGTATCAAAGCCGTCGACTCTTTGGTGCCTATTGGTAGAGGTCAGCGTGAGTTGATCATTGGTGATCGTCAAACTGGGTAAGTTTTGTTACTAAATCTATAGTGTTCTTAGTATTTTAAATGTCTTTGGCAATTTGCATTGTGTTATTAATATATTTTCAGCAAAACCGCCTTAGCTATCGACACCATCATCAACCAAAAGCGATTCAACGACGCCGATGACGAAAAGAAAAAATTGTACTGTATCTACGTGGCCATCGGTCAAAAAAGATCCACTGTCGCTCAAATCTTGAAACGTTTGACCGACACTGGTGCCATTAACTACACAATCATCGTGTCCGCTACCGCTTCTGATGCCGCTCCCCTGCAATACTTGGCCCCATATTCCGGCTGCGCTATGGGCGAATATTTCCGTGACAACGGCAAACACGCTTTGATCATCTATGACGATTTGTCCAAACAAGCCGTTGCCTACCGTCAAATGTCCTTGTTGCTGCGTCGTCCCCCAGGTCGTGAAGCCTACCCCGGTGACGTCTTCTACTTGCACTCCCGTCTGTTGGAGCGTGCCGCCAAGATGTCCGAGGCTCACGGTGGTGGATCATTGACCGCTTTACCCGTAATTGAAACCCAAGCCGGTGACGTGTCCGCTTACATTCCCACCAACGTAATTTCCATTACTGACGGACAAATCTTCTTGGAAACCGAGTTGTTCTACAAAGGTATCCGGCCCGCCATCAACGTAGGTTTGTCTGTGTCTCGTGTAGGATCAGCTGCCCAGACCAAGGCCATGAAGCAAGTGGCCGGTTCCATGAAGCTGGAATTGGCTCAGTACCGTGAGGTAGCTGCTTTCGCCCAGTTCGGTTCCGACTTGGACGCTGCCACCCAACAATTGTTGAACCGTGGTGTCAGGTTGACCGAATTGTTGAAACAAGGACAGTACGTGCCCATGGCTATTGAAGAACAGGTAGCCATCATCTATTGCGGTGTCAGAGGTCACTTGGACAAGGTCGACCCTGGCAAAATCACCGTTTTTGAGAAGCAGTTCTCTGAGCACATCAAGTAAGTTTTTCTTTTGAATATGACATAGTTTTTATAACTGCGTTTTACGGTTGACGTCACTAACTCTGAAAAAATCAAAACCGATAGGATCAGTTCATCTAAAATGTTTTCAAAACAGTGACACTTGGTTGTACCAGATTACTAGATTCTGATTTGCTTACTTTGAATTCTTTTTTGGATTGTACAATATATTCTAGAAATTTTTCATGTTACCCTCATATAGCTGTAACCGTTTCTGAGATATTTACTATTTTATGCGAAATTTGACGTTTGCAATACTCAAAACAATTTTAGTTTTTGCATATCAGAATGTTTTTTTGATTTTGTGTTTTGTTTATTTTAAACAAGGTTTGGTCTAAAAGTTGGTGTAGAAAGGCGTTGAAAATGCTGATGAGGTAGTCAAAAATTGGCCTCAAAAATAGTGCGGAAAGTGATACTTTTCGCACGTGATAGGAACATCATTTTTTTTCTACGAGCGTTTCCAATAATTGGAAAAAACAATAAATGATAGATTGAAATTGAAATAGTGATTTACAAGTGCGGAAAGTGATAACTTTACCGCTTTATAAGTATGGGCTAATACATGTGGCCCATCAGAACGATCTAAAATGACAGTTTAAAGAAATTTGAAGCTGTCAAACTTTTTGAACAGCCCCCGTATTTGTCCAGATTATTTTAAAAAACTGAAAAAAATTCAAAATGGTTCAACATCAAATTTCATTTGAGTAACTTTTTTCGTCTTGAAATAAAAAATAAAAAAATGGTTTTAGTGGCTGGCTGGCTTTTCGACTACAGTTTATATAACCCTTTGGAGTTTATTTTTAAATCTTGAATGATCCTACAATCAATTTGAACCACCCTGTATAATCAGCCATTTATGTATTGTAGCATAAATTTCTTATTAGTAAACGTTCAGCAAAACTGCTCTATGCATACAATTTTAAGCATTTGAAAGTGAACATTGGATACAGTTAATGATACAAATAATTAAATTTCAGGTCCCGCCACCAAAACATTTTGCAAAGCATTGCAAAGGAGGGTAAAATCACCGACTCCACCGATGCCGAACTGAAGAAGATTGTCCAAGACTTCTTGGCCAACTTCTCTGGTTAAGTTTAGTTTCCAACACTCCAAAAAGTGAGGTTACAATTCAATGTTCGTTATAACTCCACTTTAAGCTGGTTTATTAATTTATACTCTGTAATAAGGTCTTTTAGAGCAGTAAGAGGAATTTTCTTAGGAAATGGACTTTCCCGATCGATAAACGTAAATGTTGTTGTCATTGTATGTGACGATGTATCTAAAACAGGTTTTAATTCAATTTAAGTACTTTGTATCAAGACCGAAGGGTAATCAATAAATTTATTTGTTTTTATAACTTTTGTTTTTATTTTGAAAAATATTTATCGAACAGCTTTGGAATAACACCAATTTTGTGAACCTCAACAATTTGGCAAGTGCATTTGCTCTATTGAGATGTTGAAAATAGTTTAGCGACTTGTTGGTCGTTTGAAGAGCTATATACTGTTACGATTTTCCCGTGGGTTTACACAAAGTCAGTTTAACTCAACAATTAATAAATTTATTTACACTTCAAAACACTCCGTACAATAATTAACTCAGCTACTAAAAACACTACTACAATTCCACTATTTAAACTTTACCGCGTTCCCAAACTCACTATACTACTCCGCCGTCGACAGCGCTTCTTTTATATTCGCAAACCACGTTCTAGAAAGACCGCAAAACGCTTTGCGATTTGCCTCGAATATCAAAGATGTTTCCAGGTGTCGCTTCCTAACTGTGGCCTATTTTAACACGCGCCCGGCCAGATATTGCGGCGCTTCGATTCCATCCCGAATCGAGTGCTCGTTCAGAAGTATCGAGCATAGTAGGCCCAAACCGTAACAATACTAAAGAAGTATAATTAGGATTCACTAGGTACTGTGAAAATACGTTTATGATATGTTTTCATATTCAGAACTTTCACATTTTGCGTTGTCATCTTTAACAAAAATCAACCCTAAAAATTAAAAGTATATCATTTATTTATATCACAAATAATATGCCCAATATTTTTATGCTTTAGTAAGGTGGTTTGGTAATTCATTCATATTATGTATGTATACAAAGGTTTCTGAGTAAAAGACCATTAAAGAAGTAAGGTATTCCGTAATTATATTTACATGCAGATATCAGCAGGTTACTATCAATCTTTAAACCAGAATACTAGATTGAAGTAGTAGTCCATTTTTACCCAGTGGAGTTGTATTGTACAAATCAGGGATAACAGTAATACGCAGTCACTTCCACAATAAATTTATTGGGCATTAAAATTTTTTTGAAAAATCAAACTTTTACTTAAGAAGCTTAAAAAATGTCTTTGTATCCAGTTTTCATAGTTTCCAGGCAAATTGAAAGACTTTACTTTTGATAACTGACTTAGAAACCAGTAAATTGACTTTGAAACGGTAAAAATTCACTTGTGAGGCTTAAAAACTGTTTTTGTAGTCAGTTGTCATAGTTTTCAGATAAGTCGATTAAGTTCAGTATTGAAAATTGACTTGTAGGCCTGAAAAACTACTTTCTCTAAAAATGTTTAATGCAAATTCACACTTTAAACCTTTAAAATTGACTTGAAACCAATGACAAGTGACATCACATGCTTAAAATTTGCATTTAAAGAAGTACTCGTAAGTTTTCATAATTTGAAGACAAATTTTAGTCTTGAAATAAGTCTTAAATACAGGATACTGACATTAGATTCATAAAAATTGACTTAAAGACTATCTTTTCAATTTTTTTTAACAATTTTTACATTTTCTATAGGCTTAATAATGCCATTTCAAGTTTTGTCACTATTAAATTGACTTCTAGACACCTCGGTGTTAAAAATTCGATTGTTTCTAAAATCTAGGCTGTTTTTAGTGCTTTAAGACTAAAAAATCGAATTTAAGACTACTTATAATAGTAAAAGTCAAGTTTCAGACTCTTGCGTAATAAAAGTAAAAAATTTTGGCACTAAATGCTACGATATTAGTCTTGAACAATTTTTAGAATTGAATTAGTCCGAAAATTTAAATTGGACTGTCACCAAATTAAATTCTAGACTTGTTTTAGTCCGGAAAATTGAGCTGTACACCAATTAAAGTTCTGAAAATAGACTTTTGGACTCTCTTTGGACTTAGTAAAGGAATTTTTAGCCTTAAGTAAACCTTTAGCTTATTTTTAGTAGTAAAAAACGATACAAATTTTTGTCCGGACTGTTTTTAGTGCTTGAAATCCAGTTTCAGACACTCGTCAATGGATTGCAGACTGAAAAAACCGCTTTAAAGACTATTCCTAATAGTAAATAACAAGTTTTTAGAATATTCAGTACAAATTTGAATTCTCACAAGTCTTGAATGTTCTGTTTTACACTTACCTATAGTCTGCAAAATTGAAGCCAGTAAAAGTTAATCCAAAAATTCTGTTTTTTGACTATTTTCAGTGTCAAAAATTAATTCTTAAACCTTCCAGATGTCAACTTATTTTTTGATGGGCTATCGAATGGTGAATTATTGACATTTAAAACTGGACCCCCCTGTAGATGCCATGATCCAAAGAATTTGTATCAAATGTAGTTAAAAAATCGAAATATGCAAGTAAATACATGCGGTGTTTCTATTAAAATAACATAATTTGGTGCTTTCGTTCTAAAAGAATACTCTCGAAACGACTAAACGTCTAGGTAAAATCATAAAACCCAGACAAATTTTGAAAAAAGGTGAACAACAAAGGTCAATAAAGATGTAGGTAGTATCCTTCTCAGTAAAAGTCATAAAATTATAGTACTTTCCCAGCACTCAACGTGCAAATTTTTAGGCTATACCTGGTTATTACCTCACTATAAAGGTACTTTCTGAAGGGCAGAAATATCATTTGCTTTCAACAAGTCAGTCAGTCGGCAGTGCAGTCCTCCAGTGTGCTCATTTCTTTTAAAACGCGTCGAAAAATGTAAGTACTTTTTTTTATTTTATACTTTCAATCACTTGATTTTATTATATACAGGTGTGTTAAAAATAAAACCGAGCATAGGTTAATTAATGCGCGAGACAAAGATAGAAAATTAGTAAAAAAATAAGTTAGCCGCGGTGTTGTCACGTGGTCACCAGCGTTTCTAACTAAACTCATCGAATATATTTTACTTCCTAATTCCATTATGTAACTTATCCAGTCGATTAATTTAGAATTTAGACAACGCCGCAAAGTTTTTGCCTTTTTATTAGGGTTTCTGTCTTTGTTACGCGCATGCAATTATTAATGTTTCTCTGTCAACTTCACGTTTTTTCTATGACCGATTTTCTTTTACCACCTCTCTGTGCAAAAAATTAAGTGGTATACGATAGCTTAAATGACTGTATTGTTTTGTTCTAAAGATCAGTTTTTTTGCAGAAAAAACAACATGAACTGCACATCACCCAAATGTGTTGTATATCGCAAATTTCTTGCAGAAAACAAAAAAATAATTTGGCAGCAAATAAATGATACCCTGCGAGCGGTCAATGAAAATATAGCTGAAAAAGAAGCCACCGCTTGGTTAGCGTACGACAGACTTAACATGTGTTATCCAGAAGACGAGTAAGTTAGTTTAATTTCTATATTTTAGTATCAGGTCAAAATGATTATGTTTTCAGGACTGATCCTGTCGTAACCGAATATCGTTACGACGTGATTCAGAAAATTAAGGACAACCTAGAACTAGAGACGGAAGCGCTAGTGGAAAGGAAAAAACGAATAGAATCGTTAAAACAGTTCCTTTTGAACGTATATCAAGAAATTGCAAATGAATCAAATAGTAAAAGTTAAAATTAGTTAGTTACTGAATCGTTATTAATAAAGTAGTGCATTATTTATATAAAGTGAGTAATCATTTTTGTAGCCAAATAAAACCACATCGGTAGACTGGAAGAAATAAGCATAAGATCCCCATTCGGATAAACTGTGCATACTGAACAAAAATAGGATGACGTAACAATAATACACAGTAGCCAAGTAAATGCTTTGAATTTGACGTTTGCCTCTTTATCTGTCACATTTAAGACATTTACCTGTCTAATTCATTGTTCTACGTCATCCTATTTTTGTTCCCCTGCAGAATATTGGAATATACCTACAATCGAAACCTGTAACACTACCACGTAAACTTATTCTCGAGTTATTTCAGTAATTCTCCACCCAGTATAGATTATTAACATATTAAAACAACTATTTAATGATAATTTTTCGTTTAATCAAAAAGTGTTTTTAAGCGGAAAAGCTTCCTTTAGTTAAACCAAAATTACGAGTAACTTATGAGTCATATTATTTGCAGAACGTCCACTCGGTTCGTTTAAACGAAACAGCTTGACTAAAACAAATTAACATTATCGCTAAAACGGAAAATCTCCCTTAGTCCAATAAATAAGACAATGCTGCGGTAGTTTAGAAGCATTAAAGTGGTCAATTCGGAGCATTTGAGAGAAGTTAAGATGCCTTTGATACGCTTCGTTCTCTCGCACTGTATCGCCACATATTCGATGCAAATCTGAAAAAAATTATGTTACTTGCATAACTGCATTGAAAATTGGATGGATACTTACATCCAATTTAAGTTAAGTGTGGTTCAGATTGTGATTTTTTCCATCTCCATTGTCACAGTCTGGCCCACCCCTAACTTAAACTGGATTTAAAGTAGGGCCGTGCAATACCGCCTAACTTTATCCGTTTTAACTAGTAAAATGGGTATGGTGTAGTCAACAAAATGAAAATAATTAGACAATTCAAACTCGCGCCAAAACGTCCAATATTATGTGACGTAAATAAACTGTATAACAAAAAGTTGCCAAACCACACTCTACTCGATTTTGCTATTAATCAGCTCTCCGTATCAACACAAATTTAACGGATTCCTAACGTCTCGACTTTGATAACAAATTTTCCGTGAGAATAATAGAGTTCCAATATTTTTAGGATTTCCGTTTTAAGATATCTCCATTATTATGGGAACAGCGCCGTCAATGGCTCCGCTGGTTCCACGGTTTTATAAAATAATTGCATAATGTAAATTAATGAAACTAATAAAGTTATACACATAGGATCGTCGCAAGGCTAGAGACTTCTCCAGCCTTATGAGTATTTATTTTTGTTGTTCCCTCCTCTAGGTCCTCAAGGTTTTTTACTTTTAAATTGAAATTTTATTTTATTTTATAAATAGTTTTAGACTAGGAGCGAAACTAATTAAAAGTACCATAGGTGTAGATGGTGGCGTCATTTTTAAAAAGAAAAGAATTGTTGAAAATCAATCAGATTCAAGTTTCGCTTCTGGCAAGTAGAATATTATTAGTATTAAGTTTTGTAAATAAGTTATAGTAGAAGATTGTCTAGTCTATTTTATTTTAAAAATTTTTTTATTTATGCAAATCCTTAACTTCGGAGTAGTTCTGAAAAAAAGTAGTAGTAGTTCTTCAGGTCATAAGCAGAGAAAATTGATCCCTATGTCAAAAAATAACAGAAACTAAAAACTACAGAAATACAAAAAAAAAGTTATGGTGTATCTACACAGAAATTTAACTTATTAGTCGAAATAATTTATAACACTAAATGTTCAGTTTTAAATATAAATTAAAAGTTACTAAAAAAGACTTACCTTTAAGAATGGCTGAGGCCCAAAGCTGGACATGAACATCAGGTATTTTACTAGCCAATTGCATAGCTGGTGTAACCATGTTCATACTTTCCCTACTATTCCCCAAAGACAAAAATATATGACCTAACAGTACTAGAGAACCTGAAGTCAACCGATTTAAGTCTTCGGCGTTGGCCATTTTTAAAGTTTCCCGTAAATATCTCCTGCAAAATTATAACATATAAACCACTACGACAACTTGGAGATAATAACTTACTTGGCTTCATTGTACCTTCCTTGGAAAAAGGCTTGTAAGCCTTGAACGTAATAGGCTGCCGCTTTCAAACTGTGCGATTGAGACGGTAAACTTTCAGGATTGATACGGTCAAAAAGTGCGTTAAAATCACTCTCCCGCTTGCCCCTTAAGTAAACAATAGCCAAATTTAAATTGGCAAAAGTCCATAGTTCTCTCTCTTGTGATGTCTGTGAATGCAAGTCTTAAGAATTTAAAAGTTCAAGTTAGTTGGGAGGCTTACATTCAAAGCAGCTAGAAACTGAGTTTCAGCAGCTGGCATACAATCCATACTCATTGAATACAGGCCTAGTAATGTGTGTAATTGGGGACTGTGAGTTTCTAACAGTCGAGGATTTTTCTTACAAAGAGCAGCGGCTGAGGCTATTTCTTGTAAGGCTTGAGTTTTGTTACCCATCACTAGACGACACATTATTATGTGTTCTAGTAACATCAGTTGAAATACTGACAAAATGGGTTTATTATCTAAAACTAAAACCCAACTTTGTTAGAAATGTATGCCTGGTTTATATTCATTTAAAATTTATCGCCTAAGATTTAACATTTATGACTTTTAACCCCGTTTATATTCAACGTAAGAATGTATTACAGAAACACAATAGTTTCTGTGTACTAATTGTATGTTTTTGACAGTTTTATACACATGCGCAATACGATTTTTGCGTAAGAATCCTTACGTTCCTAAAACTTAAATAAAATATAACGAACTTTCAACGTCACTTTATTTTCTTTATTTTAGCATCATTATTAGCACACCACTTTCCAACTACAAAATTATACAAAAACAAAAGTGGGACGATTGCTACGCCACACAGTGGATTAAGGTAGAAAATTATAATATATTTCACAAACTACACACACCGGCAAAATTAGAGGAACGGTCAAAATTTAGACTCAGTTTAACATCAATTTCCTCTTCAATCCTTTGCTCGATTTTGATAATCTTTTTTACGAATTGTAGCTTGATTCTTCATGAATACATCTGTCTTATTACGATTTTTAAATGGTTTGTCTTTATGTCATATGCAGGGACGAAAAGGAAGTAAGGAATTTTCTATGCTCTTTGAGACACCCTGTGGAGAGAACAACTGAGAATTGAAAACAGTTTATAACATCAAATTGTAGCCCGTTATTTTCTGAACATTTTCCTTTTTTATTCCCTCTGATATCTCAATTATTAAAGAAAATACAGGGTTTCGAAGAAAATGTGGATATTGATCTTATTTTTCCACACCTGTTTTAGAGGTAATCTATTGCCATGGTTTCCTAATCAAATTTGCTATACGGCATTGGTTCTTGTCAAGCTAAAGTCAAGAACATTCATCATTTTGATTCTTAAAAATCCAACATGGGTGATATGGCTTCTACTGATGCGGCTGTAGCGTTGATTGAAATTGGTACAAGTTACAGCGATGTTGCTGACATGTTAGGAAAATCAAAATCTATGATATAAATTAATATATAATAATATAATATAAAAAAATTCAATATAAAGTATTTTAAATTTAGACAGTGGTAAAATTGAAAGAACTACGTGACGTGACTTTGATAATTCAATTTTTGAGCTTGCAACACTGTAAATACTAGTTGACATTGTCAAAAACAGTAACGTGACCTTCAAAACGCAGTTTAATCTTTGGAAAATTGATAAATAAAATTTGGACAGTTGTAAAAATTTAAATTGCAAAATACACGTCACGTGACGTTGATAATTGCAATTTTGAGCTTGCACCACTGTAAAGGTCAATTGATATCTGTCAAAATGAATCACGTGACTGTTATAATGTGGTTTAAACTTTAAAAACTTGGTAAATTAAATTTAGACTATTTTAGACCAGAGTAAAATCTGAAATTGTAAGAGACACATCTCGTGACTTTGATTATGCAATTTTAGAGCTTGCAACACTGTAAAGCCCAGTCGACACCTGTCAAAAACAGTCACGTGACCCTAAAAATGTAGTTTAAATGTTGAAAAATTGGAAAATTATTATGATACATAATTTGTAATAAATATTGTTTCAACTTAATATCATGTAACAAAGATTTTACCATAATAGTTACATGTGCGGTCAATTTTGTTATATTGATACACTATATTGTCTACTGCTTGGTCTACTACAATGTATTCCTTAAAATAACGCAAAATTTCCTTTATTTAGGCTGTATTTCGCTCAAAATTCCAATGAAAATATCGCAAAACATTTTGAAATATACAGTCAATACCTCAAAATGCGTCGTAATACTGGCAAACTGCCTCATAATCCCTCGAATTACCTCGAGTGTGTACACCAAAATACTTCGGCGATCTAGCCCTCAGAAAAACCCCTCTGTAATTATTGTAAAATATGCTTAGTATAAATAACTTTGATGTTTTTAGTATACCTGTATAAAAAATTCTATCAAATGAGAAATTTTGCATAATTGCTTGGTTCACTAAATACATTACCTTGACCCACTGTGCGCCATGCACTTTCATATGAATTTGCTACAAATCCCCACAGTTTTGTGGTTCAAACACTGATCAAAAGATAAATACTCGTATATTTATGATTTTTTGAAAATGACCTAAACCAATGCCTGGTTTTTATACTATACAGGGTTAGCCACCCAAACTGTTCATTAAAAGTTTATCAGGATCCAATATTTATAGAAATTTGAAATTTTGGAAGCAAAATAAATTCGATGCCTGCTATATTTTTAAAATATTTTCATCTTTCTGTCACTTCCGGTTTAACCGGAAGTAGGTGTCAACTTGCTTATTTTAAATAGAACACCCTGTATATTATTGTTTTTTTTAATAGTCCTATCGACTTCAAATATTTTTGATGTATCATAACCTATAGTTATCTGCAGCGGTTTTCGAAATATTGACGTTTGAAAAATGACATTTTTAGTTTCTGGAGTGTCATACCTCCTAATCTGAATAAAATAGAGCAAAACGGCTTTCATGTTCTTATCTTGACTTTTTGAGATCTATTGCGCGGTTATATTAGGACATTTGACAGCTGTCAATTTTTTTACAGATAACATAGGAACATGCAAGCCGTTTTGCTCTATCTCACTCTAGTTAGGAGTTATGACACTTGAAAAACTGAAAGTCATTTTTCAAACGTCAATATCTCCAAAACCATTGTAGATAGATATAATTATGTACATGAAAAATGTTTGAAATTGATAGGACTATTCAAAAATACCATAATATGTTAAACCAGAAGTGGCAGAAAGATAAAAATATTTTTAAAACATAGAACTCATCAAATTTCTTTTAATTCCAAAATTTCAAATTTCTATTAATATTGGATTCCAGTAAACTTTTAATAAATGGTTTGGGTGGCTAACCCTGTATTTAACAAAATTAATATTTAGCACCAACCTGATCTGTGTTTTAACATTTAAATGTATAAAATATTAGATATGTTTCTGTAATAGTTTCAGACGTTTTTTTTTGGTAGATTTTTATCCACATTACTTTTACAGAAAACTTAAAAATACCTATACATTTATGTTATTGACAAGTGACAAGACAAGACAAAACTTTGACAAGTATGTTTGGTTTTCAAACTAAACAAGTTTAATGAAAAATATAGCCTAGAAATAAATTTTCCCTGCTTGCATGGCTTTATAAGAGAATTTATCATAAGCACACTAGAAAAAGCCCCCAATGAAATTATACTATTATTTGGAAAATCTATCTAAATAATAAAGTCTAATCTGACAAAACATTTTCTTAAAAAATTACATAACCCCACTCCTTAGTCCTCAGGTTCTCAGAAAGTTATTGCAGTATAATTTGATACATAAATCAAGTATATTAATTAGTAATTCCATTGAGGATAACAATTTTTACAAAAGTGATTCTCATTAATTAACAAATGTTAAATAAATTAATAAATAAATAAAATAAAATACAAACTTACTTTTCAATTTTTCTATATGCATCAAGGCTTTATCGGTATACTTTTGGGCTTTCTCCATATAACCAGCTTGCATACTGTGCATCACAGTCAATAAATAAACCAAAACATACAAATGCTCTTTAGGCATCCATAAAAACATATCACCTTGGCTAGGACCTGTAAAAGTGTCATCAGCCTGCATTATAGCTTGAATGCTTTGCTGTAATTGCTTTAAACAAGGCTTCACTCCTTTAACTTGACCCCCCATTAAATAGTGGCACACTTGGAGTACTAGGAAGTATACTTTTAAGTATTCACGCTGGTATGCTGCCCCAGTCCATGTTTCTATTAAATGTCCAGCCTGATTTAGTACTGGTTGGACTTCTTGATGTTTTTTGTCAATTAAAAGCAGCTAGGGATAGTTTTAGTCAAAAATCTGTGCAACATATTTAAAAATTGTACTTACCATGCCTTTGCTCAGAAGGAATAAAATTCTAGTGTAGTAAGCATTAGATATGTGGGCATAATCAACACCAACTCCCAACAAACTGGTAGCGAGAGCATAGTCTTTTTCAGTGGCATGTATTTGCTAAACCAAACATACTGTTAACTAATTTAAGAAAAAAAGGAAAAACTTACAGCAAGTTGAAAAATGAGTCGGCAATGCCAATACACATTATGCTGGGACAATTCTATTGCCTTCCTTAAAATTGGCTTTGCTGCAGATATCTGGTTTTGTTGCTCTAACAGTTCAGTTAAAATGCTTGCAGCCTCAAACTTGACGTCATCAAACGAAGATATGGGCTGTGAAAGCATCCACTACAAGAATTAACTTAGATACATGTAATTGAAATTGAGACTTAATTTGTACAGCTTGTTCCAAATGATTTTTAGCTAGATCAATATTTTTGGTATGGCTGAGAAGGATATTTCCTAGCTGGAGATGGGTTCTAGCCTCCACCCTTTGTGGGGGTTTAAAATTGAAAACAGCTTGCAAACACTGAATACAGAGTTTAATCATTGGTGGACTGGAGGCTCGAAAGTACTCAGCAAGACCCAACAGAGACAAGTACCACGCATCTTGAGATGAAGCCATTATAATATTCAACCAAAAATGTATGTAGCACTACTTTTTATTATCAGTGGAAACTTAAATATTTCATTAAGAGCATTTAAAAAGAGTTTAAAGTTTACATAAACAAAGAATAATTATAACCTTAAAAAATGATAACGTCAAACTGCCTGTCAAAAATCATATTTTTCCACTCATAGACATATAAAGCGCCAAAGTCCAAAGGTTAGAGGTATAAAAACAAGATCGAGGTAACAACTTTCTAAAAAATGAAAAATGTAGTTTTATGGGTTTTGTTGTTGTGTTTTATGAGCAGGACTACTTCTTGCTCTACTTTACTCACTTTACTGACTTTAAACGCGTAGCAAAACCACTAGCATACAGGATTGCCACGAGTTTCATGACGATTGAAATCATTGAAAACACTCCTCACCAAAGAATCTGGAAATCTGGACCAAAGATTACATTTTCATTTATGACAATGTTCTAGGTTGCATTCAAACAATAAACATGATTAAAATGACCTGAATCTAAAACTACACTTAACATAAACTTGGTTTAAAATCGACGATGATACTACGACCCTTATTTGATTTGCACAGTCGTATTGTAAGCCGAGCTTAAATTAAGTGTGAGTAGACAGTCAGACTGTGACAGTACAAGTAATAAAAGTCATACTCTAATCTTTAAACCACACTTAACTTAAGCTTTGCTTAAAGATAAATTATTTTGTTGTATTTTAATTTAAAAATGGTAACGCGGTTATGAAAACTCACCTTTATACTTTAGACAGTTGACAGATGAAAATTAAAAGACATACCTAAAATGTCATATTTGAAATTTGGTGCTGTAGTTTTGTTTACAAACCACAAAAGTTAAAGTTTGTTCAAGTTTTAAAGTTAATAAACAAAAAAAACACAGTTTGGTATACTCAATTACTCAACATTCGTTTTATTCTGATGTTCTTATGGGTAGTTTATTAAGAGCAATGTAAAACCGGCACCTAAAAGGTCAGTATGTGGTTTTTATTTGGTGTTTTATTAATATTTTGTCTAATAGTTGAGTAAGTAGAGGTAATTCTAATTAATTTACTGGTAATTGTCTTCCACAAAATACCTTGCAAAGGCTAAGTTTGGTTAGGAAATAAATTTAAATTTCCATGAGTAATAACAAATATTGCCAATTGTGTTTTAATATAAAATATTAGCTGTCTATTTCATTTTTAGTTACCTTTACATTGTCTTCTATATCTGCTTGTGGTGCTTATAATTTTGTATAGTATAATCATATTTGTAATACCCCAGTATACCAGCAGACAAAACCAATTGAGGAAAATTTAGTTACTAAATGTACATTACTCCAGCAAATCTTAACATAATATGCCAAGGGGTACATAAAGTTATGATAATATTTTTTGTAAAGTTAAGAGGAAGAGTCGGCAGGATGGTTTGCCAAAAAAAACAAATAAACAACAAACTGGTAGCTAAAATCTTAATCTGTAATAAAGTATGAAACAATTCATTTTTTAAACAAGGTACAGTACATGTATCAAGTATTATGCATCCGCATCAGCGTCCATCCCATTCTCGTCATCATTAGATATATTTACCAAATTTGGAGTTGGAGGTGTCACAGGATCAGTTTCACTAGACACTAAACGCCGTTTCTGTGATTAGTAGGTTTCAAATAATCATTAGCAAATAACTTACAGTTAAAATCTGAGTAGGGCTGTTTAACTCCTCGTTGAAAGTCATTGGTAAAAAGCGGAGGCACTTCTTGCAAGTAATGAGGAGGTAGAGACAGTTGGCTAGTTCTGACTGAAGACTGTCTTATAATAGATATAGCATCACTGTGTCTTCTCCTAAAATTAATTCATTAAAGTATTCACTAGGCTTTAAGTGTAGAAAATGTACAAACCTTCTTTTATTTATTTTGTTGATAACAGCTCTGAATATCAAAATTAAAACCACCATGGCCACAACAATTATACAAATAACAATCAGTCTCCCTGAGAATATTTTCGTCACGTTAGGTACTTCATAAATGTCCAATCCTACGGTGTTTAGATACGTAAGAGCATGAGCGTCCCACATGGCTTTTAAGTGTTCTCTGTTAAGCTGGTAGCCACTCCATTCTTTTCCAGTTGTTTGGTTTGATTTTACTATAGGCAAACTAAAAGTAAGGTTGGCACAGATTGCAGAGTTTTCCCAAAACAATGGACATGGTTCAATCAGAGATATTATAGCATTGTTATATCTGGAAGAATATAATTTGAAGAAATTTTACGGAAAAAATGTGTAGTTTCTACGTTATGTTGCCGTCAAGTGGGCAGTTTTGTTCATTACAATAGGAGATTCCCATATTTGCTATGGATTTTCTTAAAGTTTGCAACTGGGCACCTATGTAATCAGCAGCAGCCTGGTTCTTCACATACACGGTTATTGTTGCATTTTCTTCAGGAGATGCCGTGGGCATTGCTTCTGTAGTAGTGGTTGGTGGAGGTTCTGTTGTGGTTGTGGTGGCTTCTCCTAAAATTGTACACTCAACTCAAATTTAATGATTCTACAGTAGTGCCAACTCGCCTATGAGGGAAAACAAAATTTCAAAACTATTTGCACTTCCATCTCCATTTTTTATATAGTCTGCGAGGATCTTATTGTGGTTGAACAAGTAACTAGGCTGTCCAGTTACTGTATACGTGAACATGAGGGCTTCATCAACGTCAACATCATCATCATCACCATCACCTCTATCAACTGTCAAACCAGTTAAGTAAATAGTGCTAATTGATTGATTAGTTTAATCTAACTTCTCACAGTGATGTAGTCGCCATTTGCACCATCGACGTCGATTTCAGTGATATTTACTTGAATTTGGTACCCTTCATCTGCTGTTACCTGAATTGAGGGATCATCTGTGGCTCTCCAAGTATAAGTTGGATTGCTGTCTGTTAAATGGACAACAGTGGCAGTAGAGATAATAGAGATAAGTGTTGTGCCGTCACTGTCATCTTGACACAATACTATAGGATTGGAGTTCAATTATTTAAGAAGTTTTAGTTTATAAAAGTCAAAGACTTACTTACCGACAGTGAGGTAAATGAAAATTGAAGTTAAACGCAACCAAATCCACATATTTTAACAAATTATAGCACACCACATAATGTTTCTATCACATTCTAGGCAAAATTTAATTTTGATATCAGGAGTGATACCTTATCTTCTACTTGAAGTGTGTATTATCAAAATCGTCTTATAGATTGCACTATTGTTTCTAGATAACAGATGAAATTGCGGTGTCGTCAGATCAGTCGAAAAGAACCCCAACTTTTGATTTTTAAATGGAACACCCTGTTTCTAATCTAATTTTTGAATTCCTCCCAAGAAGGCTAGTAATTATTCTTAATACCTCTATACCTATCTTGCACCGCAAGAACTGCCAATCTCTATTTTTGAACTGATTTAACATTTTTGTTGCATTCAAGAAACAGAAATGTTATTTAGAGTTATGTAAGCTTCATTTGCACCTAAACAGCCAATTTCTCATATAAAAAGCTATTTAAAATCAAACATTTATTGCAAAAGTGCCAAACCAATCAGGTTTTACTGTTTTACTCAAAGCAACAAAAAATTGGAGATTAACGGCTTTGCTGATGGTTTAAGGTCTTTTAAAGGTTTTTTCAGCTGTCCATGTCTTGTACCAAGTTTATTATCATTCTGCTTAGTTGTATTTATGATTGCCTACAAGAGATTTTATACATATCCTGGTTGTGGTTTAAAAATGCGTTGGATATAAGGACAAGTGATACCTAAAACTAATAAATCTTATTTTATGAGACGAGTATGGTAGCTTTTTTCTTAATTATAGTTTGCTCATTTTATTCACATATTATTTAAAAATACAATATTTAATCGTACTTATTTTTCTGATTACTGTGGTTTTAAAATCAGATAAGCAGTGATATTGTATTGACACTCTAATAAATCACATATCAGTGTCAATAAGGATTAGGAATTGATAAATGTGTTTTAAGTGGGTAGTTCCATACTACGTCACTAGTTTAATAATAAATTGATATCATAATTGCTTAAGAGAGTACTTGACAAGGATGGTTCACAAATATTCCATACAGCCTCTGAGGCTACATAAGGTTGTTTTTAGTAGAATCGCCAATTATCCCTAGTTAATACCTTAATAAACTTGTTGAAACAAATTCAGCAACATGTTAAGTTAAGTTCAAAATTCATTACTAAGAGATGTGTTTTATTGTAGCTAAGTACAAAATGAAGTTTCGAGGTATTATGGTAGAAAATGCAGCAATGCGCGAATTTCTAAGTATTTTTCTATACTAACTCAATCAGACAAATTATCTAATAACCTTCTAATTGTAGACGTTGCTTTAAGTTTGTCCCGTTTCGCAAAATCCTGCATTTTACGCCTAACCAAAAAGAAACTCTTCTTCATTGTTTCTGAGGAAGAATCTGGGCCTAGACGTCCACTAGTTTGGTGCGAACTCCCTGTCAGTTTCTACTTTAAGGAGTACAACATTGTGGGAGTTAGCGATGTGCATGATGAAATTTATTTGGAATTATCTACAGGTAGACCGAGAATATTTTCGTTATGCTTAACACTAATGTTTAACTTTTTATTTGTAGTTCTCCTAGCCAGATCGTGTTCAGTGCTGAAACAAGATGTTAAGCAATTTAAACTTAAGTTAACCAATAAAGAGACGCCATGTCTTACTTTGGAAATGGAAGTAGTAAGTTACATAAAAATGTGGTTTACTTTACATTTTGAGTATAAAAATTCTAAAACTGGTTAAAAGAAAGAAAAGCTGTTCCATTTTAGTCCACTGAAACTGGAATTTCCAGTTTAAATGTTTATCAAATTCTACTAGTTTCCGATATTATTCAGGCAAAAATTTGGATTGTAACTGTTTGATGTGAACCGAATCGTCTCTTTGGAATCCCTCATCGTATCTTTGGAGTAAACCACTAGGACACAAAAGTAACGATATTAGTTTGGGTTAGGTCTTTTTTCAACTTTATCAAATCTTTTGTCAAATCTAAAACTAGTGATGCGTTTCATGGATTTCTTGCCGATATTCAGGATTTTTCAAAAAGGGTGTTGGTTTCAATATCTGTCGGCTCTTTGAGAAGAAAGAAAAGTATAATTTTTCTTTAATTTGAAGATTGTAGTCGTCTCGTTTATTGTTTTCAATACAATTTTTATCAGTTTGTACCAACGAGTATTGAGAAAGCTTTTCTATGTATCCGCTTCTGTAATAGATAGTACGTATAGAAATCGTGATTCGTAGTTAGAGATATAAGTATGAAGCCGGTAAACGGGCAGCATGTTTTACAAAAAGTTATGTTGATGATTATAGCTTAATCTGGATTATGTTAGTTTGGAAAAAAAACACCACCAAGTTAATTTACTCCAAATAAATAATATTACTAACGTTTTACGTAAAAAACGCTTTTCCATTAAGATGTCTGGGGAGTTACTAAGCCGACAATGCGTCCACGATATTCCAGTGGAAGTGATTTCCAGAAAACACTGGAGCGATTACGAAGAACCAACTTTCACTGAATTCCACGTGTCCATTCAGATGCCAAACCTAAAATCCATTAAAAGTATCGTGGAAAAAATGAAAAATATGAGTCATTGTTTGACAGTACAAGCCAACAAATCCGGGATGTTAACGTTGCAGATTAACACCAATACGGTTAAATTATCCTCACATTTTGCTGATTTGAGTGTACACAGTTTTGATTGTAAGTAGTTGCCTATGAACACGTCTATTACAGTATGATTATCTTTGCATGCACGTCGTATCAACGATCACGAATGCATGGTTGATGACATGCAAGATAAAATGATCCTACTGTACATGAATAATATGAATTAAATGGTTTGCTTTTAGACAACCATATGGAGAGTCAGTTTACTAGGAATTTAGAAAGCAATGAAGAAACAGTGTCATCAACAGTGGATATAAAAAAGTTTTTGACATTTTTGTCAGGAATGCAACTAAACAACTGCCGAGCTATTTGTAATATTGTTCAAGGAAAAATGGTCAAACTTTCAATGGAACAACCTGGAGCATTGCTTTTGCAAATATTCTTAACTGAACTTAGTATTTAATATTAATAAAAAATATTGTTTTAATTGAATGTATTTTATTACACACTTTTGTATATTGTATATATTAATAATAAAACATTTACTTAAAAAAAAATAATACTTTATGTTCTCTACTCAGTTCCCAGTAAAAATTAAGGATAAAACAATAATTAATGTAATAATAAGAAATGGTAACCAAGTTTTTAAATAGCCCCAAAATGAAACATATCGGGCATGCCAAGTCATAAGCACAGCCAGTTTGACCATATTCCAGTTAGTAGAGCCCCCATATTGCATTAAATTTAATGCAGTAGCCACATGAGAGTGGCAATTATCACAACACAAATTATGCATGCGCGTCTTGTAAATCTCAGACGCTTCAGCAACTCCAGCATCCCAACCTGTAACAATTAATAACAACAGGATATAAAACTAAATGTAAAACAGTTCAAAACTCACTTTGCACTCCATTTCGAGCAAAATTGGGGTCCAGTCTCCAATACTTGGTTGGTCGGCCAAATGCCATGTTATCCTCTGATACAAAATAGGGCCCCGCAAAGTCTCTAATCACTCCAGCTGATGTGGCTATGCCCATATGGCCTATGATGGGGAAAAGCCATGTTAGTAAGGGAATTGGGGTCCAAACAATACAGAATGGGTATTTGTCCTTTTCAAAGTCGATCTGGCCTGGACTGTGTGTTACAGGCATCATTGTTTCGGTTTTCATGATTGGAATGGCATTTTCAACGGTAATAACTCATTTGTATGCAGAGAATGTGCAAATGATTTTTTTAGTTTTAACTATTTCCTTTAAAAAAATTGTTGTTTAGTATATTGTATAGGTTATACTATAGATATTTTGCTGGTTGACATTGTTTTGACATCTGACAAAAGGAAGTTAAAACATCTTATTGGCGTTTCAACGTTTCAAGTTAAGATCGCAGCGCCGGAATTTTATTGGTTGGTCATTCACAAATGATAGTGGTTGTGCAAAATCTGGTGACATCTGTACTCAACTCTATGAGTTAGAAAGTACAGATGGCGTTCCCAAATCTAGGAACAGCCCCATTAATGCCGCATCATTCTTAGGTTAAAGTACGACGGTAAAAATGGCGGTTAGTAGTAGTAATAATGCGGGGGGACCCTAAAAGGTCCGGCGAGTACGCCTTAAGGCCCTTTTCGCCGTTTCCCCTTAAACCCCCCCCATCTTACCACCCCTGACCTGCGCCACCCAGACATCCCGCCTCTCTGGCGAAGGCAAGGATCCGTCCCCATTTGAATGCAAGGAAAACAAGTTTCCTGCAGGAGAGTGTGGAGGCCCCAAGAAAGCGCCTCCTCATAGATGCCCAGCGATGGCAGACTCCTATGATGTGATATGATGTTTTCTCCACCGTTCCACATTCTGAACAAACAGGGCTATCACCAATTCCTAGTAGATGTAAATGTCTGTTTAGGCCACAGTGGCCTATCAGAACCGCAACCAGTGTTTCTAAGGCCCAGCCACTCCTTGACATCAACCATTTGGATTTTGCCTTGGCGTCGCTTGGGGTTCAATTCCTTGGCTTGTCTGCACCCTTCCGCCTTTCACCACGTCTCTGTGGTACCTTCAAGCGCCCAGTCACTTAGTGTGCTTGCTACCTGTCTGTTGCTTAATCCTATGTGAGGTTCGGCAGTTATTGGACTCTCAGAAGACCCGAGCCGGACCAATGCATCGGCCCGCTCGTTTCCCGCAAACCTCATTTGTGCCGGAATCCACTCTAGGTTTACCTGCTTCTCATCTGCCACTTTGTTCAGGGCATCCCAGCATTCCTGAATCAGTTTTGTTGCCCATCCTGGCACTACAAAGTGCCTTTAGGGCAGCCTGACTGTCGGAGTAGATCTCGATCACTCCCTCGTCCTTCTGAAACTTCCTTGCTTGTGACGACCTCGAGGATTGCCAACAATTCGTCCACGGGCAAATATGGCCCCTTGTTGATGTCTTGTCGGTACACTCCCGCCCCGGACCATCCCGTATTGGGAGACTTTGAGCCGTCTGTGTACCAGCTTTGCACCCCTTCTCGAGAAGTCACTGACCTACTATTCCAACTTTGCTTGGATGGTATTTCTACCTTAAACTTCCTTTCGAACCTTACGTCTTACGTCAGGTGCGGCCACTTTTGGCCCCAGGATTGGAATCTCCCGATGCATGGCGGCCGCTATACTTGTATGTCCTTGACGCAGGTGGTTGTCACGCCTTGTAGAGCCGCATTCCATCCTCTGCAGCACCGCAGCGGCCTCCCTGCCTATCCACAAAGGTATAGTCTATACGAAGTCAGTTGAAACAACTGAAAACACCAAAATAGTCGGCGTATTTGTTGAGCATGGGCGGCGTGAAAAAAAATATTGAGGGACTCTGTGCATAAACGCTTATTAATCGCTTACTGCACTGCAAACTATAAACACCGGACTGCCTTTGCCACCTGTGCGGAAGATAGGATTCTCTTAAGAAAGCATATGAAGTTTCGGTTTGGGAAACTAAAAATAGATTTTAAGCCGCCGACCAATAAGAACTGTCAGGTGACCAATTAAACGGTCTTACGGTGCTTACGCCTAAAATTATTTGTGACACCTACTCGTAAGTCCACGTTGACTGCTCGTAAATTACTATGGTGTGTTGATCGAACCCCGTATTTTGACCTGTCCCAACTAACTTCGTATAGAGTATAGACTATAATCACTCAGGAAGACCCAGAAGAACGTTTAATGCGAGACTCGGTGTCGTCCTCATTGCGCCGATTATTGCATCCAAGGCTAGTCTTTGCAAACCCGCCAGTTTCCGGGATATGAAGGCCTTCTCCACCGCCGGCCACCAGACCAAGGAACCATAACAGATCCTCGGCCTTATAACAGCCGTGTATAACCACCTCATACCGTGTGGTTTTAGGTCTCAGGTTTTTCCCAGAGCCCAGCGCAAATGCCACATAGTGGCCTTTTGTATGACTTTGTCTACGTGAGGTTTCCACGTGAGTTTACTGTCTAAGGGTACGCCCAAGTACCTCTCCCACAAGTGTAAGAGGTTT
Source organism: Ips nitidus (assembly GCA_018691245.2). Classification (NCBI taxonomy): domain Eukaryota; kingdom Metazoa; phylum Arthropoda; class Insecta; order Coleoptera; family Curculionidae; genus Ips; species Ips nitidus. The sequence continues at coordinate 6,974,110 of CM042794.1, forward strand.
TCCGTACCAGACTGGCGGCCTATAATCCTTAATTTGCCTTCTCTTTGTAAAGAGCATGATCTCCGTTTTGCTAGGATTAACTGATAATCCGGCATCGGTGCACCACCTCTCTATTATCTTACAAGCCATCTGCATTCTCTCACAGACAACGAAAATGGCGGTTAGTAAACCTCTTTGTGTAGTTTACAATTTGATGTTAGGACACTGCACAGTGAAACTTTTGCATTACGTTTATAGTAACTTGCCATCTTTTTCTACTCTCATGTCTGGCCTAAGCCATTATCTTAATACAACACGTTGCTTTATAGGGTTTTTTTTTCTGTAAAGCTACAGTAAGTAAAAATAACAATAAAACTTAAACAGAAAAAACAAACACATTTATTAGTTAAATAATACTCTTGCGTCAATAATACAAATTTGTTAAATAAATATATAAAAATCCTTCTAAACTACAAAACAAATTACACAAAGCTGCTCGACGTTTGCTCCAGAAACGTGTCGCTCTTCACTTTTTCGGTAGAAGGTACGTCTCTTATTACACTTTTACAAAGGGCGGATTGTCCCCAATTTAGGGGTTTTATAGGTACAATTTTCGGTTTGGGCGGCAACGGTGGCGGCTCCACCCGAACGCCGCCCAACTCTAATACTGTCTTCACTTTCTCCGGGTTGGTTTTGGCCTCTAAAACGGGCCCAAACTTTTCCATGTGTTTCACCAGTATATTCTGATTCTCGTAGTTAGATTGGTTGTCTTGTCGCAAGTTTTTTGTTAACGCTATTTTTGGTTGACTCGCCGGATTGTCTGAGGAGTTTTGCTTCAGCAGATGGCGTTCTTCTTTGTCTTTGAGGAAGTCGGGGAGTTCAAAGTTGATTTCCGTACCTCGTTGATCTTCCAAGCGCCTTTGGGCGCGCGTTAGTCCTTCAACTAGTTCTGTAACAAAGACAATCGTTAGGGAACTAAATAAGATCATTGGAGAGCTGAAACTTGCCATCGTTTTCGCTGCAACCAACGTGTAGCTTGTTGGCTCCTGCTTTCAGTTTGGCTATTAACGGCTTTTTGGAGTGAACATCGCAACTGGTCTCTTCTTTCCCTTCAATTCCAACCGGTTTGGATCTTTGGAGCAGGATTTTCTTTTTTCTGTCTTGCAAAGCAGAGTCACGTCTCAGGAATTTACCTAGAAGACCGGACGAATGTTCTGAACCCCAGTCTTCGCTCTGTAAAATTGTCACATTAGAATTAAGTGTGTACAAGCAACCACTATTGATTTACCTTAACTGAACCTTTATCCGATTTTGGTGCCTTAATAGCTTCACCTTCCGATTTTTCTTGCAGGATTCCTTCGAATACTTTATTGGTAATGTCATCTAGATTGTTGGCTTTTACGTTACTGTTTACTTTAATCACTGGGTTTACAGTTTCCACGGCCATTGCGGGTTCCTCTGTAAGTTCAAATGTTTTTTTTAGTGTACAATTTACACAAGTTTTGTTAGGATAAAAAGTCAAGTTGCTATTGACATGTGTTGCAACAACCTTTCTATATTTTTTTACTCTGAAACCTGAACTTTAAAAGAAAAAAGTCAAGAAAGGAGAAAGTTTCCTAACATATGGAGATACCTCCTGTAATTTTTTCACGCTTGAACTGTCAGTTGTTACTGAGTTATGGCAAAAAGTACTTTTAACGGTCCAACCAAGGGGACGTTAAGCTGTGTAAGTGACTTTCTAGAATTTGTTGTTCTGAAACTGTAGATTTGAGAGAAAAAGAGTTTCCAAACTTATCGAGCTACCCCTTGTAATTTTTTGACGGTCCAACTGTCAGTGATTACCGAGTTATAACAAAAAGTATCAATTTAACGGTCCAATCAAACGGGTTAAGCTGTGCAAGTAACTTTCTACGTGTTCTATGATTAAGATAATCACAATATGATATAATATATAAATTTATCGTATCCTAGCAAACAACGCTCACGTACCTTTTAACTGAACATTCAATCGGGCATTATCAATGGTAGTGACGGGCAAATGTACATCCACAGGATATCCCACTCTAGTAACCACCACATCCTCAAGATTAAACTTGTATTTGTGTAAAATAGGCCTAAGCACATCCACTATGATCTTGGTGTACTTGGATTTGACCGAGATAATCTTCCTGTTAGGCAAATCCAGTTTGAACACAACCCTCTGTTCTACGGTGACCTCGCATCCCGCCAATTTTCCCGACGACTCCGCTACATCCAAAGCTTTAGGGTGTTTATTGGTAAAAACTTCATAAGATGAATACGTCAGTCCTCGTTTCTCTAAGAGACGGTCAATTAGCTGTTGTATGGTGTCTCCCTCTTTGATTTGTACTACAGTGGTGCTGCCGTTTGTTAGTAATACCCTGCACAAGGCTGTCCGAGTTTCGACTGTAAAGTCCTGCTTGGAATCCTGTAACAAAATTAAATTTAGCAATATCCAGTACAAGTTTGTAAATATTGGGGAAGAATAACAAAAGCATTAACCACCAATATTCGTTTTTGTAGCAGACTTTTCGTTCCAACATTAATTTTTATTTATTATTCGCGATCCTAGGCAAAAATTTTTAGATCAAGTTAGATCTGAAATCTTAAGTAAAACGTTGTACGTATCATATAGGCCGAAAGAAGAACTACACCCTTGACCGAATAAAGATTCAAACATGGTCCACGGGCTTAAACAATCTTCTTTCAGTCCTTGATACGTAAATAACTATTATAAATCTTTGTTATAAATACCTGACTGGCGGCTAAATCCAAACTAGTCAGCGATGAATGGCTGGAATGAATATCACTACTCAACAATCTTCTATTCTCTTCTTTGTTCGGGACAGTCAAGACTCCGTCCCAACTTTTCTGGGTTTCGTTCCGTTCTCGGGACTTTGATCTTTGATTCGATGAGGTTTTGCGGTGCCAAGGGAGTAACGACTTTCTTCTTCTATCTTCTGCGTTGCTTAATGACTTTTTCAGCTTCGAAGATGATGTTGAACACAAGGTTGATTGTCCATTGTTGTTGTGTAATGCCAATCTGAAATTACATTGTTATTAACTATATTACAAAATGCGATTAGAAGTAATGAGTATATAAAGTTGATGGAGCTTTCCTATAATAGGTTTTATTATGACTTTAAGGTAACCGTAATTTTGTTTATGTTCAAAATTTGTATTTGTTGGATAATATCAGAACACTGTTCAGTAGGTCAGTGGTGCAGATAATGAAGTCAATTCAGTATGTAATGCAGAATGTAATAGTGTTGACCTGTAGGCTCCCTCTCTCGCAAATGACAATTTGAATCAGATCTCATTAGTAGAAGAGGACTCCCCTCACAATATTTAGTACCACATCATTTGGAGATTTCAATAGGAAAGTAGGATATTACCACATACTGGCACTTAGTCCCACCCACGGCTTTACTGGCCATCAGATCTCATGTGCAGAGACTCAAAAAGGAAAGTAGTCAATATCCTATGTCATGATACAAGCAGGTTCCCAACAGAGGAACAGTATACATAACAGTGTATGGTTCCTCGGATGTTCTGAGACAGCTTTCTAGCAGAAAATATAGGATGTAAGAAAATTCCTATATTACAAGTTGGGTAACAGAAGGAATATGCCTTTGCGTCTTCTAAGAGATAAAGGAAGTTCCCGTTTGCTTCTTCCTTAATACAGTTTCATGGACTTAGAGAATAGTGCATCCACCATGCATGTTTTGTAAGAATTAAACATATTAAGTATTAGACTTCTATAATCTATAGTAAATTATAAGTCAATATAAATATATACAGATGGAAAATTACTGTTTGTTACCAAAAGATAACATTCGATTAAGGGAATTTGAGTAATTATTCTAGATTTTGCTTGTCCATTAATAGTTATTACTTTCCTGATATTTGTAGATAAGAAGGAAGCACTGATGCCAATTCTACTGAGTTGTCCGTAGTTTTAGAGACAATAAATACTTATTCCCTTTTAGGTATTTATACACATTTTCACTGTTACAGAGAATGTGATTCATTAGCCGCTGAAATATTTTTTGGCCACCCTAGACAACTAACAGTAATATAATAATAAATACAGATTGGTCTAAATTCTTTTTTACTTATTAAGTCCATAATGACTAACATTACTCGTGACAGTTACAGTAATTCTTAATCTTCTTTTTTGCCACCCTGTACAGTTTATGCTTATGCTTTTAATGTTGAATAACCATGCGCTATTAATAATAACAGTCCGGCTGATGGAACTAAATCAACAATTTATAATTTAACCGTCCACAACTCGATTATTTTGCCATATACTGGGTGATTTCAGCACATCATTTCACTTAAACCTATTTTGACCTTCTTGTGAGTGCATATTATTTTGACAGTTATACCGAGTGATTTGTTATGATCACGAGGATGAAATGATCATTGTGAAGAAAAACAGTTTATGAAAAAAACATGTTTTGAATGTGCCAAATATATAACAAAAAAGAAGCAAACATAGATTTAAAATTAATTTTATTTTATTTCATTGTTACATCAATTTTCGTTTGATTTTCCTCATATAGATAGTTTAGTGAGTATTATATTATCAAATTTAGAAATTTTTGGGAGTTTCTGTCTAAATAGGTAATTTTAACAGTAACCAATGGGCAACACTGGAGTGAGGGGTGTAGCATGCAATAGCACTTCATGGGGATGAATATGCACCGGCATTCAAAACTGCCAGTGTTGCCACATCATCCAAAATTAGGATATTAGACATCTTCTAAACTTTATACACAGGCAAACTATATTTTTCTCAAGTATTGTATTGTAAACTTTTACTAAACCAATAAAAGACACTTACCGTGGATCTAAAGCAGGACTGTAAGAATCTCCGGACAAACACTTCTTGTACAGATCAGACTTCAAAAAACGCGGATAACTGTCAAACTTGATCAGATTGAAAATTTGCTTTTGCGCAGTCTCGAAAATGTGACATCCCGCTTCGGCCAATCCCAGCTCGACGGCTTGAACGCCTTGCGCATCCACATTGACAGCCTCGGCCGCTCCGTTGCCAATGTGCTGTTTGTAGATCCGTTGGGCTTCTGCGCATCTTTCAGGCTGTGACGTCAGTTTACGGTAACGTTCGCACGCCGCCCAAAAGTAGATGTTCTCGGCACTGAATTCTTTCTTTAAGAATTCCTGTAAAAAGTGCAACACATTAGTTACATTATTAGTCAAAAGTAGTGCATAATTGTATTAGGTATGTTTGCGGATAGAATCATAATAAAGTGAGTAGAAAGAACAAGTATTAGGGGGGAACAATAACCCCGTTTGTCCATTAAGCAACCACCTTTGGGTGCTCATTCGTCTCTTGTTGTGGATTTTGACTCCACCAGACCACGCCACTGATCTCTGACAATGCCAACCGGTAAATTTACGGCAGCCATATGCAACAACCACTTTTCTCCCCTGTTTTGGTCTCTTTTTCTCCTTCCCATCATGTTTAAATTCTTTTTATTCCTAACTAGTAGTCAGAGCAATATGTACAGCCATTGGTCAGAAGTCAAAACAAGTCCTTGCCACGTGACCTTCCCACCAGTGAAAGCCGACATTCTAGTTTAGATAGTGACAAGTGACAGAAGGACTTTTGACACAATATGTAAAGGTTTTGTGGTTTACGATCCTCTGTTAAACGATTGATGTTAAGTTTCGGTAGTTGGATCATCAATGTCTTGAAATCAAACTTCACAGTAAAACCAACGTTTCGCAAAGTTTATTTTTTATTCGTTCTGCAAACGGAGATAGCAGAACAAATCCCGCAATATAATTTTATACACTTTTATATGTTAATTTAAGTTTTAAATTGTAAAGAACGTGAAAGTGTGTGTAATGTGTTTTATGTTTGTAAAAATAGTACAAGTAACAACCCTGTGTATGTCTCCAAAATGTGTCTTAGTATTGCCCTGATGCCACTTTATCTTGTAACAAATTTGTAACTATTATATTTTAATTTTGATTTTTACTCCTTCTCATCCCTAGTCAGGTTACTCCTATCAGTCCTATTCTACTCCGCGGTTGAAAGTTATTGTCCTGGTGGTTACATTACAGCTAGATTTGTTACTATTTTAAGATACCAATTAAACCATTTATGAAATACACTTCTGGCAACACTGAATAGTACACACAGGAACAAAAGAAATCCATAAAAGAGCTTGGTAATACAAGGAAGTGTATAAACGCACTGTGCGCGCTACTTTCACTAATAAACAAAACGCATTGTATATAACGTGCATACCATGTCAGAAGACATTACTAAGCTGTATTACTATTATTACAAAATATGTGGATTTTAAAGGTTCTTTGTTGTGCAATAGGCCATAATTCAAAAAGTACTCTAATTATAGTACTTAATGTCGCAGCTGAACCACTCCCAGACTGTAATTTCTATAGGGTGTCCTATATAGAGTAATATTTCAGTATTATTCATGTATGTTGCTTTAGTTACATTTTACACAAAAGTAATTACTTACTTATTGTAAGCAATTTTGGACTTTACTTACGTACTCTTTTGTTTTCTGTAGTTGATATTAAAACAATAAAAGAAAATTAGCTTTAAATGACCATATTTTTTGTATCTACAAAGTACGATGTATCATAGATTTTATGGACATTACCATTATAATTGAACATAATAATATTCGATATTGATCCTTTTGTACATACATATTAGCCTTGGCTTTTTAGAAACACCAAATTTTAGCACAACAGAAACGGTTTCCGAGATATTTAGAAAGATATCCGAAAAAAGGTAATCAAGTTTGACGCTCTCTAGCGGCCAAACAGGGCAACTTAGCAGTGTTAACGTCACGTGATTATCTATAGGTAGATCATCTGATGTGTCTATATGGAATATTTCAAATAATCGAGTTTTTTGTGATTTTTTGGAAAAATTCACCGAAATGTTGTGCAAATGAACGTTTTTCTTGGCCTAGTATGCTCAGCATTGCTCACCGACGCCATATTGGATTTAGACGTGTCCAGGAGGCCATTTTAACTAATTTTGGCATGGAAAACACGAATCTGGTGTCCGCTTTGCTGTAACTGCCGCCATTTTGTCACTGATCTTGAAATTAGGCCATTTTTGACATTTTTTGTAGAAATATTTTTACTTTATATATTCAAGAAAAAAAAAGTTGTTCAGTAAAAGTATAGTATCAGTCCTTTAAACCCAATATTTCTACAGGTTATGGGCCCAGTCATGTATATGTAGTTGTTCCTGGAAGTGTGGGATTTACATTCAATAAAAAATGGCTGTAAAGTTGGGCATATCACAATTTTGTGGAAAGGACTATGACCACTGGAAGTTTAGGATGGAAACTATTCTAGACAGTAATGATGTCAAGAAATGCATAGAAAATGAGGAAATGGAAGAATTCCAGAGACAGGAGAAGAGGTGCAAGGCCATATTAATACAGTGCATTGCCAATTCCCACTTGGAATATGTCAAGGACAAGAAAACTGCTTATGGAATGTGGAAGGCTTTGGAAGCTGGGTTTCAGTGCAAAGGAATTGCAAGTCAATTATTTTTGAGGAAAAAGCTATTATCAATGAAACTATTTCAAGGTGACTTGAAGAAGTTTGAAGTCAGTGGGTGCCAAGTTAGAAGAAACTGATATTCTTTGCCACCTTTTGTTGACGTTGCCTAAATATTCCATTGTTACTGCCGTTGAAACTTTGGAACCAAATTAGAGTTTAGAGTTTGTTAAAGAAAAATTGTTGGATCAGGAAGTCAAGAGAATGAATCAAAGATAGTTATGTAAATACAAATTCTAGTTCAGCTTTTAATACTTGTGGAAAGAGATCAGGATCAGGAAAATCTCATGGAAATTATAAGAAGAGAGGGCATAGTTGGACTGAAGGGAATGGTCAAAAAATGGGTCTGTGGGAAGGCTGGACATAAAAGATCAAATTGCTGGAAAAACAACAATGGGGCCTCTGGGACAGAGCTAGCCAGGACCAAGAAGAGGAGGATGGTTTTGCATTCCTGACCTCTGCATACATGGTAACCAGTGGAGAAGCTGCTCTAGGAACTGTTAAATGGTGCTTGGATTCTGGAGCGACTGATCACATGGTTAAAGTAGAGATGTTTTGTTTGTGCAAAATTTAAAACATAATTTAATGTCAGTACAAGAAATTGAAAGATCTGGTGTTTATTAATAAAGGAATGCAGAACATTGCCATTGCCTTTAGGACTTTGTTCCAATTTAATCTTGTTCGTATCTCTTATAGTTTCCGAAGGTTGAATTTGAATTACCCTGTATTATAGACTGATATACTATACTGTAGTAATAACATTCCACTATGTATATAAAGTGATAATTAAAACTATATACATATAGTGCACGTTTCTCGGTATAGAAACAAAAATTATGAGTTCAATTAACGTGTTTACGTATGACTGCACTATAAAAGTATATCAATAAAAGTTGGCACACTCAATAAGTTTGCGTCAATAATACCATTAGGAATTTCAGCTTCTGAGAAACACCGAAATAATTGACTTATTTTCATACAAAGTGATGTGTTCACTTTCCCAGTATGTGATTATGGTTTTGATCAATTTCATCCACTAGAACTAGTAGAGGTCAAATGACACTTCAATAACGCTCTGATAATTAAAGTTTCTTATAAGTAAACAAAAAAATTATTGAAATATATTTCCGTTCCGGAAAATAATACTATTGTTAATAAGAAATTAATTTCTTATTAATTGTTTATTGGTGCCTATTCCTAGCTTCAAAAGTCAAAGTGATTACGTCATTTGTAGTGTGTCGCTTCTAACACGTGTGTGAGTGACGTCACTACAAGATCAAATAAGGCTTCTAACTACTAATATAACAAGTTAATAAAACTCAGCACCATTCAAGTATATGTTGATAAAACAAATATTCAAAGGTAGGGGAAATACTGAAATAATTATTTTCTTAAATGTTTGGCTTTCAGACACTCTGTAAGTTAAAAAGTACACTCAGAAGGAGGAAATTACCAAATTTACGATATAACCATTATCATCTTATTAGTTTTTATTATTATTATGTTTATTTTAAGAAATCTAACTAATTTTATTTAACTTTGCCGATTTAAAAATTTTTTGCTCAACAATCAGCTGAATGAACAGTTGATTAAACTCAAACTAAACCAATAATCTAAAACTATACTAAACAAAAACAACATAAGTTACATTGAAATTCATTTCCGTCGATTGACGATGAGATATAAAAGTGTATAAACATAAACTCACAGCTCTAATGAAGTTTAGCTTATAAATTTGAATAAGTTGTTCATTAACTAAGCAATTTAAAATAGTAGGTACATCCATACATCAAAATTTCTGATGTATATAATAGCAAAGAAAAATATACAAAAGTAATGAGTTATAGCGTAGTAAATAAGCCCATTTTTTCTACTCCTACAAGACTTACAGGAGTATTAGCTATTTTCTTAACAGTTCAGAGAACGGATAAGTAGGCTGAACGAATATGGAATGACAGTTTAATCCTAAGTGTGAGATATGAAATAGACCAATTAGAACTAATCCTGACCGGGAAAAATATCAACGTTTTAGTTGTCATCCTCTTTGGCTGTCGATTTCGAGCAAAAAGTTTCAATTCTTGTTCAATTAACATTTAAAAGCACTTTGTTATAGAGCTGGGCACGCGGATTCTTTCCATCTTGAAAACTTTCCTAAACCGGAATCCCTTTCCGGGAAAAAAAAAACCTTGTTGGGAAAGTTTCCGTTTACCCTCATTTATCAATTGTCATTTGAACCCGTCAATTCAAGTGGCAAGTCTAATGCAAAACTAGTAAAACTAGTTCACTTCTATTCTATTCTATTAAATGTCATTGAAACAATAGGACAATACACCAGTTATTCAATATGTTGATGAAAAGACAACATGTTTTGTCTGTGGTGTGACAACATTACTGAATTTAATGACAAAATTGACAGTTTTACACGACACCAAACGTCAATATTGTCAATGTCAAATACGTCATGCAACGACAAACAAAAATTGCTAATTCAAACGTTTCGAGTAATCGGAAGTTTAAATACAAAAATTTCCAGATTTGCCCAATTCTATTTTGTTTTGTTGTAAAACTTACAATTTATAATTCTTTTTTTGATTTGTTCAAAATAATGATAAGCGTAAATTTACCGTGACGTGAGAAAGCAAATGATGGAATGAGTAACTTACAATTTGTACAGTATATTTCAATTTGACCAGTAAATCTATGGGCCTAATAGAAATTTGCTTGAAAGATATCATTTTCCTGTCATTAAAGTCATTTTCGGTCAATATATTGTCAAAATAAAATCCTGAATAATAAAAGCTGAATAAAAAGCTTTTCAGCTTTTTGTCACTTTTCTTTATTACCCTCATGTTTAAGTTATGACATAATAGTTTTTGAGATGAGAAAAATGACGCAAATCTGGATATTATTATTTAAACAATTTGTAGTTAACCAGTATTGTACTGACAATTGTCCAAATAACTGCCATAAATCTCAGAAACACGTCTTGTTTCGAAAACTGTGTTAAACTGTAATTCTTGCAAACTCTAGGTAATTTTGACAGTTTTGACATTAGCCACAGATATCACGTGGTTTTTGGAAGATAATTTAACTCAGCAGTCACATAACTGTCATAAATCTTAGAAACATGTTTTGTATCGAATACTGCAAGGTAAACTTTTCTAAACCCTGATTTTTGCAACTTTTGAGCACAGTTTGACAGCCAACAAAAAAATTGCTTGTCAAACCTACATGGAGTGAGAAAATAACTGTTTTAAGAACATTTTACTGCCAGAAACACAGCCTGAAAGAACAGTCACAGACAAAATCACTTGTAAAACCCACTTGGAATGAGAAAATTACTGTTTTAAGCACATTTTTGGGATCCTCATTAAATTTCCTATCCAACAGTGTGAAAAAACATTACAAAATTTGGTACAGTCAGCGAGAAAAGCGATGTGACAGTTTGACCTGCCAGAATCACAGTTTGAAAAGAAAAGTCATAGACAAAATCACTTGTAAAACCCACTTAGAATGAGAAAATTACTGTTTTATACACATTTTTGGAATCCTCATTAAATTTCCTATCCAACAGTGCGAAAAAACACTACAAAATTTGGTATAGTCAGGAAGAAAAACGGGTGTCAAGTTTTAAACTGTCAGAAACAAGTTTGAAAGGACAGTCAGGGCCAAAATCGCCTGTAAAACCCACTTGGGACAGAAAAATTACTGTTTTAAACACATTTTTGGAGTCCTCATTAAATTTCCTATCCAACAGTGTGAAAAAAACTTACAAAATTCGGTAAAGTCAGGGAGAAAAGCGGTGTCAAAGTTTGACCTGCCAGAAACACAATCTGAAAGAACAGTCACAGACAAAATCACTTGTAAAACCCACGGAATGAGAAAATTACTGTTTTAAGCACATTTTTGGAATCCTCATTAATTTTGGTACAGTCAGGGAGAAAAGCGGTGTCAAAGTTTGACCTGCCAGAAACACAGTTTGAAAGAACAGTCACAGACAAAATCACTTGTAAAACCCACTTAGAATGAGAAAATTACTGTTTTATACACATTTTTGGAATCCTCATTAAATTTCCTATCCAACAGTGGAAAAAAACATTACAAAATTTGGTATAGTCAGGAAGAAAAGCTCAAAGTTTAAACTGTCAGAAACACAGTTTGAATGGACAGTCAGGGCCAAAATCGCCTGTAAAACCCACTTGGGACAGAAAAATTACTGTTTTAAACACATTTTTGGAATCCTCATTAAATTTCCTATCCAACAGTGTGAAAAAACATTACAAAATTTGGTACAGTCAGTGAGAAAAGCGGTGTCAAAGTTTGAATTGCCAAAAACACAGTACTTCTAATTTACCAGTAATTTATTGGAAAAGTAATACTCGTAAGTAATGTCCATTAGTCGTAGAGACTTTCGCCTTCCTGCGATAAAGACATCTTATCCACCCTTGTTGTGCAATATAGTATTTCAGCACGTAAACGACGAAATACGTTAATTAAATTAATGGTACTATTTGACAAATTATTTATAAAATAAAGTTAGAAAGACTTTCAACAGATTATTGGGAACTATGCACAAATATCGTCAACTATTACTTTTTAACGAATTATTTGGGCCCTGCAAGCCGATAAAGTAAATTCCAGATAAAGCATTTAAAGTAAATATGGAGCCACAATAAATCAGATTTTCAAAAAAAAATGTATGTAGATAAGCCTCAAATTACTGGAATTAAATATTTTTTCCTTTCTAATGTTGCCCAATTTATAATGAACAATGTCGATTAATCTCTGGTAGGTTAATAAGTGATTAAACATATTTGCAATAAGGTTCTATTAAATTATTCAAATATTGAGTCACGGAGTTAATTTCAGCAATTTTAATTTGACATTAAACATTCAGGCTTAAAAAGCAAGGAAGTTTCAATTCAAGACATGTAAATAATTGAATATACGTATTCTGACACTCCCAGATTGAGTTACATTCCTGTAAACTTGAAGCAAACCAAAATGTGTTATTTGATAATGATAAATAATTAATAATAAATCACCCAGGAGCATAGAATAGTGTTGACAACTAAAACTAGTGTTTAAATTTTTGATAATTTTGGCTAGATAGTCTTCTCCGAAGTTTTACTTGCAGAAAAGTGTTTTTTTTTACGTATTATTTTTAGTGACGTTAATAATAGTAACCAATAACACTTTTAAGACCTCTTTAAAGTGGCCTTTGCACAATGATATTAAATTCGGAAAACCGTCTTTAGTCCTTTTCAAAATTGTTGAAATTTAAAAACGGTTGACCGTTAAAAAAAACACTTTTCTCCAAATTTTTTAAACGATATTTTATTAATTCTGTGATTTCTCAACATTGCTTCCATTTAACCAAATCTGTAGCTATCACCATTGTTAAGATTACACAAAACAAGGTAGATCCAAAAACATCGTGAACAGACAGACACATGAAGCTTGAATGGTTATAAAGGTTTATTAGAGAGATTATTGTATGTCACTAATGCCATTCGGAGTTAACCTAACTGTTGTGCAACATTTGATTGGCTATAGGGGCATCGACGTAGAAGTGGGCATAGCCAATCAGAAAATTAATAGATTTCAATTTTCAACTTTCAAAATGTATATTACATGCAAAACACATTATATTTTCTGGTTCCACATAAGGCCTAGAATCAAATATAAATGATAAAGTTTTAACCGACTGAAAAACAAAAAAATAACCAGATTGCAGACAAAATAGAAATTACCGGTATTACTCATTGAAAGCTAAGATTATCTAAGTTATACATTTTGAAACTAGGCAGTAATTAATATACACATCTGGTACAAACTAGGTTTACATTGTAACAAACCGTGAAACGCAGAACGAAGCTACTGAAATGACGGTTGCATGTTGCCCTAGATCTAGATTTACCGTTCTCGGCTTCTGCAAATGGCATTTTGCAATACAATGTTGAAAACAGGAGTTTTTGACCTCTGGCGGAAATTTTGCTAAATTATAAATAGAAAAATAATTTTAAAAAAACTTAAAATAATTCCCTTCAATATTTTCAATACTAATGTACTGTAAGTGCATGTAAAATTACCGAAAAATAACCATAAAATGCATGAAAGCTGTTTCACAACAAGTCTGAATGCAAGATTTTCTAGAAAAATTTTACATGCACGAAACGTATTTTGTGGATTATATGTTACTTCTAAAATATGTATAACCTTTTTTAGTGTTTTAATATCACAGATTTGATTAGATGTGCAGCTATTTGTTGATACAGTAGCTATGATTTGAACAATATGATCACCAGAGTGCGTATTTTTGAAACGAAGGAAGGAATTATCGAAGAGAAAGACCTGTAGAATGTAACAGGAACCCGCTATTATCAGCCTCTTGTGTGTCACATTCTATCAACACTTCTCTTGAGAATTCCGTTCACTTGCTTTCAAGAATAGGCTCTGAAGGATGCAATTTTCACTTAGAAGTGCAATAATTGTCGCTGTAATCAAGTGAAAATTGCATTGTAGTTTTCAATGATGAGAGATACAGTCTCTGAAATCAACTGAAATGGGACAACCTATTCAATTTATCTTATTGCCTTGATTTCTTTTGAAGAAATTCGTGAATTTTCTTTTTTAAATTAGATTTCATTAGTATTTCTGTAACAAAGCATTTAAGAAAAAAAATATAAAGGGAAGTTTCAAGTTTTTTCAAAATACCACTGTTCCATCGTTCGTTTCAGAAAAACCGAGCACTGGTTTGCAAAAACCGCATTGCTCTACCTTTGCTAGTTTTTAGAGATATTCCATCGTAAAACCATCGAATTTGAGACACTGGGGCACATCCATTGCCCACTAGTCAGAAAATTTCAAAGTCACGTGAACATTCAACCAATAAGAATCGACATTTCTGTGACTTTAAGTTTGGAAACGAGTTAGGAATTGCCTCTTTTCCTGGGTGCTAATTCTTGAAAGCAGGGGAACAGGATTCTCAAGGGAAGTGCAGTGAATAATGGCAGGTCCCTGTCATATTCTGCATACGTTTCTCTTGAAAACTCCCTTAGACACCCGAGTGTCTTACGTTGGCACAGACCTTTGAAATTTGTGACGTCACCTCAATTTAGTTTGTTCTTCTGTATACATCAAAAATTTGAATCGTTTGTTATGAGATCTCTTCTGAAATTCTTCCTATACAAGTTTTAAACGAATACTTTGAAAACCGTTTTAATGTGAAAAGGATTCTACGCGCTGTAAATTACAGTGTTAATTGTTATACACCTTGCCGGAAATTCGGCTCACGCAGGTGGAAACGTTCTGTTTCGCTTCTATTTAGTGCTTTAGAAATTTCCTGATTCTTGTACTGCTCACTTAAAAAATATTATACAGAGTGTACCAAAGAAAGGTCAAGATTGACTATTTTGAGGGTAAAGTTTCTGTTAACATTGAGATGTAACAAGGAAGGTAATACTTTTATGACGTAAAAATGAATTAAACCCTAGCAGCATCAGAAAAGATGAGTAGAAGAATGTGTTGAAATGATTGAGCTGGCTTATTATTGACTGATCCTTAAAAACCCAACATATTATAAAGAAGAATTAAATTATATCAACGTCAGAAAGAAGAGCGGAAGAATATGTTAAAAATGGCTAATTGTCCAGAAATTAAGAAGACTGATTTTGAGTCCAAACGTCATATTATAAAGAAGAGCAAAATGTTTTTTTTTTTCAAAAAAGTATGTGTAAAGTTCTCTTATACTAGATTAACTGCAATAACCAACTTATTCCGTTGCATTTATCCAGTTAATGTGAAAAACCGATAAGAAGATAATAAATTCTCTTAATAATTTACCCATTATAGAATAAAAGTTGTGTGTATTTTATGATACAATACGACATAATTACTGTTCAGTTACCAAGACTAATAGTTATGACATTCACTGGACCAGGTTTACATTAATGCGTCGTAACTATAAATAAATAGAAGCAAAAAACACAATACCATTTTTATAACCATCCTATCTATAGTATGACCATGGTGTAAACATGGTAATCTACCTTAGAATGGTTTTTTGAAAAAGATGGTTCTCGTGGAATTTAATTGTGATTGATTAGTGAGATTTTGATTGAAGTGTTATTACTGATAACTTTAAAACATATAATAGTTATTTAGATTACTAGTGTGGTATGAGCATTTTTGCAGGCAATCCCACTCGTGTGACGAGTCCATTAATTATGACCACACGGGTCATGTACAACACTTTATCTACGATCTATATAATGAATCATTACCATGCTAGGAATAGATAATAGTATATTATTCAACGAGCATGTAATGATAGCTATTACCTACATTAAGTCAGAAACCAAATGCGATAAATGCTAAAAATGCACTGATAAAGGTATAAAATGCCTTTGGTACTGTTTATACTGATTTTTCTGAATTTTAAAAGCGTTTTGTGATTTACAGCTTTATGGAGACGTCTTTTACGGTTGTCATATTTAAAAAGTGGACTAAAATTAAGTCAGAAAACACACAACCAATTATGATAAATGCCAAAAATGCACTGATAAAGGTATTAATAAAATGCCTTTGGTACTGTTTATACTGATTTTTCTGAATTTTAAAAGCGTTTTGTGGATTTACAGCTTTATGGAGACGTCTTTTACGGTTGTCATATTTAAAAGTGGACTAAATCTAAGTCAGAAACACACAACCAAATGTGATAAATGCCAAAAATGCACTGATGAAGGTATAAAATGCATTCAACCAAAGTCAAAGTAATTTCGTTCCTTTTCAAATATGTTTGCTGTTTTGTACCTCCATAGGACTGAATTTGACGGTTTTCAGGTTTCGAACAGAACTGTAACTGATGAACAAACGTCACAACTGTCAAAATTCCACTCCTAAAGCTATAAATTACGTTTGGTAGGTTAGGTTAGGTTAGGTTAGGATTTTACTGGTTTAGGAGTTTACTGGATTTTAAGAGTGGTTTTACAGCTATAGGATTTTGACGGTTGTCATATTTAAAAATAGATAAATTCTGTTTTCAGATCAGCAAATCCATGTTGAGTAAACGTAATAATAGCATTCTAAGTGGATACTTAAAGGATTTGCAAAGTTTGTAAGTATAAGAAAGTAAGAATTAAAACAAAAACATAAAAAAAAACTAAAAAAATTTGGGAATTTTAGTGACATCAGGCAAGTAAGTAGGTAAACTGAACAATAAATGATTAACAAATTTTCAAAAGATTTGGTTTTTTCGGATATCTCCGATAGTAAGTAATAGAAATTTTTGAATCTGGAAAACTCCACTCTGCTTAATTATGCTATCTTATCTTATACCATTTGGGAGATTCCCCATTACTGTCTTCTACACCAATTTGTGGCACCCTGTATATGCATTATACTATCAAAAAATTGTCAGTGACGTCGCAGGGTGAGAGGGGAAAGGGGGGACGAAATACAGTGGCGTGTTCATTAGAAACTTTCATGGATAGAAAATCTTTGAGTGACATTTTTCTCGATTTCAGCAAAAACAATCACTAACTCTATTTTTGTTAATAAAACATAGATAAACTGGTTTAATTTTAATTTACTTACAGCAAAAGCATGAAGACCGACTGGATCGTCCAGCAGCTTCTCGAAAGATGTCGCCCAGGAAGCGGGCCCTTCGGCGTTGCCGGATTTGCCGCCGCCCCCGACGCCGCCTCCGCCATTTTGATCGCACTGAAACACCAAATAACAGTCCGTTAGCACCAGCATTGTTGCCGCGACTGATTACCGTACTCGCTCGACATTTAAAACCATCAACAACCCATGCTACGTCATTAATTACCCACTAGCCGTACGTTGTTAATAACAAAACAATCGTTTAAGTGTTATGTTTTACAGGCAAATTTTTACTAGAAAAGCTTACAGGTTGTACTAATGGAGAAAAGTGAAATTCATGGAATTTGAACACTTTCCACACAAACTGAACAAAAAAAAACTTTATTTCTACTTTTACTGATAAAACCAAAATTATTAAAAAAACCTGCATAAAAAGTACTGAAACAGAATGGAGGTTACAGCTAGAAAATTACTGACAAGTACTGTGCTGCAGTACAGTTCAATGTAAATTAAATATCATTAAAAATAGCATATTAGATACATTAATTATTCTACAAGTTTAATATTGCAATTTTAGTGGAAATAAGACAATTTTCACTGTTCTAAGATCAAACAAAAAACAAAATTGAGTTCAAAAAACCATTCTTAAACCAATTTTCAAAATTTTTAACATTATGTTTATTTATTTTCAATTTTTATTCTTATGTTTTGTTGTTTTATAGCTTTATGGTACCGATTTTGTCTGCCACGTCGATGGCTGACTAACAGGCAGTCAAACGTCACAACTCTCAATATTTCACTCGTGGAGCTATAAAACTAAAAAAAAACATTATTTTTTATTTAGGTTAGGTTTGTCATTTTTAAGTTTTATAGAATGGATTTTGACAGGTGCATATCAAATCAACCAGGCATCTGACGCAGGCAAACGTCAGAAATGTCAATATTCCTCTCAAGCCGCTGTAAAATGCATTTACTTAACTTTATATTAACTCTCAATTTTCCACCTATGTTTTGGTTGTTTTATAGCTTTATGAAATCGATTTTGACAGCAGCCACGTCGATAGAAGACCAAAAACATCTGCAGGCAACCAAACGTCACTATTTCACTCGTGAAGCTATAAAACATTCATATAACAATTACCCTCATTTAAATTTGGTTTGTCGTTTTTAAGTTTTATAGATTTTGACAGACAGACCAACAAGACATCTGAAACCGGCAGTCAAACGTCAGAGCTGTCAATATTCCACTCATTAAATTATAAAATTCGATTTGTTACCTTTTAGACTAATTACAATCGTTTGATATGTTTAGTCAGTTTGGTTTGTTGTCACTTTTGACAATTGTCACATTTACGACAAACCGAAAGTTGTCTGAAACAGGCAGGCAAAGCTCGCGCAAACTGTCAATATTCCACTCATAGAGCTCTAACAAATTCAATATGTTACATTTAAACTAATTACAATCTTTTAAGTATTTTTTGTAGTTTTTTATAGTTCTACTAAACGGAGTTTTGGCAGTTGTTGCTTTTATGACAAATTAAAAGACGTTTGAAAGAGGCAGTCAAATGTCACAGCTGCTTATATTCTACTCATGGAGCTATAAAACGCAATTAACTTTATTTAAATTACTTCTTTTTTATCTCTCATAAAGGATTTGTAGTTTTATAGCTTTATGGAATGATTTTGACAGCAACATTCCACTCATGGAGCTCTAAAATTCATTTTGTTACATTTAAATGAATATTAAAACTTTTAGTATTTTTTTGTTGTTTTATAGTTTTACTGTACAGGGTGCTGCATTTTCGATGGTTTTAGGGGGTACAGAGAGAAAACGGTAATAGATAGAAAAAAGAAAAAAAGTAGCATACGTGTTCTGATCTCTTTTTCTGAGCTGAGATGATTGGCGAAAAGTGGGCGGCGCAAACTTCTTTTGTTTCAAAGATACGGGGGGTTTTCGAAAATTGGTAATTTTTGAACCTCTTCTGTATTTCAGTTGCTCTTAAAGTTATCAAAAAAGGAAGAACGGTTCCCGGTAAAAGTTTTCATGTAGAATCCAATGGCGTAGTCAGTTTTTTCTATTCCGTTTAGTTTCTGACATATGACAGTAAGTTACATTTTTTTAAATAGAACATCCTATATATTTTTACGTCATTTAATTCTGTTGATTTTTACCTTTTCAACGGTGTATTACAACATATAAGTTTGTAGAGGTTAATCCTGTTATTTTAAAAAAATACCTTTACTTAGCTAAAAATTCCAAACAAAAAAATATTCCACTCGTGAAGCTATAAAATGCAATTCACTTTATATTCGTTTTCAAATATTGTCTTTAATGGTCTAAAACGTACTAAGATGTTTTATATCGAAATGCTTACATGATTTTTAAACATGACTTTAACAGCACAAAATGCGTAGCTAAATAAAGCAACAAACGGACGCGCATGTATTCCTATTAATACCATAATTAGGGTTACTGTTTCCTCTAGTACTTGTCTGGCTTAATTGGACAATTGGATAATTTATCAGCTCCATGGGGGCCACGTTTAAACCAGTGCCCAGCCCCGCTTAAAAAAAAAACCACGGTAATTACTGGTATTTTTAGAAGTTAACGTGGGCTTCAATGTAAATTGATGATTACAAACTGGCAATTGT
This sequence comes from Ips nitidus, assembly GCA_018691245.2. Taxonomy (NCBI): domain Eukaryota; kingdom Metazoa; phylum Arthropoda; class Insecta; order Coleoptera; family Curculionidae; genus Ips; species Ips nitidus. The sequence goes on from CM042794.1 coordinate 6,993,946, forward strand.
TTTGATTACAATTAGAACGCTGATGTTTTGCATAAGCCATCGATCAACACTACACCTCTTCGGTAGCCTACAGATTTTTTCGGTCTGTTTGAACACGCCTCTACGCCACTGAATTTTTAATAATTACATAGTGCAGTGCGTGATTATGGTATGATGAGTAATGACACGCCTCTGGTTAACGCAAAACAACTTATATAGTTTTACTTATTATTAAATTAGTAAAAATATCCTTGAAATTGTCCCATTTTGTCTTTGATGTATTTCATGTGTTTATTAAGTTTAAAAAGGTGCAATTTTTGTTATCTTTTAGAGAAAACAGATTAAGAAGACATTTCCAAATTTGAAGCAACCATGTTGTATTTGTAGATATAGTCTATTCACGATCTTTTTGGATCTACACTATCCATGGAATTTCCCCTGTGTATGCAATAAAAAAACAAAAAATATTTTTGTACCGGGTAACCCAATAAGACTGTTCCTCGACCATATCTCATTTTCTCAATATTTCAGGTTAGGAACGAGAATTTGAAAAACGGTTTTCACTGGCCTATTTGGATGTTATTTGGCTACTTTTTCATAAAGAAAACATCATATAATTCATTTGGTTTTTTAATTTTTTTTTGGAATTTGAGTAATGGTGTCATAAGTAGCCCCCTGGCGCAGAAAGATTCAACTAAATTAACTATATTTTGGTTGATTCTTATTGTCCAAGAAATGCCCTTTTCAACAAACCGTTAAGAAGAAAACAATTGAACACCTCACGCCATCTTTGTTTTTGAAATAACAGAAATTTGTTTTTTACGAAAATGATAATTAACTGGTTCGCTTTAAAAATGAGACAAAAAAACTCTAGTTTATTGTGCAAAATGTATAGAAAATGCAATTTAAAAATTTAAGATGGCAATTACGGCCTCTGGTGGTCATTTTTAGAACTTGAAAATATTTTCCAGCGATTCTTCATGGCCGATTTACCTAAAAAATGTTTTACCCCAAAATGATACGACGAACGTCTATTGGGTCACCCGGTACAAGTGTGCGTGAATAGTAAACATTCCCTCACTATTTTTGTTCTCGAATTATAGACTTTTCCGCACTAGTGCGAAAAGAAATTATTTTTCGCACACAAGGGTGGGAAAAATAAATTATGTTAATTTATGTATCATATTCTAAATTGTTATTCCATATAATAATTGTTCATTTATTATTAATATTAGTAACAAGTAGATTAGAAGTGCATCACATCAATAACCCATTTATGGTAATCAAGTTTGTAAGTTGTAATCATGTTTTATTTTTCTACTTAATATTTTTTAGGTGCGGTTATATTTTACTTACATACATATAAATATACATTGAAGTTCAGTTAATAATTTCACAATATTGCAATTTTCTTGGCATTGATACATTAAACCACCCAGTAATTGTCCAAAATAACCTAAGTTCTCAACACAGAGNGTATGCTCCCCNACNGGACNGGGCGGTNGTAAAGNNNCNAGNAACAAGTTAACCNNNCNTNCAGNTCCNGNNNGCCAACTGACTNNNCTTNTTTATTCCGTCGCTTTGGTNTGATTATNNTGAANCNNNGCTATGTNTGNTCNNGATCNCTTGGNTGNTGNGCTTAAANTGCTCCCNCNNNTTNANAGAGACAGGTCATTGTCCATNTTNACGGNTGCCGGNTTCNNAAGAGACNCGNNAANTTTATTANACTCANNANNACCTNNCANNGGNNAGNCAACNGGGCGCNTTATTGGGAGCTACTNTGTGAGTNNNAANCGGTATTACGGNTNCGTGNTNNTGCNCNGCGAGAGTNTTAAGAAGCNANGGNACNNCGNCTACAGNAGAGNNNCTTTCNAATCGNGNAATNGGATAGCCGTGACCCTNATAGNAATANNNACNCAANCCNGGCTTCAATTACANTTGGTNCTCCNGTAGTNCNGNNTTACTAGCCATTGCATAGCTGGTGTAACCATGTTCATACTTTCCCTACTATTCCCCAAAGACAAAAATATATGACCTAACAGTACTAGAGAACCTGAAGTCAACCGATTTAAGTCTTCGGCGTTGGCCATTTTTTAAAGTTTCCCGTAAATATCTCCTGCAAAATTATAACATATAAACCACTACGACAACTTGGAGATAATAACTTACTTGGCTTCATTGTACCTTCCTTGGAAAAAGGCTTGTAAGCCTTGAACGTAATAGGCTGCCGCTTTCAAACTGTGCGATTGAGACGGTAAACTTTCAGGATTGATACGGTCAAAAAGTGCGTTAAAATCACTCTCCCGCTTGCCCCTTAAGTAAACAATAGCCAAATTTAAATTGGCAAAAGTCCATAGTTCTCTCTCTTGTGATGTCTGTGAATGCAAGTCTTACGAATTTAAAAGTTCAAGTTAGTTGGGAGGCTTACATTCAAAGCAGCTAGAAACTGAGTTTCAGCAGCTGGCATACAATCCATACTCATTGAATACAGGCCTAGTAATGTGTGTAATTGGGGACTGTGAGTTTCTAACAGTCGAGGATTTTTCTTACAAAGAGCAGCGGCTGAGGCTATTTCTTGTAAGGCTTGAGTTTTGTTACCCATCACTAGACGACACATTATTATGTGTTCTAGTAACATCAGTTGAAATACTGACAAAATGGGTTTATTATCTAAAACTAATACCCAACTTTGTTAGAAATGTAAGCCTGGTTTATATTTATTTAAAATTTATCGAGAAAGAGACAGATTTAACATTTATGACTTTTAACCCCGTTTATATTCAATGTAAGAATGTATTACAGAAACACAATAGTTTCTGTGTACTAATTGTATGTTTTTGACAGTTTTATACACATGCGCAATACGATTTTTGCCTAACACTAACAATCCTTACGTTCCTAGAACTTAAATAAAATATAACGAACTTTCAACGTCACTTTATTTTCTTTATTTTAGCATCATTATTAGCACACCACTTTCCAACTACAAAATTATACAAAAATAAAAGTGGGACGATTGCTACGCCACACAGTGGATTAAGGTAGAAAATTATAATATATTTCACAAACTACACACACCGGCAAAATTAGAGGAACGGTCAAAATTTAGACTCAGTTTAACATCAATTTCCTCTTCAATCCTTTGCTCGATTTTGATAATCTTTTTTATGAATTGTAGCTTGATTCTTCATGAATACATCTGTCTTATTACGATTTTTAAATGGTTTGTCTTTATGTCATATACAGGGACGAAAAGGAAGTAAGGAATTTTCTGTGCTCTTTGAGACACCCTGTGGAGAGAACAACTGAGAATTGAAAACACACTTAAATGTTTAAAATATTAGATATGTTTCTGTAATATTTTTAGATGTAACTTAAAAATATCTGACAAGTGACAAGACAAGACAAAACTTTGACAAGTATGTTTGGTTTTCAAACTAAATAAGTTTAATGAAAAATATAGCCTAGAAATAAATTTTCCCTGCTTGCATGGCTTTATAAGAGAATTTATCACAAGCACACTAGAAAAATTCCCCAATAAAATTATACTATTATTTGGAAAATCTCTAAATAATAATCTGACAAAACATTTTCTTAAAAAAATTACATAACCCCACTCCTTAGTCCTCAGGTTCTCAGAAATTTATTGCAGTATAATTTGATACCTAAATCAATTTTGAAGATGTATTTATAAGTAGGTATATTAATTAGTAATTCCATTGAGGATAACAATTTTTACAAAACTGATTCTCATTAATCAACAAATGGTAAATAAATTAGTAAAAAAATAAAATACAAACTTACTTTTCAATTTTTCTATATGCATCAAGGCTTTATCGGTATACTTTTGGGCTTTCTCCATATAACCAGCTTGCATACTGTGCATCACAGTCAATAAATAAACCAAAACATACAAATGCTCTTTAGGCATCCATAAAAACATATCACCTTGGCTAGGACCTGTAAAAGTGTCATCAGCCTGCATTATAGCTTGAATGCTTTGCTGTAATTGCTTTAAACAAGGCTTCACTCCTTTAACTTGACCTCCCATTAAATAGTGGCACACTTGGAGTACTAGGAAGTATACTTTTAAGTATTCACGCTGGTATGCTGCCCCAGTCCATGTTTCTATTAAATGTCCAGCCTGATTTAGTACTGGTTGGACTTCTTGATGTTTTTTGTCAATTAAAAGCAGCTAGGGATAGTTTTAGTCAAAAATCTGTGCAACATATTTAAAAATTGTACTTACCATGCCTTTGCTCAGAAGGAATAAAATTCTAGTGTAGTAAGCATTAGATATGTGGGCATAATCAACACCAACTCCCAACAAACTGGTAGCGAGAGCATAGTCTTTTTCAGTGGCATGTATTTGCTAAACCAAACATACTGTTAACTAATTTAAGAAAAAAGTAAAAACTTACAGCAAGTTGAAAAATGAGTCGGCAATGCCAATACACATTATGCTGGGACAATTCTATTGCCTTCCTTAAAATTGGCTTTGCTGCAGATATCTGGTTTTGTTGCTCTAACAGTTCAGTTAAAATGCTTGCAGCCTCAAACTTGACGTCATCAAACGAAGATATGGGCTGTGAAAGCATCCACTACAAGAATTAACTTAGATACATGTAATTGAAATTGAGACTTAATTTGTACAGCTTGTTCCAAATGATTTTTAGCTAGATCAATATTTTTGGTATGGCTGAGAAGGATATTTCCTAGCTGGAGATGGGTTCTAGCCTCCACCCTTTGTGGGGGTTTAAAATTGAAAACAGCTTGCAAACACTGAATACAGAGTTTAATCATTGGTGGACTAGAGGCTCGAAAGTACTCAGCAAGACCCAACAGAGACAAGTACCACGCGTCTTGAGATGAAGCCATTATAATATTCAACCAAAAATGTATGTAGCACTACTTTTTATTATCAGTGGAAACTTAAATATTTCATTAAGAGCATTTAAAAAGAGTTTAAAGTTTACATAAACAAAGAATAATTATAACCTTAAAAAATGATAACGTCAAACTGCCTGTCAAAAATCATATTTTTCCACTCATAGACATATAAAGCGCCAAAGTCCAAAGGTTAGAGGTATAAAAACAAGATCGAGGTAACAACTTTCTAAAAAATGAAAAATGTAGTTTTATGGGTTTTGTTGTTGTGTTTTATGAGCAGGACTACTTCTTGCTCTACTTTACTCACTTTACTGACTTTAAACGCGTAGCAAAACCACTAGCATACAGGATTGCCACGAGTTTCATGACGATTGAAATCATTGAAAACACTCCTCACCAAAAAATCTGGAAATCTGGACCAAAGATTACACTTTCATTTATGACAATGTTCTAGGTTGCATTCAAACAATAAACATGATTAAAATGACCTGAATCTAAAACTACACTTAACATAAACTTGGTTTAAAATCGACGATGATACTACGACCCTTATTTGATTTGCACAGTCGTATTGTAAGCCGAGCTTAAATTAAGTGTGAGTAGACAGTCAGACTGTGACAGTACAAGTAATAAAAGTCATACTCTAATCTTTAAACCACACTTAACTTAAGCTTTGCTTAAAGATAAATTATTTTGTTGTATTTTAATTTAAAAATGGTAACGCGGTTATGAAAACTCACCTTTATACTTTAGACAGTTGACAGATGAAAATTAAAAGACATACCTAAAATGTCATATTTGAAATTTGGTGCTGTAGTTTTGTTTACAAACCACAAAAGTTAAAGTTTGTTCAAGTTTTAAAGTTAATAAACAAAAAAAACACAGTTTGGTATACTCAATTACTCAACATTCGTTTTATTCTGATGTTCTTATGGGTAGTTTATTAAGAGCAATGTAAAACCGGCACCTAAAAGGTCAGTATGTGGTTTTTATTTGGTGTTTTATTAATATTTTGTCTAATAGTTGAGTAAGTAGAGGTAATTCTAATTAATTTACTGGTAATTGTCTTCCACAAAATACCTTGCAAAGGCTAAGTTTGGTTAGGAAATAAATTTAAATTTCCATGAGTAATAACAAATATTGCCAATTGTGTTTTAATATAAAATATTAGCTGTCTATTTCATTTTTAGTTACCTTTACATTGTCTTCTATATCTGCTTGTGGTGCTTATAATTTTGTATAGTATAATCATATTTGTAATACCCCAGTATACCAGCAGACAAAACCAATTGAGGAAAATTTAGTTACTAAATGTACATTACTCCAGCAAATCTTAACATAATATGCCAAGGGGTACATAAAGTTATGATAATATTTTTTGTAAAGTTAAGAGGAAGAGTCGGCAGGATGGTTTGCCAAACAAACAAATAAACAACAAACTGGTAGCTAAAATCTTAATCTGTAATAAAGTATGAAACAATTCATTTTTTAAACAAGGTACAGTACATGTATCAAGTATTATGCATCCGCATCAGCGTCCATCCCATTCTCGTCATCATTAGATATATTTACCAAATTTGGAGTTGGAGGTGTCACAGGATCAGTTTCACTAGACACTAAACGCCGTTTCTGTGATTAGTAGGTTTCAAATAATCATTAGCAAATAACTTACAGTTAAAATCTGAGTAGGGCTGTTTAACTCCTCGTTGAAAGTCATTGGTAAAAAGCGGAGGCACTTCTTGCAAGTAATGAGGAGGTAGAGACAGTTGGCTAGTTCTGACTGAAGACTGTCTTATAATAGATATAGTATCACTGTGTCTTCTCCTAAAATTAATTCATTAAAGTATTCACTAGGCTTTAAGTGTAGAAAATGTACAAACCTTCTTTTATTTATTTTGTTGATAACAGCTCTGAATATCAAAATTAAAACCACCATGGCCACAACAATTATACAAATAACAATCAGTCTCCCTGAGAATATTTTCGTCACGTTAGGTACTTCATAAATGTCCAATCCTACGGTGTTTAGATGCGTAAGAGCATGAGCGTCCCACATGGCTTTTAAGTGTTCTCTGTTAAGCTGGTAGCCACTCCATTCTTTTCCAGTTGTTTGGTTTGATTTTACTATAGGCAAACTAAAAGTAAGGTTGGCACAGATTGCAGAGTTTTCCCAAAACAATGGACATGGTTCAATCAGAGATATTATAGCATTGTTATATCTGGAAGAATATAATTTGAAGAAGTTTTACGGAAAAAAATGTGTAGTTTCTACGTTATGTTGCTGTCAAGTGGGCAGTTTTGTTCATTACAATAGGCGATTCCCATATTTGCTATGGATTTTCTTAAAGTTTGCAACTGGGCACCTATGTAATCAGCAGCAGCCTGGTTCTTCACATACACGGTTATTGTTGCATTTTCTTCAGGAGATGCCGTGGGCATTGCTTCTGTAGTAGTGGTTGGTGGAGGTTCTGTTGTGGTTGTGGTGGCTTCTCCTAAAATTGTACACTCAACTCAAATTTAATGATTCTACAGTAGTGCCAACTCGCCTATGAGGGAAAACAAAATTTCAAATTTATTTGCACTTCCATCTCCATTTTTTATATAGTCTGCGAGGATCTTATTGTGGTTAAACAAGTAACTAGGCTGTCCAGTTACTGTATACGTGAACATGAGGGCTTCATCAACGTCAACATCATCATCATCACCATCACCTCTATCAACTGTCAAACCAGTTAAGTAAATAGTGCTAATTGATTGATTAGTTTAATCTAACTTCTCACAGTGATGTAGTCGCCATTTGCACCATCGACGTCGATTTCAGTGATATTTACTTGAATTTGGTACCCTTCATCTGCTGTTACCTGAATTGAGGGATCATCTGTGGCTCTCCAAGTATAAGTTGGATTGCTGTCTGTTAAATGGACAACAGTGGCAGTAGAGATAATAGAATTAAGTGTTGTGCCGTCACTGTCATCTTGACACAATACTATAGGATTGGAGTTCAATTATTTAAGAAGTTTTAGTTTATAAAAGTCAAAGACTTACTTACCGACAGTGAGGTAAATGAAAATTGAAGTTAAACGCAACCAAATCCACATATTTTAACAAATTATAGCACACCACATAATGTTTCTATCACATTCTAGGCAAAATTTAATTTTGATATCAGGAGTGATACCTTATCTTCTACTTGAAGTGTGTATTATCAAAATCGTCTTATAGATTGCACTATTGTTTCTAGATAACAGATGAAAGTGTTTTATTGTGGATATTAAAAAACAGTAACTGGAAATTTACGTTAAGTTTCATTCTTAGCCTTTCATTAGGATGCCAATTTATAGCTCACTCAGAAGTACCTACCTCAAAAACGGCTCAATATTTTTCGTTGTGTGTAGCCTAGGTTGGTGTCGTCAGATCAGTCGGAAAGAACCCCAACTTTTGATTTTTAAATGGAACACCCTGTTTCTAATCTCATTTTTTAATTCCTCCCCTACCTCTATACCTATCTTGCACCGCAAGAAGCAAAACTGCCAATCGTTCAAAAATGGGAACTGATTTAACATTTTTGTTGCATTCAAGAAACAGAAATGTTATTTAGAGTTATTATGTAAGCTTCATTTGCACCTAAACAGCCAATTTATCATATAAAAAGCTATTTAAAATCAAACATTTATTGCAAAAGTGCCAAACCAATCAGGTTTTACTGTTTTACTCAAAGCAATAACGGTTTTGCTGATGGTTTAAGGTCTTTTAAAGGTTTTTTCAGCTGTCCATGTCTTGTACCAAGTTTATTATCATTCTGCTTAGTTGTATTTATGATTGCCTACAATAGATTTTATACATATCCTGGTTGTGGTTTAAAAATGCGTTGGATATAAGGACAAGTGATACCTAGAACTAATAAATCTTATTTTATGAGACGAGTATGGTAGCTTTTTTCTTAATTATAGTTTGCTCATTTTATTCACATATTATTTAAAAATACAATATTTAATCGTACTTATTTTTCTGATTACTGTGGTTTTAAAATCAGATAAGCAGTGATATTGTATTGACACTCTAATAAATCACATATCAGTGTCAATAAGGATTAGGAATTGATAAATGTGTTTTAAGTGGGTAGTTCCATACTACGTCACTAGTTTAATAATAAATTGATATCATAATTGCTTAAGAGAGTACTTGACAAGGATTGTTCACAAATATTCCATACAGCCTCTGAGGCTACATAAGGTTGTTTTTAGTAGAATCGCCAATTATCCCTAGTTAATACCTTAATAAACTTGTTCAAACAAATTCAGCAACATGTTAAGTTCAAAATTCATTACTAATAGATGTTTTTTATTGTAGCTAAATATTAACCAAGTACAAAATGAAGTTTCGAGGTATTATGGTAGAAAATGCAGCAATGCGCGAATTTCTAAGTATTTTTCTATACTAACTCAATCAGACAAATTATACCTTATAAATTGTAGACGTTGCTTTAAGTTTGTCCCGTTTCGCAAAATCCTGCATTTTACGCCTAACCAAAAAGAAACTCTTCTTCATTGTTTCTGAGGAAGAATCTGGGCCTAGACGTCCACTAGTTTGGTGCGAACTCCCTGTCAGTTTCTACTTTAAGGAGTACAACATTGTGGGAGTTAGCGATGTGCATGATGAAATTTATTTGGAATTATCTACAGGTAGACCGAGAATATTTTCGTTATGCTTAACACTAATGTTTAATTTTTTATTTGTAGTTCTCCTAGCCAGATCGTGTTCAGTGCTGAAACAAGACGTTAAGCAATTTAAACTTAAGTTAACCAATAAAGAGACGCCATGTCTTACTTTGGAAATGGAAGTAGTAAGTTACATAAAAATGTGGTTTACTTTGCGCTTAAAAACTTCAGGTCAATAGGAATTAACACTGGGTCGAAATATCAAGTCAAATCAATCAACGTTATCCACAATATTCTAGGTTTGGCCTTGTTCATTTTGAGTATAAAAATTCTAAAACTGGTTAAAAGAAACAAAAGCTGTTCCATTTCAGTCCACTGAAACTGGAATTTCCAGTTTAAATGTTTATCAAATTCTACTAGTTTCCGATATTCTTCCGCTATTATTCAGGCAAAAATTTGGATTGTAACTGTTTGTTGTGCATCGTATCTTTGGAATAAACCACTAGGACACAACAGTAACGATATTAGTTTGGGTTAGGCCTTTTTTCAACTTCATCAAATCTTTTGTCAAATCTAAAACTAGTGATGCGTTTCATGGATTTCTTGCCGATATCAGGATGTTGGTTTCAATTAGTCTTTGGAAAATATAATTTTTCTTAAAATTTTCTAAGATTGTACGTATATGAATGAAGTTTTCAAAGTAAGGATTGGATACTTCAAAAGTTTCGTTTATTGGCAATACAATTTTTGTTAGTTTTTACCAACGAGTATTGAGAAAGCTTTTCTTTGTATCCGTTTCTGTAATAGATAGTACGTATAGAATTTGATTCGTAGTTAGAGATATAAGTATGAAGCCGGTAAACGGGCACCATGTTTCACAAAAAGTTATGTTGATGATTTAATGATGACTTAATCTGGATTATGTTAGTTTGGTGCATACGGGCCTTAACGCAACGTCAAAGAAATAATTCACTTCCACCACAAAGTTAATTTATTCCAAATAAATAATATTTAAATTCTTTACTAACGTTTTACGTAAAAAACGCTTTTCCATTAAGATGTCTGGGGAGTTACTAAGCCGACAATGCGTCCACGATATTCCAGTGGAAGTGATTTCCAGAAAACACTGGAGCGATTACGAAGAACCAACTTTCACTGAATTCCACGTGTCCATTCAGATGCCAAACCTAAAATCCATTAAAAGTATCGTGGAAAAAATGAAAAATATGAGTCATTGTTTGACAGTACAAGCCAACAAATCCGGGATGTTAACGTTGCAGATTAACACCAATACGGTTAAATTATCCTCACATTTTGCTGATTTGAGTGTACACAGTTTTGATTGTAAGTAGTTGCCTATGAACATGTCTATTACAGTATGATTATCTTGGTTGATGACATGCAAGATAAAATGATCCTACTGTACATGAATAATATGAATTAAATGGTTTGCTTTTAGACAACCATATGGAGAGTCAGTTTACTAGGAATTTAGAAAGCAATGAAGAAACAGTGTCATCAACAGTGGATATAAAAAAGTTTTTGACATTTTTGTCAGGAATGCAACTAAACAACTGCCGAGCTATTTGTAATATTGTTCAAGGAAAAATGGTCAAACTTTCAATGGAACAACCTGGAGCATTGCTTTTGCAAATATTCTTAACTGAACTTAGTATTTAATATTAATAAAAAATATTGTTTTAATTGAATGTATTTTATTACACACTTTTGTATATTGTATATATTAATAATAAAACATTTACTTAAAAAAAATAATACTTTATGTTCTCTACTCAGTTCCCAGTAAAAATTAAGGATAAAACAATAATTAATGTAATAATAAGAAATGGTAACCAAGTTTTTAAATAGCCCCAAAATGAAACATATCGGGCATGCCAAGTCATAAGCACAGCCAGTTTGACCATATTCCAGTTAGTAGAGCCCCCATATTGCATTAAATTTAATGCAGTAGCCACATGAGAGTGGCAATTATCACAACACAAATTATGCATGCGCGTCTTGTAAATCTCAGACGCTTCAGCAACTCCAGCATCCCAACCTGTAACAATTAATAACAACAGGATATGAAACTAAATGTAAAACAGTTCAAAACTCACTTTGCACTCCATTTCGAGCAAAATTGGGGTCCAGTCTCCAATACTTGGTTGGTCGGCCAAATGCCATATTATCCTCTGATACAAAATAGGGCCCCGCAAAGTCTCTAATCACTCCAGCTGATGTGGCTATGCCCATATGGCCTATGATGGGGAAAAGCCATGTTAGTAAGGGAATTGGGGTCCAAACAATACAGAATGGGTATTTGTCCTTTTCAAAGTCGATCTGGCCTGGACTGTGTGTTACAGGCATCATTGTTTCGGTTTTCATGATTGGAATGGCATTTTCAACGGTAATAACTCATTTGTATGCAGAGAATGTGCAAATGATTTTTTTAGTTTTAACTATTTCCTTTAAAAAAATTGTTGTTTAGTATATTGTATAGGTTATACTATAGATATTTTGCTGGTTGACATTGTTTTGACATCTGACAAAAGGAAGTTAAAACATCTTATTGGCGTTTCAACGTTTCAAGTTAAGATCGCAGCGCCGGAATTTTATTGGTTGGTCATTCAGAAATGATAGTGGTTGTGCAAAATCTGGTGACATCTGTACTCAACTCTATGAGTTAGAAAGTACAGATGGCGTTCCCAAATCTAGAAACAGCCCCATTAATGCCGCATCATTCTTAGGTTAAAGTACGACGGTAAAAATGGCGGTTAGTAGTAGTAATAATACCCTAAAAGGTCCGGCGAGTACGCCTTAAGGCCCTTTTCGCCGTTTCCCCTTAAACCCCCCCATCTTACCACCCCTGACCTGCGCCACCCAGACATCCCGCCTCCCTGGCGAAGGCAAGGATCCGTCCCCACTCCAAGGAAGACAAGTTTCCTGCAGGAGAGTGTGGAGGCCCCAAGAAAGCGCCTCCTCATAGATGCCCAGCGATGGCAGACTCCTATGATGTGATATGATGTTTTCTCCACCGTTCCACATTCTGAACAAACAGGGCTATCACCAATTCCTAGTAGATGTAAATGTCTGTTTAGGCCACAGTGGCCTATCAGAACCGCAACCAGTGTTTCTAAGGCCCAGCCACTCCTTGACATCAACCATTTGGATTTTGCCTTGGCGTCGCTTGGGGTTCAATTCCTTGGCTTGTCTGCACCCTTCCGCCTTTCTCCACGTCTCTGTGGTACCTTCAAGCGCCCAGTCACTTAGTGTGCTTGCTACCTGTCTGTTGCTTAATCCTATGTGAGGTTCGGCAGTTATTGGACTCTCAGAAGACCCGAGCCGGACCAATGCATCGGCCCGCTCGTTTCCCGCAAACCTCATTTGTGCCGGAATCCACTCTAGGTTTACCTGCTTCTCATCTGCCACTTTGTTCAGAGCATCCCAGCATTCCTGAATCAGTTTTGTTGCCCATCCTGGCACTACAAAGTGCCTTTAGGGCAGCCTGACTGTTGGAGTAGATCTCGATCACTCCCTCGTCCTTTTGAAACTTCCTTGCTTGTGACGACCTCGAGGATTGCCAACAATTCGTCCACGGGCAAATATGGCCCCTTGTTGATGTCTTGTCGGTACACTCCCGCCCCGGACCATCCCGTATTGGGAGACTTTGAGCCGTCTGTGTACCAGCTTTGCACCACTTCTCGAGAAGTCACTGACCTATTATTCCAACTTTGCTTGGATGGTATTTCTACCTTAAACTTCCTTTCGAACCTTACGTCTTACGTCAGGTGCGGCTACTTTTGGCCCCAGGATTGGAATCTCCCGATGCATGGCGGCCGCTATACTTGTATGCCCTTGACGCAGGTGGTTGTCACGCCTTGTAGAGCCGCATTCCATCCTCTGCAGCGCCGCAGCGGCCTCCCTGCCTATCCACAAAGGTATAGTCTATACGAAGTCAGTTGAAACAACTGAAAACACCAAAATAGTCGGCGTATTTGTTGAGCATGGGCGGCGTGAAAAAAAATATTGAGGGACTCTGTGCATAAACGCTTATTAATCGCTTACTGCACTGCAAACTATAAACACCGGACTGCCTTTGCCACCTGTGCGGAAGATAGGATTCTCTTAAGAAAGCATATGAAGAAACTAAAAATAGATTTTAAGCCGCCGACCAATAAGAACTGTCAGGTGACCAATTAAACGGTCTTACGGTGCTTACGCCTAAAATTATTTGTGACACCTACTCGTAAGTCCACGTTGACTGCTCGTAAATTACTATGGTGTGTTGATCGAACCCCGTATTTTGACCTGTCCCAACTAACTTCGTATAGAGTATAGACTATAATCACTCAGGAAGACCCAGAAGAACGTTTAATGCGAGACTCGGTGTCGTCCTCATTGCGCCGATTATTGCATCCAAGGCTAGTCTTTGCAAACCCGCCAGTTTCCGGGATATGAAGGCCTTCTCTACCGCCGGCCACCAGACCAAGGAACCATAACAGATCCTCGGCCTTATAACAGCCGTGTATAACCACCTCATACCGTGTGGTTTTAGGTCTCAGGTTTTTCCCAGAGCCCAGCGCAAATGCCACATAGTGGCCTTTTGTATGGCTTTGTCTACGTGAGGCCTATAATCCTTAATTTGCCTTCTCTTTGTAAAGAGCATGATCTCCGTTTTGCTAGGATTAACTGATAATCCGGCATCGGTGCACCACCTCTCTATTATCTTACAAGCCATCTGCATTCTCTCACAGACAACGAAAATGGCGGTTAGTAAACCTCTTTGTGTAGTTTACAATTTGATGTTAGGACACTGCACAGTGAAACTTTTGCATTACGTTTATAGTAACTTGCCATCTTTTTCTACTCTCATGTCTGGCCTAAGCCATTATCTTAATACAACACGTTGCTTTATAGGGTTTTTTTTTCTGTAAAGCTACAGTAAGTAAAAATAACAATAAAACTTAAACAGAAAAAACAAACACATTTATTAGTTAAATAATACTCTTGCGTCAATAATACAAATTTGTTAAATAAATATATAAAAATCCTTCTAAACTACAAAACAAATTACACAAAGCTGCTCGACGTTTGCTCCAGAAACGTGTCGCTCTTCACTTTTTCGGTAGAAGGTACGTCTCTTATTACACTTTTACAAAGGGCGGATTGCCCCAATTTAGGGTTTTATAGGTACAATTTTCGGTTTGGGCGGCAACGGTGGCGGCTCCACCCGAACGCCGCCCAACTCTAATACTGTCTTCACTTTCTCCGGGTTGGTTTTGGCCTCTAAAACGGGCCCAAACTTTTCCATGTGTTTCACCAGTATATTCTGATTCTCGTAGTTAGATTGGTTGTCCTGTCGCAAGTTTTTTGTTAACGCTATTTTTGGTTGACTCGCCGGATTGTCTGAGGAGTTTTGCTTCAGCAGATGGCGTTCTTCTTTGTCTTTGAGGAAGTCGGGGAGTTCAAAGTTGATTTCCGTACCTCGTTGATCTTCCAAGCGCCTTTGGGCGCGCGTTAGTCCTTCAACTAGTTCTGTAACAAAGACAATCGTTAGGGAACTAAATAAGATCATTGGAGAGCTGAAACTTGCCATCGTTTTCGCTGCAACCAACGTGTAACTTGTTGGCTCCTGCTTTCAGTTTGGCTATTAACGGCTTTTTTGAGTGAACATCGCAACTGGTCTCTTCTTTCCCTTCAATTCCAACCGGTTTGGATCTTTGGAGCAGGATTTTCTTTTTTCTGTCTTGCAAAGCAGAGTCACGTCGCAGGAATTTACCTAGAAGACCGGACGAATGTTCTGAACCCCAGTCTTCGCTCTGTAAAATTGTCACATTAGAATTAAGTGTGTACAAGCAGCCACTATTGATTTACCTTAACTGAACCTTTATCCGATTTTGGTGCCTTAATAGCTTCACCTTCCGATTTTTCTTGCAGGATTCCTTCGAATACTTTATTGGTAATGTCATCTAGATTGTTGGCTTTTACGTTACTGTTTACTTTAATCACTGGGTTTACAGTTTCCACGGCCATTGCGGGTTCCTCTGTAAGTTCAAATGTTTTTTTTTAGTGTACAATTTACACAAGTTTTGTTAGGATAAAAAGTCAAGTTGCTATTGACATGTGTTGCAACAACCTTTCTATATTTTTTAACCCAAAAACCTGAACTTTAAAAGGAAAAAGTCAAGAAAGGACAAAGTTTCCTAACATATGGAGATACCTCCTGTAATTTTTTCACGCTTGAACTGTCAGTTGTTACTGAGTTATGGCAAAAAGTACTTTTAACGGTCCAACCAAGGGGATGTTAAGCTGTGTAAGTAACTTTCTAGAATTTTTTGTTCTGAAACTGTAGATTTGAGAGGAAAAGAGGGGGTAAAGTTTCCAAACTTATCGAGCTACCCCTTGTAATTTTTTGACGGTCGAACTGTCAGTGATTACCGAGTTATAACAAAATGTATCAATTTAACGGTCCCGTCAAACGGGTTAAGCTATGCAAGTAACTTTCTACGTGTTCTATGATTATGATAATCACAATATGATATAATATATAAATTTATCGTATCCTAGCAAACAACGCTCACGTACCTTTTAACTGAACATTCAATCGGGCATTATCAATGGTAGTGACGGGCAAATGTACATCCACAGGATATCCCACTCTAGTAACCACCACATCCTCAAGATTAAACTTGTATTTGTGTAAAATAGGCCTAAGCACATCCACTATGATCTTGGTGTACTTGGATTTGACCGAGATAATCTTCCTGTTAGGCAAATCCAGTTTGAACACAACCCTCTGTTCTACGGTGACCTCGCATCCCGCCAATTTTCCCGACGACTCCGCTACATCCAAAGCTTTAGGGTGTTTATTGGTAAAAACTTCATAAGATGAATACGTCAGTCCTCGTTTCTCTAAGAGACGGTCAATTAGCTGTTGTATGGTGTCTCCCTCTTTGATTTGTACTACAGTGGTGCTGCCGTTTGTTAGTAATACCCTGCACAAGGCTGTCCGAGTTTCGACTGTAAAGTCCTGCTTGGAATCCTGTAACAAAATTAAATTTAGCGATATCCAGTACAAGTTTGTAAATATTGGGGAAGAATAACAAAAGCATTAACCACCAATATCGTTTTTGTAGCAGACTTTTCGTTCCAACATTAATTTTTATTTATTATTCGCGATCCTAGGCAAAAATTTTTAGATCAAGTCTGAAATCTTAAGTAAAACGTTGTACGTATCATATAGACCGAAAGAAGAACTACACCCTTGTCCGAATAAAGATTCAAACATGGTCCACGGGCTTAAACAATCTTCTTTCAGTCCTTGATACGTAAATAACTATTATAAATCTTTGTTATAAATACCTGACTGGCGGCTAAATCCAAACTAGTCAGCGATGAATGGCTGGAATGAATATCACTACTCAACAATCTTCTATTTCTTCTTTGTTCGGTACAGTCAAGACTCCGTCCCAACTTTTCTGGGTTTCGTTCCGTTCTCGGGACTTTGATCTTTGATTCGATGAGGTTTTGCGGTGCCAAGGGAGTAACGACTTTCTTCTTCTATCTTCTGCGTTGCTTAATGACTTTTTCAGCTTCGAAGATGATGTTGAACACAAGGTTGATTGTCCATTGTTGTTGTGTAATGCCAATCTGAAATTACATTGTTATTAACTATATTACAAAATGCGATTAAAAGTAATGAGTATATAAAGTTGATGGAGCTTTCCTATAATAGGTTTTATTATGACTTAAAGGTAATCGTAATTTTGTTTATGTTCAAAATTTGTATTTGTTGGATAAGCATTAATTATCCACAACTTGTAATCAGACATAGATACTTCATCAGAACACTGTTCAGTAGGTCAGTGGTGCAGATAATGAAGTCAATTCAGTAGCAGAATGTAATAGTGTTGACCTGTAGGCTCCCTCTCTCGCAAATGACAATTTGAATCAGATCTCATTAGTAGAAGAGGACTACCCGCACAATATTTAGTACCACATCATTTGGAGATTTCAATAGGAAAGTAGGATGTTACCACATACTGGCTTTACTGGCCATCAGATCTCATGAGCAGAGACTCAAAAAGGAAGATAGTCAATATCCGATGTCATGATACAAGCAGGTTCCCAACAGAGGAACAGTATACATAACAGTGTATGGTTCCTCGGATGGTCTGAGACAGCTTCGTGAATGACCTTTGATCTAAACAGAGTTCTAGATTAGAGCTACTTGCCATCCAAGTCCTCCAAATTGCAAAGGAAAGCTGAGGCTGCTTTGATGCGTGCTTAGCTATTATATGACTCTGAATAGCAAGAGAATAGTCTGAGAGAGAATGACACGGTACTCAGATGGTCTGGGGTGAAGGTATTTTTCTAAAATGTTCGTCAGCAGCAGACTATTCAGATCCCTTCGTCTGGCTTTTGAAAAACAATGCTGCATTAGCAGTGTTACTCGATTTAACAGAATTCCTATATTACAAGTTGGGTAACAGAATAATGACTATGCCTTTGCGTCTTATAAGAGATAAAGGAAGTTCCCGTTTGCTTCTTCCTTAATACAGTTTCATGGACTTAGAGAATAGTGCATCCATCATGCATGTTTTGTAAGAATTAAACATATTAAGTATTAGACTTCTATAGTAAATTAGAAGTCAATATAAATATATACAGATGAAAAATTACTGTTTGTTACCAAAAGATAACATTCGATTAAGGGAATTTGAGTAATTATTCTAGATTTTGCTTGTCCATTAATAGTTATTACTTTCCTGATATTTGTAGATAAGAAGGAAGCACTGATGTAAATTCTACTGAGTTGTCCGTAGTTTTAGAGACAATAAATACTTATTCCCTTTTAGGTATTTATACACATTTTCACTGTTACAGAGAATGTGATTCATTAGCCGCTGAAATATTTTTTGACCACCCAGTAATATAATAATAAATACAGATTGGTCTAAACACTTATTAAGTCCATAATGACTTAACATTACTAACACCCTGTGATGCTTAGTGAAAATGTTGAATAACCATGCGCTATTAATAATAACAGTCCGGCTGATTGAACTAAATTAACAATTTATAATTTAACCGTCCACAACTCGATTATTTTGCCATATACTGGGTGATTTCAGCACATCATTTCACTTAAACCTATTTTGACCTTCTTGTGAGTGCATATTATTTTGACAGTTATACCGAGTGATTTGTTATGATCACGAGGATGAAATGATTATTGTGAACAAAAACATGTTTTGAATGTGCCAAATATATAACAAAAAAGAAGCAAACATTAGATTTAAAATTAATTTTATTTAATTTCATTGTTACATCAATTTTGTCATCCAATTTTCGTTTGATTTTTCTCTCTTGAGTGAGTATTATATTATCAAATTTAGAAATTTTTGGGAGTTTCTGTCTAAATAGGTAATTTTAACAGTAACCAATGGGCAACACTGGAGTGAGGGGTGTAGCATGCAATAGCACTTCATGGGGATGAATATGCACCGGCATTCAAAACTGCCAGTGTTGCCACATCATCCAAAATTAGGATATTAGACATCTTCTAAACTTTATACACAGGCAAACTATATTTTTCTCAAGTATTGTATTGTAAACTTTTACTAAACCAATAAAAGACACTTACCGTGGATCTAAAGCAGGACTGTAAGAATCTCCGGACAAACACTTCTTGTACAGATCAGACTTCAAAAAACGCGGATAACTGTCAAACTTGATCAGATTGAAAATTTGCTTTTGCGCAGTCTCGAAAATGTGACATCCCGCTTCGGCCAATCCCAGCTCGACGGCTTGAACGCCTTGCGCATCCACATTGACAGCCTCGGCCGCTCCGTTGCCAATGTGCTGTTTGTAGATCCGTTGAGCTTCTGCGCATCTTTCAGGCTGTGACGTCAGTTTACGGTAACGTTCGCACGCCGCCCAAAAGTAGATGTTCTCGGCACTGAATTCTTTCTTTAAGAATTCCTGTAAAAAGTGCAACACATTAGTTACATTATTAGTCAAAAGTAGTGCAATAATTGTATTAGGTATGTTTGCGGATAGAATCATAATAAAGTGAGTAGAAAGAACAAGTATTAGGGGGGAACAATAACCCCGTTTGTCCATTAAGCAACCACCTTTGGGTGCTCATTCGTCTCTTGTTGTGGATTTTGACTCCACCAGACCACGCCACTGATCTCTGACAATGCCAACCGGTAAATTTACGGCAGCCATATGCAACAACCACTTTTCTCCCCTGTTTCTTTTTCTCCTTCCCGTCATGTTTAAATTCTTTTTATTCCTAACTAGTAGTTAGAGCAATATGTAAGTTTTTGCCACGTTCACCTTCCCATCAGTGAAAGCCAACATTCTAGTTTAGATAGTGACAAGTGACAGAAGAACTTTTGACTTGTGGTTTACGATCCTCTGTTAAACGATTGATGTTAAGTTTCTGTAGTTGGATCATCAATGTCTTGAAATCAAACTTCACAGTAAAACCAACGTTTCGCAAAGTTTATTTCTACAAGCGGAGATAGCAGAACAAAGAACGTGAAAGTTTGTGTAATAAGTTTTATGTTTGTAAAAATAGTACAAGTAACAACCCTGTGTATGTCTCCAAAATGTGTCTTAGTATTGCCCTGATGCCACTTTATCTTGTAACAAATTTGTAACTATCATATTTTAATTGTTTGACTTTTACTCCTTCTCATCCCTAGTCAGGTTACTCCTATCAGTCCTATTCTACTCCGCGGTTGAAAGTTATTGTCCTGGTGGTTACATTACAGCTAGATTTGTTACTATTTTAAGATACCAATTATGAAATACACTTCTGGCAACACTGAATAGTACACACAGGAACAAAAGAAATCCATAAAAGAGCTTGGTAATACAAGGAAGTGTATAAACGCACTGTGCGCGCTACTTTCACTAATAAACAAAACGCATTGTATATAACGTGCATACCATGTCAGAAGACATTACTAAGCTGTATTACTATTATTACAAAATATGTGGATTTTAAAGGTTCTTTGTTGTGCAATAGGCCATAATTCAAAAAGTACTCTAATTATAGTACTTAATGTCGCAGCTGAACCACTCCCAGACTGTAATTTCTATAGGGTGTCCTATATAGAGTAATATTTCAGTATTATTCATGTATGTTGTTTTAGTTACATTTTACAACATTTTACCGAAATTTTCATTATAACTAAAGTAAATTGTATACAATTTACTTACGAACACTTTTGTTTTCTTTAGTTGATATTAAAACAATAAAAGAAAATTAGCTTGAAATGACCATATTTTTTTGTATCTACAAAATACGATGTATTATAGATTTTATGGACATTACCATTATAATTGAACATAATAATATTCGATATTGATCCTTTTGTACATACATATTAACCTTGGCTTTTTAGAAACACCAAATTTTAGCACAACAGAAACGGTTTCCGAGATATTTAGAAAAATATCCGAAAAAAGGTAATCAAGTTTGACGCTCTCTAGCGGCCAAACAGGGCAACTTAGCAGTGTTAACTATATAGGTAGATCATCTGATGTGTCTATATGGAATATTTCAAATAATCGAGTTATTTGTGATTTTTTGGAAAAATGCACCGAAATTTTGTTATTAGGCCACTTGTTCCTGGAAGTGTGGGATCTACATTCAATAAAAAATGGCTGTAAAGTTGGACATATCACAATTTTGTGGAAAGGACTATGACCACTGGAAGTTTAGGATGGAAACTATTCTAGACAGTAATGATGTCAAGAAATGCATAGAAAATGAGGAAATGGAAGAATTCCAGAGACAGGAGAAGAGGTGCAAGGCCATATTAATACAGTGCATTGCCAATTCCCACTTGGAATATGTCAAGGACAAGAAAACTGCTTATGGAATGTGGAAGGCTTTGGAAGCTGGGTTTCAGTGCAAAGGAATTGCATGTCAATTATTTTTGAGGAAAAAGCTATTATCAATGAAACTATTTCAAGGTGACTTGTTGGAAATTTTGTGAAGTTTGAGGAAACCATTCGTGAGTTGAAGTCAGTGGGTGACAAGTTAGAAGAAACGTTTCCTAAATATTCCATTGTTACTGCCGTTGAAACTTTGGAACCAAACAAACTCACATTAGAGTTTGTTAAAGGAAAATTGTTGGATCAGGAAGTCAAGAGAATGAATCAAAATAATAGCTATGTAAATACAAATTCTAGTTCAGCTTTTAATACTTGTGGAAAGAGATCAGGATCAGGAAAATCTCATGGAAATTATAAGAAGAGAGGGCATAGTTGGACTGAAGGGAATGGTCAAAAAATGGGTCAGAGTCTGTGGGAAGGCTGGACATAAAAGATCAAATTGCTGGAAAAACAACAATGGGGCCTCTGGGACAGAGCTGACCAGGACCAAGAAGAGGAGGATGGTTTTGCATTCCTGAGCTCTGCATGAATGGTAACCAGTGGAGAAGCTGCTCTAGGAACTGTTAAATGGTGCTTGGATTCTGGAGCGACTGATCAATGGTTAAAGTAGAGATGTTTTGTTTGTGCAAGATTTAAATCAGTACAAGAAATTGAAAGATCTGGTGTTTATTAATAAAGGAATGCAGAACATTGCCATTGCCTTTAGGACTTTGTTCCAATTTAATCTTTTTCGTATCTCTTATAGTTTTCGAAGGTTGAATTTGAATTACCCTGTATTATAGACTGAAATACTATATTGTAGTAATAACATTCCACTATGTATATAAAGTGATAATTAAAACTATATACATATAGTGCACGTTTCTCGGTATAGAAACAAAAATTATGAGTTCAATTAACGTGTTTACGTATGACTGCACTATAAAAGTATATCAATAAAAGTTGGCACACTCAATAAGTTTGCGTCAATAATACCATTAGGAATTTCAGCTTCTGAGAAACACCGAAATAATTGACTTATTTTCATACAAAGTGATGTGTTCACTTTCCCAGTATGTGATTATGGTTTTGATCAATTTCATCCACCAGAACTAGTAGAGGTCAAATGACACTTCAATAACGCTCTGATAATTAAAGTTTCTTATAAGTAAACAAAAAAATTATTGAAATATATTTCCGTTCCGGAAAATAATACTATTGTTAATAAGAAATTAATTTCTTATTAATTGTTTATTGGTGCCTATTCCTAGCTTCAAAAGTCAAAGTGATTACGTCATTTGTAGTGTGTCGCTTCTAACACGTGTGTGAGTGACGTCACTACAAGATCAAATAAGGCTTCTAACTACTAATATAACAAGTTAATAAAACTCAGCACCATTCAAGTTTATGTTGATAAAACAAATATTCAAAGGTAGGGGAAATACTGAAATAATTATTTTCTTAAATGTTTGGCTTTCAGACACTCTGTAAGTTAAAAAGTACACTCAGAAGGAGGAAATTACCAAATTTACGATATAACCATTATCATCTTATTAGTTTTTATTATTATTATGTTTATTTTAAGAAATCTAACTAATTTTATTTAACTTTGCCGATTTAAAAATTTTTTGCTCAACAATCAACTGAATGAACAGTTTACTAAACTCAAACTAAACCAATAATCTAAAACTATACTAAACAAAAACAACATAAATTACATTGAAATTCATTTCCGTCGATTGACGATGAGATATAAAAGTGTATAAACATAAACTCACAGCTCTATAAATTTGAATGAGTTGTTCATTAACTAAGCAATTTAAAATAGTAGGTACATCCATACATCAAAATTTCTGATGTATATAATAGCAAAGAAAAATATACACAAGTAATGAGTTATAGCGTAGTAAATAAGCCCATTTTTTCTACTCCTACAAGACTTACAGGAGTATTAGCTATTTTCTTAACAGTTCAGAGGATAAGTAGGCTGAACGAATATGGAATGACAGTTTAATCCTAAGTGTGAGATATGAAATAGACCAATTAGAACTAATCCTAACCGGGAAAAATATCAACATTTTAGTTGTCATCCTCAGTTTCCAGTTCAATTCTTGTTCAATTAACATTTAAAAGCACTTCGTTATAGAGCTGACCACGCGGATTCTTTCCATCTTGAAAACCTTCCTAAACCGGAATCCCTTTCAAGGAAAAAAATAAACCTTGTTGGGAAAGTTTCCGTTTACCCTCATTTGTCAATTGTCATTTGAACCCGTCAATTTAAGTGGCAAGTCTAATGCAAAACTAGTAAAACTAGTTTACTTGTATTCTATTCTATCAAATGTCATTGAAACAATAGGACAATACACCAGTTATTCAATATGTTGATGAAAAGACAACATGTTTTGTCTGTGGTGTGACAACATTACTGAATTTTATGACAAAATTGACAGTTTTACACGACACCAAATGTCAATATTGTCAATGTCAAATACGTCATATAACGACAAACAAAAATTGCTAATTCAAACGTTTCGAGTGTCGGAAGAAATACAAAAATTTCCAGATTTGCCCAATTCTATTTTGTTTTGTTGTATGAGAAAGCAAATAATGATGAATGAGTAACTTACAATTTGTACAGTAAATTTCAATTTGACCAGTAAATCTATGGGCCTAATTGTCAATAAAGTCATTTTCGGTCAATATATTGTCAAAATAAAATCCTGAATAATAAAAGCTGAATAAAAAGCTTTTCAGCTTTTTGTCACTTTTCTTTATTACTCTCATGTTTAAGTTATGACATAATAGTTTTTGAGATGAGAAAAATGACGCAAATCTGGATATTATTATTTAAACAATTTGTAGTTAACCAGTATTTTACTGACAATTGTCAAAATAACTGCCATAAATCTCAAAAACACGTAATTCTTGCACAACAACTCTAGATAATTTTGACAATTTTGACATTAGCCACAGATATCACGTGGTTTTTGGAAGATAATTTAACTAAGCAGTCACATAACTGTCATAAATCTTAGAAACATGTTTTGTATCGAATACTGCAAGGTAAACTATTCTAAACCCTGATTTTTGCAACTTTTGAGCACAGTTTGACAGCCAACCACAAAATTGCTTGTCAAACTCACATAGAGTGAGAAAATAACTGTTTTAAGAACATTTTTGGGATCCTCATTAAATTTCCTATCCAATAACCTGAAAACAACCCTACAAAATTTGGTACAGTTAGGGAGAAAAGCGGTGTCGAAGTTTAAACTGTCAGAAACACAGTTTGAAAGGACAGTCAGGGCGAAAATTGCCTATAAAACCCACTTAGAGTGGGACAGAAAAATTACTATTTTAAACACATTTTTGGAATCCTCATTAATTTTCCTATCTAACAGTGTGACAAAACATTACGAAATTTGGTACAGTCAGGGAGAAAAGCGGTGTCAAAGTTTGACCTGACAGAAACACAGTCTGAAAGAACAGTCACAGACAAAATCACTTGTAAAACCCACTTAGAATGAGAAAATTACTGTTTTAAACACATTTTTGGAATCCTCATTAAATTTCCTATCCAACAGTGTGAAAAAACATTACAAAATTTGGTACAGTCAGGGAGAAAAGCGGTGTCAAAGTTTGACCTGCCAGAAACACAGTCTGAAAGAACAGTCACAGACAAAATCACTTGTAAAACCCACTTGGAAGGTTTTTTTTTTCAACTTTCAAAATGTATATTATATGCAAAACACATTATTTTTTCTGGTTCCACATAAGGAATCAATAGAATCAAATATAAATGATAAAGTTTTAACCGACTGAAAAACAAAAAAATAACCAGATTGCAGACAAAATAGAAATTACCGGTATTACTCATTGAAAGCTAAGATTATCTAAGTTATACATTTTGAAACTAGGCAGTAATTAATATACACATCTGGTACAAACTAGGTTTACATTGTAACAAACCGTGAAACGCAGAACGAAGCTACTGAAATGACGGTTGCATGTTGCCCTAGATCTAGATTTACCGTTCTCGGCTTCTGCAAATGGCATTTTGCAATACAATGTTGAAAACAGGAGTTTTTGACCTCTGACGGAAATTTTGCTAAATTATAAATAGAAAAATAATTTAAAAAAAAATTTAAAATAATTCCCTTCAATACTAATGTGCTGTAAGTGCATGTAAAATTACCGAAAAAGGGAAATAACCATAAAATGCATGAAAGCTGTTTCTTTAGGGCAACAAGTCTGAATGCAAGATTTTCTAAAATTTTACATGCACGAAACGTATTTTGTGAACTATATCCCGAATAAAAATATACTGTCACTTCTAAAATATGTATAACCTTTTTTAGTTTTAATTATCAGATTTGATTAGATGTGCAGCTAATTTGTTATACAGTAGCTATGATTTGAACAATATGATCACCAGGGTGCGTATTCTTGAAACGAGGGAAGGGAATTATCAAGAGAAAGACCTGTAGAATGTAACAAGAACCCGCCATTATCAGCCTCTTGTGTCACATTCTATCAACACTTCTCTTGAGAATTCCGTTCACTGCTTTCAAGAATAGGCCCCCTGAAGGATGCAATTTTCACTTAGGAGTGCAATAATTGTCGCTGTAATCAAGTGAAAATTGCATTGTAGTTTCAATGATGAGGGATACAGTCTCTGAAATCAACTGAAATGGGAGAACCTATTCAATTTATCTGATTGCCTTGATTTCTTTTTAAGAAATTCGTGAATTTTCTTTTTTAAATTAGATTTCAATACCCTGTATTTCTGTAACAAAGCATTTAAGAAAAAAAATATAAGGGAAGTTTCAAGTTTTTTCAAAATACCACTGCTCCATCGTTCGTTTCAGAAAAACCGAGCACAGGTTTGCAAAAACCGCATTGCTCTACCTTTGCTAGTTTTAGAGATATTCCATCGTAAAACCATCGAATTTGAGACACTGGGCACATCCATTGGCCACTAGTCAGAAAATTTCAACGTCACATGAACATTCAACCAATAAGAATCGACATTTCTGTGACTTTAAGTTTGGAAACGAGTTAGGAATTGCCTCTTTTCCTGGGTGCTAATTCTTGAAAGCAGGGAACAGGATTCTCAAGGGAAGTGCAGTGATAATGGCAGGTCCCTGTCATATTCTGCATACGTTTCTCTTGAAAACTCCCTTAGACACCCGAGGTCTTACGTTGGCACAGACCTTTGAAATTTGTGACGTCACCTCAATTTAGTTTGTTCTTCTGTATACATCAAAAATTTGAATCGTTTGTTATGAGATCTCTTCTGAAATTCTTCCTATACAAGTTTTAAACGAATACTTTGAAAACCGTTTTAATGTGAAAAGGATCTACGCGCTGTAAATACAGTGTTAATTGTTATACACCTTGCCGGAAATTCGGCTCACGCAGGTGGAAACGTTCTGTTTCGCTTCTATTTAGTGCTTTAGAAATTTCCTGATTCTTGTACTGCTCACTTAAAAAATATTATACAGAGTGTACCAAAGAAAGGTCAAGATTGTCTATTTTGAGGGAAAAGTTTCTGTTAACATTGAGATGTAACAAGGAAGGCAATACTTTTATGACGTAAAAATGAATTAAACCCTAGCAGCATCAGAAAAGATGAGTAGAAGAATGTGTTGAAATGATTGAGCTGGCTTATTATTGACTGATCCTTAAAAACCCAACATATTATAAAGAAGAATTAAATTATATCAACGTCAGAAAGAAGAGCGGAAGAATATGTTAAAAATGGCTAATTGTCCAGAAATTAAGAAGACTGATTTTGAGTCCAAACGTCATATTATAAAGAAGAGCAAAATGTTTTTTTTCAAAAAAGTATGTGTAAAGTTCTCTTATACTAGATTAACGACAATGACCAACTTAGTCCGTTGCATTTATCCAGTTAATGTGAAAAACCGATAAGAAGATAATAAATTCTCTTAATAATTTACCCATTATAGAATAAAAGTTGTGTGTATTTTATGATACGATACGACATAATTACTGTTCAGTTACCAAGACTAATAGTTATGACATTCACTGGACCAGGTTTACATTAATGCGTCGTAACTATAAATAAATATAAGCAAAAAACACAATACCATTTTTATAACCATCCTATCTATAGTATGACCATGGTGTAAACATGATAATCTACCTTAGAATGGTTTTTTGAAAAATATGGTTCTCGTGTTATTACTGATAACTTTAAAACATATAATAGTTATTTAGATTACTAGTGTGGTATGAGCATTTTTGCAGGCAATCCCACTCGTGTGACGAGTCCATTAATTTTCATACCACACGGGTCATGTACAACACTTTATCTACGATCTATAAGAAAATTAGTCAGTGAGTTACGTAATGAGAGTAATCAATTATTATCGCACTAGTGTCGTAAAACCGCTCATTACATAACGCAAAATGAGCTAAATAATGAATCATTACCATGCTAGGAATAGATAATAGTATATTATTCAACGAGCATGTAATGATAGCTATTACCTACATTAAGTCAGAAACCAAATGCGATAAATGCTAAAAATGCACTGATAAAGGTATAAAATGCCTTTGGTACTGTTTATACTGATTTTTCTGAATTTTAAAAGCGTTTTGTGGATTTACAGCTTTATGGAGACGTCTTTTACGGTTGTCATATTTAAAAGTGGACTAAAATTAAGTCAGAAACACACAACCAAATGTGATAAATGCCAAAAATGCACTGATGAAGGTATAAAATGCATTCAACCAAAGTCAAAGTGATTTCGTTCCTTTTCAAATATGTTTGCTGTTTTGTACCTCCATAGGACTGAATTTGACGGTTTTCAGGTTTCGAACAGAACTGTAACTGATGAACAAACGTCACAACTGTCAAAATTCCACTCCTAAAGCTATAAATTACGTTTGGTAGGTTAGGTTAGGTTAGGTTAGGATTTTACTGGTTTAGGAGTTTACTGGATTTTAAGAGTGGTTTTACAGCTATAGGATTTTGACGGTTGTCATATTTAAAAATAGATAAATTCTGTTTTCAGATCAGCAAATCCATGTTGAGTAAACGTAATAATAGCATTCTAAGTGGATACTTAAAGGATTTGCAAAGTTTGTATAAGAAAGTGAGAATTAAAACAAAACATAAAAAAAACTAAAAAAATTTGGGAATTTTAGTGACATCAGGCAAGTAAGTAGGTAAACTGAACAATAAATGATAAACAAATTTTCAAAAGATTTGGTTTTTTCGGATATCTCCGATAGTAAGTAATAGAAATTTTTGAAATCTGGAAAACTCCAAACTGCTTAATTATGCTATCTTATCTTATACCATTTGGGAGATTCCCCCATTACTGTCTTCTACACCAATTTGTGGCACCCTGTATATGCATTATACTATCAAAAATTGTCAGTGACGTCGCAGGGTGAGAGGGGAAAGGGGGGACGAAATACAGTGGCGTGTTCATTAGAAACTTTCATGGAAAGAAATCTTTGAGTGACATTTTTTGTCGATTTCAGCAAAAACAATCACTAACTCTATTTTTGTTAATAAGACATAGATAAACTGGTTTAATTTAAATTTACTTACAGCAAAAGCATGAAGACCGACAGGATCGTCCAGCAGCTTCTCGAAAGATGTCGCCCAGGAAGCGGGCCCTTCGGCGTTGCCGGATTTGCCGCCGCCCCCGACGCCGCCTCCGCCATTTTGATCGCACTGAAACACCAAATAACAGTCCGTTAGCACCAGCATTGTTGCCGCGACTGATTACCGTACTCGCTCGACATTTAAAACCATCAACAAACCCATGCTACGTCATTACCCACTAGCCGTACGTTGTTAATAACAAAACAATCGTTTAAGTGTTATGTTTTACAGGCAAATTTTACTAGAAAAGCTTACAGGTTGTACTAATGGAGAAAAGTGGAATTCATGGAATTTGAACACTTTCCACACAAACTGAACAAAAAAAAACTTTATTTCTACTTTTACTGATAAAACCAAAATTATTAAAAAAACCTGCATAAAAAGTACTGAAACAGAATGGAGGTTACAGCTAGAAAATTACTGACAAGTACTGTGCTACAGTACAGTTCAATGTAAATTAAATATCATTAAAAATAGCATATTAGATACATTAATTATTCTACAAGTTTAATATTGCAATTTTAGTGGAAATAAGACAATTTTCACTGTTCTAAGATCAAACAAAAAACAAAATTGACTTCAAAAACCATTCTTAAACCAATTTTCAAAATTTTAAACATTAACTACAGTTACTTAACTTTATGTTTATTTATTTTCAATTTTTATCTTATGTTTTGTTGTTTTATAGCTTTATGGTACCGATTTTGTCTGCCACGTCGATGACAGACTAACAGGCAGTCAAACGTCACAACTCTCAATATTTCACTCCTGGAGCTATAAAACTCAAAAAAAACATTATTTTTTATTTAGGTTAGGTTTGTCATTTTTAAGTTTTATAGAATGGATTTTGACAGGTGCCACATGGATGGCATATCAAATCAACCAGGCATCTGACGCAGGCAAACGTCAGAAATGTCAATATTCCTCTCAAGCCGCTGTAAAATGCATTTACTTAACTTTATATTAACTCTCAATTTTCCACCTATGTTTTGGTTGTTTTATAGCTTTATGAAATCGATTTTGACAGCAGCCACGTCGATAGAAGACCAAAAACATCTGCAGGCAACCAAACGTCACTATTTCACTCGTGAAGCTATAAAACATTCATATAACAATTACCCTCATTTAAATTTGGTTTGTCGTTTTTAAGTTTTATAGATTTTGACAGACAGACCAACAAGACATCTGAAACCGGCAGTCAAACGTCAGAGCTGTCAATATTCCACTCATTAAATTATAAAATTCGATTTGTTACCTTTACACTAATTACAATCGTTTGATATGTTTAGTCAGTTTGGTTTGTTGTCAATTTTGACAATTGTCACATTTACGACAAACCGAAAGTTGTCTGAAACAGGCAGGCAAAGCTCGCAACTGTCAATATTCCACTCATAGAGCTCTAACAAATTCAATATGTTACATTTAAACTAATTACAATCTTTTAAGTATTTTTTGTAGTTTTATAGTTCTACTAAACGGATTTTGGCAGTTGTTGCTTTTATGACAAATTAAAAGACGTTTGAAAGAGGCAGTCAAATGTCACAGCTGCTTATATTCTACTCATGGAGCTATAAAACGCAATTAACTTTATTTAAATTACTTCTTTTTTATCTCTCATAAAGGTTTTGTAGTTTTATAGCTTTATGGAATGAATTTTGACAGCAACATTCCACTCATGGAGCTCTAAAATTCATTTTGTTACATTTAAATGAATATTAAAACTTTTAGTATTTTTTTGTTGTTTTATAGTTTTACTGTACAGGGTGCTGCATTTTCGATGGTTTTACGGGGTACAGAGAAAACGGTAATAGATAGAAAAAAAGTAGCATACGTGTTCTGATCTCTTTTTCTGAGCTGAGATGACTGGCGAAAAGTGGGCGGCGCAAACTTCTTTTGTTTCAAAGATACGGGGGGTTTTCGAAAATTGGTAATTTTTGAACCTCTTCTGTATTTCAGTTGCTCTTAAAGTTATCAAAAAAGGAAGAACGGTTCCCGGTAGAAGTTTTCATGTAGAATCCAATGGCGTAGTCAGTTTTTTCTATTCCGTTTAGTTTCTGACATATGACAGTAAGTTACATTTTTTTAAATGGAACATCCTATATATTTTTACGTCATTTAATTCTGTTGATTTTTACCTTTTCAACGGTGTATTACAACATATAAGTTTGTAGAGGTTAATCCTGTTATTTTAAAAAAATACCTTTGCTTAGCTAAAAAAAGGCCAATATCTAAAATACCAAACAAAATCGGAAATCATATAAACTAACACATCAGAAAATTAAATATTTTTAATAAATCTTATTAAAAATCTAAGTTACAAACAGTTCTACCGTCACTTTAATAAGAAAAGTGGTCATTTCTATTTTCTACTATTTTTAAGGTAGAAGTTGAAAAAACTGTTTATAAACGACATGTAACATGTTAATATGAACATATCCAAATTTTGTTTCGACTGTGGGTAATTTTATACATATTATTTAGCACTTTTTTGTTAAGGAAACGCTTTTTTTCTAATTACCAAGATTAACGTTTACAAACTTATATGTTTTAATAGACCGTTGAAAAAGTAAAAATCAACAGAATTAAATGAACTAAAAATATATAGGGTGTTCCATTTAAAAAAATATAACTTACTGTCACATGTCAGAAACTAAACGTAATAGAAAAAAACTGACTACGCCATTGGATTCTACGTCAAAACTTCTACCGGAAACCGTTTTTCCTTTTTTGATAACTTTAATAGCAAATGAAATACAGAGGAGGTTTCAAAATGACCAATTTTCAAAAGCCACCCGTATCTTTGAAACAAAAGAAGTTTGCGCAGCCCGCTCTTTGCCAGTCATCTCAGCTCAGAAAAAGAGATCAGAAATCAAACACGTATAGAAACAGGCGGCCAAACGTCACAATTGTCAATATTCCACTCATGGAGTTATAAAATGCAGTTTACTATATTTATATTAGTTTTCAAATTTCCACGTGTTGTAGTTTTATATCTTTATGGAACAGAGTTTGGCAGTTGCCACTTTAATGGCAAATTAACAGGACGTCTGAAATAGACCCTTAAACGTCACAACTGTCAATATTCCACTAATGATGCTAGTATGTATGGTAGTCTCGTAGCCTCATTGAGCGAATTTTGACAGTTGCTGCGTTTGTGACAAACTAGAAAATGTCAACCCAGTCAAACGTCACAACTGTCAATATTCCAGTTCTCATGGGGTTGTAAAATGCATTTGAGGTTATTTATATTCGGTTTAAATCTTTCAAGTATATTTCGTCCTTTTATAGCTTTATGAATGGACTTTGACAGTTGCTACATTCACGGTATACTAAAAGACGTTTGAAATACAATTAAATGTCACAGCTTTCTAAATTCGATTGATGGAACTATAAAATACAATTCTATTTACTTATATTCAGTTTCAATCTTTCAAGAATGTTTTGTCGTTTTACAGCTTTATGAAACGAATTTTAAAGATGTCTTTTTGATGGCAAACCAACAAAACGTCTGAAACAGGCATCAAACGTTTCAAATTTCTATATTCCACCCATGAAGTTATGAAATGCATTTTATTTTTAATTATATTCATGCATTTTCAATTTCCCCCCTAAGTTTTGTAATTTTGTAGCTTTATGGGACGAATTTTGACAGTTGCCACGTTGATGGCAGACCAACAAGACGTCTGAAACAGGCAAATCAAAGATCAAATGTCACAACTGTCAATATTCTACTTGTGGAGCTATAAAATGCAATTTACTTTAAGTATGTTATGTCATTTTATAGCTTGCTTTAAGAAATGGATCGTAACCGGTGCAAGATTACGACAAATCAAAAAACGTCTCAAACAGACAGTGTCACAACTGTCATAATTGTAATTATATTATATTATATTACCAAATTAACCAGCTTACATTTGGACGGATTACAACTTTTTATTTTGGGTCGTTTTAGAGAATTATTGCACTGATATTGACAGTTGCTACGTTTCTGATAAACCAAAAAACGTCTGACACAGACTGTCAAACATCACAACTGTCAATATTCCACTCGTGAAGCTATAAAATGCAATTCACTTTATATTCGTTTTCAAATATTGTCTTTAATGGTCTAAAACGTACTAAGATGTTTTATATCGAAATGCTTACATGATTTTTAAACATGACTTTAACAGCACAAAATGCGTAGCTAAATAAAGCAACAAACGGACGCGCATGTATTCCTATTAATACCATAATTAGGGTTACTGTTTCCTCTAGTACTTGTCTGGCTTAATTGGACAATTGGATAATTTATCAGCTCCATGGGGGCCACGTTTAAACCAGTGCCAGCCCCGCTTAAAAAAAAACCACGGTAATTACTGGTATTTTTAGAAGTTAACGTGGGCTTCAATGTAAATTGATGATTACAAACTGGCAATTGTTTTGATTACAATTAGAACGCTGTGAATGTTTTGCATAAGCCATCGATCAACACTACACCTCTTCGGTAGCCTACAGATTTTTTCGGTCTGTTTGAACACGCCTCTACGCCACTGAATTTTTAATAATTACATAGTGCAGTGCGTGATTATGGTATGATGAGTAATGACACGCCTCTGGTTAACGCAAAACAACTTATATAGTTTTACTTATTATTAAATTAGTAAAAATATCCTTGAAATTGTCCCATTTTGTCTTTGATGTATTTCATGTGTTTATTAAGTTTAAAAAGGTGCAATTTTTGTTATCTTTTAGAGAAAACAGATTAAGAAGACATTTCCAAATTTGAAGCCACCATGTTGTATTTGTAGATATAGTCTATTCACGATCTTTTTGGATCTAAACTATCCATGGAATTTTCCCTGTGTATGCAATAAAAAAACAAAAAATATTTTTGTACCGGGTGACCCAATAAGACTGTTCCTCGACCATATCTCATTTTCTCAATATTTCAGGTTAGGAACGAGAATTTGAAAAACGGTTTTCACTGGCCTATTTGGATGTTATTTGGCTACTTTTTCATAAAGAAAAAGTCATATAGTCCATTTGGTTTTTTAATTTTTTTTTGGAATTTGAGTCATGGTGTCATAAGTAGCCCCCTGGCGCAGAAAGATTCAACTAAATTAACTATATTTTGGTTGATTCTTATTGTCCAAGAAATGCCCTTTTCAACAAACCGTTAAGAAGTTAAAGCAGGTTATTGCAAAAACAATTGAACACCTCACGCCATCTTTGTTTTTGAAATAACAGAAATTTGTTTTTTACGAAAATGATAGATAAACTGGTTCGCTTTAAAAATGAGACAAAAAAACTCTAGTTTATTGTGCAAAATGTATAGAAAATGCAATTTAAAAATTTAAGATGGCAATTACGGCCTCTGGTGGTCATTTTTAGAACTTGAAAATATTTTCCAGCGATTCTTCATGGCCGATTTACCTAAAAAATGTTTTACCCCAAAATGATACGACGAACGTCTATTGGGTCACCCGGTACAAGTGTGCGTGAATAGTAACATTCCCTCACTATTTTTGTTCTCGAATTATAGACTTTTCCGCACTAGTGCGAAAAGAAATTATTTTTCCGCACAAGGGTGGGAAAAATAAATTATGTTAATTTATGTATCATATTCTAAATTGTTATTCCATATAATAATTGTTCATTTATTATTAATATTAGTAACAAGTAGATTAGAAGTGCATCACATCAATAACCCATTTATGGTAATCAAGTTTGTAATTTGTAATCATGTTTTATTTTTCTACTTAATATTTTTTAGGTGCGGTTATATTTTACTTACATACATATAAATATACATTGAAGTTCAGTTAATAATTTCACAAGTTTAATATTGCAATTTTCTTGGCATTGATACATTGAACCACCCTGTAATTGTCAAAATAACCAAGTGATTGAAGGTTAAAGTTGCAGCTGTCAAATTCAGTCAAAACTGCCTTTATTGTCAAATAACCCCCTGTAAATAACTCGTTTATTTGCAACACTTTGTATAGACTTTTATATGAAAATGGATATCAAATAAATTGGACTTTCCAAAAATATGGCCGCTTGTGTTCAAAGGTTGCTTCGTTTGGCCGCCAGAAGGCTCCTCCAAAGCTAAACTAAATGTTTTTCTTCACTGTTACCACTCTAATTTCTTTCATTAAGGTCGATTTTCGCTTGCACTAAGTGTCCAACATAACGCAAAACCCATTAAGATAGTGGCGGTGTTTCAGGCAAATTTGACCCTTACAAAAATTGCCATTTGAAAGGCATTTTCAAGCATTACATCTTAGTAAACCTAGTAGGTCACATAACCGTTTTCTTAATTTTCCATGGTCAAATTAGCCCTGAACCAGTCAAAAAGTGTTTCTGGTGCACCCTGTCAGGAAACCGTAAATAACACAAGTATTTAAAACACTTTGCATATACTTTTATATGTCGATGGGCAGCCAATAAAATGAGCTTTCCATTGACGTATAAAAGTCGATTGGTTAGTGGTACCCTTTGGCCACTAGTGGGCGTCAGCGTTGATCAATTATTTTTGTTTAATCCTCAAAGACTCGCTTAATTACACTATTTTTGGTAGATTTTTATACGTCAATGGATAGCTAATGGATTGAGCTTTCTAAAAATACCCCAACCTGGGTTAATAGTTTGGCCGCTAGAGGAAGAAAAGAAGTATCTTCTAACGCAACTAGACTAACATTTTGACAAAATGTGTCAAACCTGTCAAAATTTAATTTGAAACATGGAAAAGAAAATATAAAAATTGACAGTTGATAAACCAAGAACTGCAAAATCAAACTTGTTAAAACAGTGAAAATTCAACGTAAAACTTGTTAATATCATAGAAAAAGGATATAATCACTTGATAGTTAAGCAAACTGTTAATTTTGAAGATCAAAATGAAGATTTAATACTGTCAAAATTCAACGTAAAAATTTGTCAGTATCGTGCCAAACAAAAACGAAATAAGTATCTTCTGACATTTTGAAAAAATGTGTCAAAATTTACAATTAAAAATATCATCTTGGTTTGGAAAAACTATGAAACAAAAAGTTTGACATTTATATGAGATTCAAAAAATATATTGACTGTAGTGAAACGTCTTTAGTTATCGACAAAATCTCTCAATCTGAAAATAAAACTGTCAAAAACCCAAGTTATGTTTGTTAAAACTGAAATAAACTTAAAATGTAAGGGACGACAGCAAAAGGAAACTGTGACTTTTAATAAGTAATTAATTACTAATTAATCAATCAGGAAAAATATCAATAACAAATAGTTAAACAGATAAAAACTAGTTTGTTGTCAAAATTTACTATTAAAACTGCCATAGCCACTGGCAAAATGTTTGGGTCTAAAATTGTATTTTAATGGAACCACACTAGTATATGGACAAGATATACAGGGTGTAATATGAATAAACGTTCAAAATGTAGGTTTTTTTTCCTTTTGACAAAACAATTTATTTTTACGTAATTAACATAATACTGGAAATTGTTAGTTCATTTACGTTATACGTCACTTAATTTTTTAGTGAACACATCGTATCACATACTTTTTAACAACATTTACGACACTTTGTATAATAGGTGATCCAAAAAGGACAATTGCAAATTTGTCTTGTATGAAAGGAAAACAAAAAAATCTACAGGGCGTCACATTTAATATAAGCAATATTTAAATCGTACTGACACATATTTTACTAGTTTACAATTAAAATGTAAAACTGCTATGTAACTAAAGTATTAACCGCTAAATAATATTCAAATTGACAACGTAAAACACACTTAATTAAAAACAAACTAAAGTAATTATCGTTTAACTGTGAAATAACTGAAATTTAGAAGTATAATCTTATTAAACAAACCAGTTAGTTTATGAGTCAACAATTCGTACAGATGATAATATAGTCGTGCTAAATTTGGTCTACTATTATTAATTAATACGTCGTTACAAATACATTAAAGTAAATATTTACATTTTTCTCTCTCATTAAAAACGTCCAAATTTTGCCATATAAAATTAGGTTAAGAATACACGAAGAGAAATAATTGATAATAATAGCTTAATATTTCTTGGTATATGTTTAATGACCCTGTACTTAGCACTTATCAATTTCTAAGCACGTGTCCCCATTTGCAGTTAATATATTTGTAATAACTCCAAAAAAATATTATTAATTAATCGATCACTGGTCACTAGTAGCAGACTATCAGAAGTCGACTTATTATATATCGAAAATTAAACTAAATTGGGGTGACGTCACATATATTTCAAAAGTTCATGCCAAAACAAAAAAGTTGATTTGACAATTGTTGCGCTTGCAAATTTTTAAAATGCACTGTCATAATAAAGACAGATTGGACTAAATTTGACAGTTTTCACTTTAGCATCTAATAACTTAATTATTTTGACAGTTACAAGGTGATTGAGTATGCCCATTTGAAGCCCTTGAAATTCACTTTTGACCTATATAGTGTTAGTAAAAATACCAAAATGTCTGAGTTTTATGGTAATAAAGGGACTGAATTGACATCTGCCACTTTAATAGCTCACAACTTGGTTATTTTAACAGTTACAAGGTGATTCAGTATACCAATTTAAAACCCATGAAATCCACTTTTGACCACCCTATATATCATATTATACAGCTGAGAGATTTCAAAATAAAACCGGTCGAACTGAGCTAAGTTTCAAATTAACCGTTTTCACTTTGCCAGTTCATAACGCAGTTATTTTGACAGTTACCGTTTCTTGTTTCTATCTCTCTCTCACAATCTATCTGTAGCTGTTTCTGTCATATTTCTTGTATTTTTCTCATGCTTAGTCAATGCTCTTTCTTTGTCCTTTGTTCTTGTTTTTTCTCACTTTGTGCTATTGTATCCTCACTATTCCTGCCTCTTTTTATTTCCTCATCTCTTTCCTTCACATTTTTGCTGTATCTTTTCTATTTCACTCGTTTTTTTCTGTTTCCTACTAGCTTTATGGTTAAGAAGGAAACAAAAAAGACAGTCGGATAAAGAAAAGAGAGTTAAGCAGAAAGAGAAAATAACAATAAATGCGATGTTGTCATATTTTCGACGTAAGAATAAATAAAGTAAAAATGGATAATTCCTTTTTTTCGATGTTATTTTGATAATTTACAGTTTCTTGCTTTTTATCTTTCTGACTCTCTCTATCTCTCTTTCGCTGTTTCATTATATTTTCGACGTAAGAATTTGTCTCTCAATTTTTTAGTCAGTATCTTTTCCATTTCACGCGTGACCGTGACAGCCCAACTAAACATCTGTGTTTCTTATCTCTCTCTTATTTTTTGTCCCTGTTTCTGTCACATATTCCTTATATCTCTCTCATGCTTAGTCATTTTACCCCTTCTCTTTGTCTTTGTCCCTGTCTTTCTCTGATTCGTCTATTCTTCAATTTCTAATCCATTATATTACCCTGGCTATTCCTCTCTCTTGCTATTTCCACATCCCTTTCCCATCTCAATTTTGCCGAATCTTTCCTTTTTCACTCGTTTTTTTTTTAGTTCCCTACTAGCTTCTTGGTTAGATAAGAAACGAAAATTAAACCAAAGTAAAGTAGAAACAAAAATTTGAAAAATGCAATGTTGTCATATTTTCGGGTAGAGGAAAGTGTTAAAGTTATTTGACATAAAAAACTGTAACATTTTTTTAGGTTAGAAATGTCAAAATTTAAAGTGAAAATTGATGAAACCTTTTTTTCTAATTTTCTAGGTACTGATTCAGACATTTTAAGCTGGTCAGCCCCCACGTGACCGTGACAGCCCAATTGATTACGTGTTTTTGTTCATAACGCCGTTATTTTAACAATTTACAGTTTCTTGCTTTTTATCTTTCTGTCTCTCTCTCTCTTGTTGTTTCTGTTACATACTACATCCCTTATTATATATTTCTCATTCTTCGTCATTGTGCTTGCTCTCTGTTTTTGTCCCTGTCTTTCTCTGACTCATCAGTCTTTCAATTTGTCTCTTTTGTTTGCTTTCTAACCCTCATTATTCCCCCTCTCTCAATATTGCCGAATCTTTTCTTTTTTAGTTTTTTTTAGTTTCCTA